>VWZE01021745.1:0-24372 GCA_013396675.1 Eubucco bourcierii
TACTCCAGGTGGGGTCTGATGAGAGCAGAGTAAAGTACCATACTTCCGGTAAGGAAAGGGGATGGCACCTACAGACTGGTACAAGACTTACATGCTGTAAACCAGAGAACAGTCACCTGGTGGTCTCAAATCCTTACACTCTCTTGAGTCACATATCCCTGGAATACACCTGGTATACACTTTGGGCTTGACCACTGGACAAAGAAAGTAGGGATATTTTTACATTTGAGTGGGAGGATCCAGACACTCAGAGGAAACAACAATTACATTGGACCATATTGCCCCAAGGATTTACAGCGTCCCCTAATGTATTTCATCAACCCCTGGAGAAATTATTGGAAGCACTTGAAATATCTGAAAAGGTTATTGTGGATGATTTATTAGTAGCAGGAGAGACTCAGGAACCAGTCAAGGAAAATACAATCATGCTGCTACATTTTCTTGGTGATAGGGGGTCACAGGTCTCTAAACAAAACTTACAGTTCATCAAACAGGAGGTGAGATATTTGGGTCACTTACTGGAAAAGGGATCAAAGAAACTGGAAACCCTTTGGAAACTGAAACCCTCAGTGGGTCTGGAAACTGAAACCCTCAGGAATATTAGCCCTTCCACCTCCCCAACTGAAGAGGGAAGTTAGGCGAGTTTTGGGTTTGCTTGGGTATTGTAGACTGTGGATTTTGGGGTATAGTCGGTAACATTTTTGTATGTAAAACTTGTATGTGATACCATTAAGTGGACAAAGCAGGATGATGAACGGTTCAGTAAAGTAAGAGGCACTGGTGACAGATTTGCCAGATTTGAAACGTCCTTTCCAGTTACTTGTAAATATAGAAGAACAGGTGGCGTATGGAGTTCTTACTCAGGATTGGGGAGGTCATCGCAAGCCTGTGGCATACTTCTTGGAATTATTAGATTCTGTAAGCTGCAGCTGGCCCACTTGCCTCCAGGTTGTGGTTGCCACAGCCTTGCTTGTTGAAGAGGCTCAGAAAGTTACTTTTGGGAAGATTTTAATGGTGTACACCCCATATAGTGTTAAAAGTACTCTGGAGCAAAAGGTGGAAAGGTGGTTAACTGATGCCAGAATACTGAAATATGAGACCATCCTGTTACAAAGTGGGGAACTGAAATCGACCGCAACCTCAACAACTAACCCTGCCCAATTCTTGTATGCTAGTCCTGAGGGAATAGGAACATTAGAACATGACTGTGTAAGCCTTATACAAATGCAGACCAAGGTCCATGAGGACTTAGAAGAAACAGAATTAAAAAAAGGAGAAAGACTGCTCATAGATGGGTCTTCTAGTTGCAGAAGAGGGAAGCCAAAGTCAGGGTATGCTGTGATAATGGACTAAGCATGGAGGTGATCGAGAGTGGGAAACTGAGCTTGGCGTGGTTGGACCAAGTGTGCGAGCTGTAACACACTCTGGAAGGTTTTGGTGTGGCTAAACAATAAGGAGGGAACCATTTATACAGATTCAAAATACACTTACGGGGTGGTCCATATGTTTGGCAAAATCTGGAAAGAGTGAGGATTAATCTATAGCCAGGGGAAAGGGTTGATCCATGGGGAATTAAGCAAATGAATACTGTAATCATTGAAGGGAACTTGTGCAGTAGCTGTAGTACATGTAAAAGGGCATCAAAAGGGGCTGGCCTTCCAAATAAGAGGAAATAATCTGGCTGATAAGGTATCAAAGGAGGCAACAGAAGGAGAGGAAGTAAGACTCCCCTTGTGCCCTGCACTGCTTGCTTTTGCTTTTAACAAATAAATTTCATATTGTCTTTCGTATGAATTGGCTTGTGCCTGAGATAATTTATAACATAGCCCAGTTGTCAGGAGATAATGTTCATCTGAAATTCTGTTAGATGCTATTATTTGCTGGAAATGCTGTGGAGGTATCTGTGTGGGCACCATGAACTGGAAGGATCCAGCACAGCAACCAGCATTATCTCAAGGCATGTCCAAGAAATACATTTTTCCTCTGTATGTCAGTGTGTGTGAATACACTGGATTTTCCTCTGTATGTCAGTGTGTGTGAATACATTGGCTGGAGAGCAGCCCTGAGGAAAAGGACCTTGGAGTCTGGGTTGATGAAAAGCTCAACATGAGCCTGCAGTGTGCACATGCAGCCCAGACAGCCAACCGAGTCCTAGGCTGCATCAAGAGAAGCGTGGCCAGCAGAGCAAGGGAGGTGATTCTGCCCCTTTACTCTGCTCTCGTCAGACCCCACCTGGAGTACTGTGTGCAGTTCTGGAACCCTCAGCACAGGAAGGACATGGAAGTGTTGGAGCGGGTCCAGAGGAGGGCCACAAAGATGATCAGAGGGCTGGAGCAGCTCTCCTATGAGGACAGGCTGAGGGAGTTGGGGCTCTTCAGCCTGGAGAAGAGAAGGCTTCGAGGGGACCTGATAGTAGCCTTCCAGTATCTGAAGGGGGCCTACAGGAAGGCTGGGGAAGGATTATTNGGAGGTGTCCCTGCCTATGGCAGGGGGTTGGAACTAGATGATCCTTGAGGTCCCTTCCAACCTTACCATTCTATGATTCTATGAATAGGGATTCTCCACTAAAACAACCAGAAATGTCTCTCACATCCTGTAAGGCTCTTCACCATTCAGAGTTGCTGTGGGAGGGACTGCTGCCTGAAGACTACACGACTGTTCCTGTGCCCTCCAGCCACCAGCAGAGCCATTCCAGAAGTAGATTATGTTCCCATATGCAGATAAGGTTATTGTTGTCAGCAGTTTTCATGGGACTTCTAACTCTGGAAGGCTATTGCTGGATCCTGGAGCAGAGTTTTCCGTAAAGACAGTTCTCTGCTGCAGCAGGTTCAGGACTCAGATTCAGGATGCTTTCACCCAGCATTAGGGCAGGCAGCAAGGGAGCAACTAACTTTACAAGAACACTGGTGTTGTCCCTGGTGGTTGTTTGGTTGTAGAGACTATTGAGTAGTCAGCCACAAACCACCAGATCTGTAATCTAATGTGGGTGCAGGATATGATTGTGGATGACCAATGGTAACACAATGTACAACCTCTATCACCTTGCCCTGCCTGGCCTGCAAATTCTGTGCTTCCCATTGTAGAATGGAAGCAGGGGAGCATCTTCTTTTGCTCAAAGAAAAGGAGCAATTACAGAGTAAAAAAAAAAAATTAAAAGATACTTTCATGGTCTGAAGCATTCCCCATGTTCTCTGTTTCAATATTTCTTATTGTTTGCACTTTTCACTCAATATCTGAAAATTTTCACCAACCTTTCTGTACCTGATACTCCCTAATTTTCACATGTTATTTCCTTCACCCAAACACTTCATAAATGGCTCTTTTCACTGCCACATCTCTGAGTAAGGTTCAAGTTTGCAACATCTGCCATGCTGTCTCTTGCTTAGACTTGCAAGTGACTGACTCTGTCAGACACTTGGGACCTCCTTCACTCTGCTCTGCAGTGAGATCCCACTCTACTTCCTTAAGTCAGTCTTAGTTTATGCTGAGAAATGGTAGGGAAAGGTAGAGCCAGGATGGTGCTGGCAGTAGAGATGATCTCTAGTAGACCTCTCTGAGTGTGTCAGGGAAGTAAGCGTTTTAAAACATATCTCTCTCCCCCAGGAACATTGTTCACAGAGAAAGCCTTGACTGATAGATCAACTGATGGTCAAGCAGAGGCACATGAAGGTGAAAGAGGACATAGCAAATACTTTAGCTGGTGACAGTTGCACTCCCCAGGAAAAGCCACTGAGTGGTAGACTCATGCCTGGAGTTGCTGTGCCTTGACATGATTTCTGGGTTTTGCTTGTCTTGTTTTTAATGTTTCATGTGCTTGAAGGCAATGATCACTGCTATTGCTAAATAAATTAAAGGTGGACTATTTATCCCAGTTGCTTACTGCACGCGTATTACGGCAGGATGCTGAAATCTGTGAGCACAACCCCAACACGAGTGGCATCAGCAGAGCTGTCTGTGGCTGTGGGCTGGGCCAGGCTGTTTCCCTTGGGCAAAAAAAAGGTATACATAAGGTGTCACATCTTTAAGTGAGAAGTGGTGGGCAAGAGCAGGAGGGATAAACCCATAGCTTTAGTTGATTTTGCATGAAACATAAATCCTTTCCTTCTTTCACGCTCCATCAGCACATTATTGGGTAGCAGCACTAACAGCCCTCCGGCCTTCTCCCCCAACCAGAGGCAAATGCAAGTGTTCTTCTCCCTAAACCATTCGGAAAATAGATCATCATCCTTTCCGAAGTAATAAGGCAACACTGGGATTCACGCCCTGTGCACGTCCCTGTCAAGAAAGATTTCTGTGTCATCTGCAACAGAGGTTAAGAAAGGACAACACCAGGCACAGCATGAAGGCAACCTTTCTGCTCCTGGCTGCCTGCCCTGCTGATGCTATAAGACTGGGGTTGAGGAAAGGCATTGCTCCTTGGTGAGAGTAGGCGCATGAAGCATTGGCTCTCTGACCTAAACATCTTCTCACTCTTCCTTCTGCTGGGATGGAGGCAGATCAGTCAGCCTTTTAGATGTGGGGGATGGGAGGAGAGGAGCAGCCTCTTCTCCCATACAAGAATGAGGTAGGTTCCTCTGGTATTTTAGGAGGAGGTAGCCTAAGCATTTGTATCTGTTCACTCTCTCAAAGTTTTAAATCTCCAGTTAATGTAAATGCTGGTCCAAGGCCTTCAAACCTGGTAGTTGCCATCTCTGGGGCAGACAGAAGGATGGGGAGAATTGAAATTAGCAGTGGGATATACACCATTTTTGCAAAACAGTTACCTCGTGCACACATGCCTACCATGTAGCAAAGCAAAGGTAGCAAGACACAATTTGTAGTTTGCCAACAGACATTTCCTATACACTCTGTAAAGTTTCCTTGCTTTGCTGTCTTGGCAAAATACCTTCCCAAAGGATGTCAGGATACGTTCTCCACTGAAGAGTGGGACGCACTAGGCTACAAGGAAGGTGTTATTCTTTTCCCCACCTGAAACAGATTTGCCCCAGTCCTGTCCCTGGGGTCAGAAGGGGGGACAAGAAATGTGGGGGGACAAGAAATGCGGGGAGGATAGACATGAAATCTCTGCTCTCACAAACAGCACACTGCATCACAGGCCTACCTCTCCACAGCTGCTGTAGGTGGGAAGCTCTGTCTCTCTGCCATTCCCCTGTCCAGACCACCGAAGTCTGCTGGTTTCGTGTAGCAGTATCTCCTGCTTCTGTCTTGATTGCGGAACACTGTAAAGGTAAGCCTGTTCAGGTAGCCCTGTGAACAGACCCGGAAGTGTTGGCAACTGTGTAACAAACCTTGCTGTCTGAAAAAAAATGAGTAAGTTTGGGTAAGCCTCCAATCCTATAAATTTTGAGGTGTTTCTGGCTATAGAACAATGGCTATAAACATTGTACTGTCTTACGGTTGGTAGGAAAAGATTTAAGAGCCTCTTGGTACTAACTTCCCAGGGAGTTTCCAGCTGTTGGTGCTCAGAGCAAGGCTTGGCAAATGTGCGAAATGTGAGGGGCAAATGGAGCACTGCAGTGCTGAGGTTGATAAGAGGTGGAGATAGCATTTCCCACGAGGCACGACAAGACAGCATCTTTAACCAGTTTATATATATAGAAGAGTTGACAACATGACGTATTTCTCCTTCTTGCTCTTGTTTTTCTTCATCTAAGCAGTGGCTCTGAACATAGTAAGCACAGACAAGAAACCCTAGATTGCAGACAATTGAAGCGATGAAGCCAATATCTTAGACAGCTGTTAGACACCACTCTCACAGTTTTTCTGGAGTCAGATTCATGGTTTGCAAGATTAGAAGAATGGCAATATAGAGATCTGTAATTAAAGACAGAGCTAGAAAGCATCAGCAGCTGCCATCAAAATGCTAGCTGGGTTTGAAGCAGGATGGGCACAGGAGTGGAGCAACAATCTTTCCCACGCTTGGGTCCGGACGGTTTAAACGCCGCAGCTACGGATATCTGCAAAGGATTCAGCAGACGTCACAGAGATGACAAGAAGCCTTGTCACCACATGGTGGCCAAGACAGGCCACTAATTCTTCACGCGGAGATCACGGCCCTTCTGCCTCTTCTGAAGCAGAAACACAGGGAGCGAGCTATGCGCCAAGCGTCGAGGCAAGCTGCGGGAGTTACCTGCAACGGTACTAGCAGAATATAAAAGGCGCACAGCAATCCCGCATGCGTTCCGAGACTAACGCCGGGCGCAGTCAGCGATAGCGGGGGAGGGCAGCGCAGCCGGCCGCGGAGGCGGCGGCAGCCCGCAGCAGTCGGTGCGAGAAGGCGGTGGCAGAGGCGGTGGTGGGCTCTGCCCCAGCCGCGCGCTCCTCTGGGCCTCGGCGGCCCCGGCGCTCCCTCTGCTGCCCACCTCTGTCAGCGCAGCCCGGAGAGACGCCACGCGTGACCCTGCCCCTGGCCTACGGTGGTGGAAACAGAAAGATCTGGGGTACTGTTAGGTGTCACTGAGCGTTCGTCAGGATGGGAACGGTCATTTTATCAGGGCTTGTAGCGACCGGGCAAGGGGTGAAGGTTTGAATCTAAAAGAGGGGAGATACAGACTAGATCCAAGGACAAAATGTTTTGGTTTTTTGGTTTGGTTTCTTTTTTCCATTTTTTTTCCAGTGAGGATGATGAAACACTGAAGCAGGTTGCTCAGAGAGGTAGTAGTAGCCTCGTCCCTGGAAAGATTCAAGAAAAGGCTGGACAGCAATCAGTTTAAAATGTCCCTGCTCACCGCAAGGGATTGAACTAGATGGCCTTTAAAAGTCCCTTCCAACACAAACCATTCTGATTCTGTAATGCCTTCTAGATATAAAGATGGACAGTTCCTTGGATGCAGTGATGCTCAGCTGTATAACCTGATCTCTTTGGCAGAGCAAGGTGGTCAAAGCAACTGTACAAGGTCACTGGTGCAGCACTCCGCACTTGAAGCTCTCTGAGTCCCTGCTTCTGCTCTTACCCTGGTCAAGAAAGCAGCTCTTAAGCTTCAGCCCCTCTTGTGCTGAGGGACAACACTACGTGCATGGTTGCCTTGTGGCTTCTGGTGAATGACAGAGAAATGCCACATCAGGAAAATGCAACATGGCTTGGTGCTCAGGCCTGACACTCTACTACAGATACCAAAGTGATGGGAAAAGCAAATCTAACATGATGAGAGATCTCAATCTATCGACAGGGCTGAGGACCAGCCTGGTGTTGAATGAGTGGGTTAAAAGCAGAAACTTTTTCTCATGAAAACTGAAATGATGAAACTGTTCCCAAGGCAAAATGCTCCTACATTTTGCTGTTTAAAGGAATTTCTTCACCGAACAAAAGAAGTTCAGATTGCTGATTTCATGGAACTGACCTTGCTAAAGGCTAACATTATTTTGACTTTGCTCTCATTTTAAAGTCAAACAGAAAATGTGTATGTCTTAATCAAAATATTTTACATTTGCTGAACCAAACTGGGCAGCTCGACCATCCTCTATGAACATCTCCATGTGACATTAAGCTTCAGAGCCACTTACAGCTGCAGAGGTATTCTAAGTAGTTCTGTGGTGAGACCCTAATCTTGCTTCTCAGAAGCAGCGTGCTCTGCCACCTCCTTCTCCTTCCTCCTCTTCATATTCCCCATTTTGCTTATTTCTGCCTTTGTCAGGTATTCCTTGCACTCCACATTTTCCTGTTGTAGTGTTTAGCAACTCTCCTCACAGCTCTGGGTACATGTTTTGCCTCTGATGCCACCTTCTCTGCCACTTTTGTGGCTGCTGCCCAGCTTCAGTTGCACACCCTCAAAGCTGCCACTTTTCATCCTGCCTCTTGGTTGTGCCCAGGGTCAGTTTTGTTGCTCAACTTGTACTTCAACCTTTACTGCAGTCTGCTTCCTGTGCTATTCCTGAAATCTTCAGCTCTGATGATTAAAATTGAAGGTGGACAGGGTAGTTTTCTAAATCTCTAATCAGGTAAGCAAGAGCAATGTGGGCAAGTAGGTGAATGCTTTGTTGATCACAGTGGTAATACCTGTAACAGAGGTAATAAATAACAACCACCCCTTTGACAGGCAGATGTCTCCAGAGTGCGTGAAAAAGACAGGGGTGACAGAGGTTCAGTCAGGACAGTCACTTCTGGTCCAGATTTCTCTCAACTGCTTCATTTTAGGCAATTTAATGCAAAAAGCCTCATTTCTTTCACTTGCCTGTCTCCCTTTGCTTTCTGGCAGAGCACAGGTCCCAGGCTGAGCCAAGCATATTTAGGTGGCTGCAATGCTCGGCAAGGTGCGTTTGCAGCACACACACATTAGAGGGCTATCTAATACAACCACACACAGAAAGGCACCTGCAGCTCCTTTCTGAAAGGTCTGGTGAAAAAAGAGACTCGGAGGGAGCTGCAAGGGAATTGAGCCTCTTGCACTTATGTGTGGTATTGAGTCACAAAAAAGGTTGGTTCTTGCTGTGAGACTGGAGGAAATAATCAGTTAAAAGACATTTCAGGCACCTGATTTTCATTTTGGTGCAAAAAAAAAATGCACTAGAGGCAGAAGGGAGAATGAAATAACTCTTGATGAGCCCATCAGCATCAAGCACTTCAATATTATGCTGAAATAATGCAGCTGAGGACCGTCCATGGTGAATACAGCAGCATGAAGCTGCAGCAACATGTCCTAGTGACCACCACATGTGATCTCTGTACCAAGCGTGCTGTAGATCAGGATGTAAGATTAATGGCACGCTTTATTTACATTCCTGATTTACAAACTATTCCTGAAGAGAATTGCTTTTACACCAAGATCCTGTGTGCCTCACATAGGCATGCCCTCTGCTTTCCCCATACCTTCTAAGCACTGTGAGATGTAAGCATTAGCTGAGATCTATGACTTTTTAAGTTGCTGAAGCAGCACTTTCTGAGCAAATGCAGTTCTCAGAAAGCTCATGACCGGATAATGAAGAGTGGTTGAAGGCAAACAGATGACCAGTAAAGAGGCTACCCACAAGATCATAATTTCTCTTGCTCGTACTTGGAAGTGATTTTGCTTGGTATCCGTGGTCATCAAAACAACCCAGGCCCAGCTGCCTTTTCCTTTTATCATCATCAAACGCATAGACCTTGGCTTATTATTTGAGTGCGGCAATTATCTTCTGGTTGTGTGATCTCATTTTCAAAAACTAAGACTCTGTTCCAAGAATCCTAGCATTAAAAGGTCACAGTTTCTCTTTGGAGTGTAAGCAGTGAGTAAGGAAGAAAGCATCTCCTTGCCTAGCACTGAGACACCAAGGCCACTGACCCAAGCTCATAGGGTTAGTCCACCAATAAACTCAAGACAAGGGGAAATCTCTTGGCAGCACATTTCCAAAATGCAGTTCTGTAGCCTCTCTGTTTTGCTTTGGTAGTGGCTGCCAGATATCTACCGCTCTGAGTTTGTGACTTTTGCACTATAGGACTGTGTGGATGTGGATTACCTTTAACCAACACTGGTAATGCAAGAAAGAAGGTTTAGCAAGTCAATATGTTGTCTTTATGGCTCACTCTGAAATGTAGTAATGAGGATATTATCTGCTAATTGCAACACAAGCAATCTGTGCTTTTAGGTTTCAGTAAAATAATGAGTGGAAGTGGGAATTACATGGAGAAGGAGAGTTAGACAATTTCCAAATGGAAATTCTCGTCTCAGATCCCTTAATAGCTTGGTATGGAAAGCACCTGTAATACAAGAGCATAGCAATTAGCCTATTGACCAAAAGCACAGGACTCATGACATCAAAGGCTGTGTCTGAAATCCTGTGCATGCCTTGGGCTAAGTGACCTCCTGTAGCCTTGAAATGCCCCCCAAGTACTTGGTAGGTGGTCTTTACTCCCAGGTGAGGTGAAACAAAGCTGTTTAACCAGCTTGTCAGTAATGCTAGTGCAGATGTTTTTATCCTTCATAGACACAAGGTATCATTTGTTTCATTTACTTTGTCTGTACAGTAACATGGGAGTGTTTTACTACTTGGCCAGGTGGCATGTGGACAGTTTTGTGCCCTCATGCAGGAAAGACATCAGAAAAATTGTCTTCCCATTATAAATTACTGAAAAGAAAACTGTAATTTGAAATGGGCTTTATTTTCTACACAATTTCTAATCTTGTTCCTCCACAGAAATAAAAGGGATGGCCCAAAGGCAAGTTCCACCTGAGACACACACCAGATGTTGTCTGAGCTGATGGCAACCCTTACTGCTGCAGGGCAAGGTCAGCTGGGTGGTGTATGGAGCAGCTTGCATATTCTGTGTGGCTGACCTACAAAGGGTTTGGCAGTCTCTGGACTACACTATTTTCTGCTTTGTGAAGGTGTAACAGGAAAAAGGAAAACATACTGTTTCCAGTTTTCCTCTTTGAGTACACCTGCCTGAAGGAAAAACAGGGCAGGGTTTTTAAAAATGTTGTATTCCTAAAAGCTTAGTTAAGCTTTAAAACTTTAGGAGACACCCTGTGTGACATCTCCATTGTGTTCTACAGCTATTCGTCGACTTATTTTCTAATCACAGTCATTGGTTTGAAACAAGTGTGTATGAACTTCCTAGAGCCTCAGAAAACCCAGTATGGACCACAAAGAGTGGTCACTCTGCAATGAATACGATTGTGTCTGTACCTGGCCAAGTCATACTGCACTAGCTGCATTGTGTCATTATGTGTGACAATTTGCCTTCTCAGTGTCACTCTTCATGTGTGCTTGGACATGAGGAAAAGGCAGTGTCTCCTCAGGAGAGCTTGTTAATGTTTAGCAGAGGCCCCAGACACTTCCTCTGGAGTTGCTGTTAGGAAGTGTTGTAATACTAGAGTTACTAACTCTCCAAGAACGTGGTTTTCATCTTTACAACACAGGATTTGAGAGGGCTTTGACTCTTTCACATCTATTTTCTTTGGTTGGAATTGTCTCTGCTCTCATTCCCCATCCCACTGTGGTGAGTTGCAGAGCTGTGTGAGGTCACTCTTAAGCTAGGTCACTCCCTGGGCTGTGGTGTTGCCTCATTCTACCTCCAGCTTCTTGAGCCCCACCAAAGCACTAGGACCACATTCTAGACAAACCCTCTGGCTATGATATCATAGATGAGAGGACCTCAAACCAAATTCCCACTGTCTGTGGCTGCCACTGATGATCTGAGTTCACCATGGCTTAAAGCACAGCTTTCCTCATGTAAACTCCTTAAGCTGTAAATCTGGATTGCAGTTTACTCTTTGTGATCTTGCATGAGTGCAGACAGACACACAAATATAGCAAGGCACCTCATAGGTTTTTTTGAAGGTATCTTTGGTTTCGCTTTACAGCTTGAGAATTGCACAGATTTGTAAAAAAAAACAAAAACAAAAACAAAAACAAACCCCAACCCTAACCTTGCTTGCACTTAACTGTTTCCAGTTTTTGTATTACCCGCAGAGTCCTTTCAGTCAGGTGTAAATCCAGTATGCTTTCCTTTGCTTCAGTAGATCACATTCCAAAGTCGTCTACTGTCAGTTCACTGGGCCATTCTGCCTGTTTACCCTCTCTTACTCAAACTCAGGAATCTTTTCCATGCCACTTTATATATCCCCTTTCCATTGTTATTTCTGGCATCTTTTTCTTCTATGGTCAGGAAAGGTCTGCCTCCATCTCCAGTCTCCTGACTGGAAATGATAAAAATGGATTTTATTGGGCAAGAAACACAAACTGTTGATACAGATTTTATGCCAATCGATCATCATTCTCATCTACCCATCTGTGATTTTCTGTAGTCTGCTTCTGTATGTCAGAAATCCCAACATATTAAATATAAGAATGATCTTTTAAATAAAGTGTTCTGAAGTATCCCTCAGAAATTGTCTGTTCCTCCCCATATTAACCCTCATTCTCTTGTCTTCTTTTCATGCTAGTAAGCAGAACAAGTGCATTAAGGATGTATCTCACAAAGCAATGATATGTGGAAGGTGGATTGAGAGGACAGTACTTTGCTGGTGGCTCTGAAGAAAGAAGGAGGTGATTCAATAACAAGAGTCCATGGCCAGATGGAGAAGCTCTATGAGTGAGGGCTTTCCCCTCAGTGGAAACCCACCTACAGATTCAGGAATTCCCAGCAATAAGCTAGGAAGCATTTGCTGGTGAGTGAAAACTAGGTGTTGATCAGGCAATGTTTACTCTGCAGAGATAGAGAGATGTCAGAAAAAAATGTGGCACTTAATTTAAACAATGAGAAGGAGCATGTGCCAAAGGAGTTTAAAGGTGAAATTCTATGAGGAGCAGCTGAGGGGCACAGAGAACAAAGCAACCTGCTCAACAGCTTGATTGAGATTAGGACTTATGTGGAGGGAAGACAAATTCAGGAAGCATAGCAGAATTCAAATTTGGACAAGCTGTGTGTGTGTAGAAAAAAGCAGTTCCTGTACACTGAGGTACGACAATCTGTGTGAAATAGCGCACCACCAAAACTGAAATGGGATACTTGAGCTAAGATTACATGACCAACTAACAACACCATCCAGAAAGCACAGATACTGTTTTATTGTTTACACTGAAACATAAAAAAAACCCCAAAACCAAACCAAAACAACAAAAAACCCCGAACTTTACCTAGTCATAAAAAGTCAGCATGTACGCTGAAATAAGAGTATGCTTTTGGTAGGGAAATGCCTAAACTCTTTCTCTTGCAAACTCCTGCAAAAACATCTCCAATGAATTCTGTGGGATTCAGAGGGCTGCATCTCACCAGTGCTAGTGAGTGGATATTAATGAAATCAATAAGTGCACAATGTGGTATCACTGTCCATTGTTTTGTCAAGACTGAAGTAATTCTCAGTTTTATAAAGGAAACAAACAGGGAGAGGAGGAAGATATTCATTAATATAGTCTCTTGAATATTTATTGTAACTGCAAAAGCAAAAAAACATCCAAACAAAAAAAGACTTTCCAAAGAAAAATGGCAAAACAAAAATCCACTTGGTATACAGAAGTCACATACAGAATATCCAATGCAATACACATGGTCTCTACATCCACATAGAATTAAAACTCAGCACATGGATAAAACTTGGACTTCACATTCAGACAAGAGTTCCCATGAATGTATGCAGAAGATTCACAAAATTTGTCAACCAGCAGCATTTTAAATGAGCATATTTTCTAAGAACCACAGTAACTATATTGCAGTAAAAGTCAGGGAGGAGGTTTGAGTCCACCCTCTCACAAATGTATCCTAAGCAAGTGCTTCAACTTTTCTTCAAGGACAATTCAGCAAGCAAGTTAGCTTCAGGGTGCCAGTACAGCTACATATTTTCAAGGTAAGCATTTATCTTTGTGTATGTAATCACGTGTCTATGAAGAACAGTAAAAATGCTAAGTAAAAATTATCTGCCAGCCCTTAAACAACCAGGTTACTTAGCAATAAAAAGTTAAGTAAAGAATCTTCAATCCTGAGTAGTCTGTATATCTATATTTAAGTGGTACCTCCTGTTATGAGTTACCTTGTTTGCTGCTCCGACTAAAAGACATCAAGAATTTCCTTTTCGTATTATGCAATCCCAGATTTCTCTCCACATGCAGGTTAGTTGCACTCTGATCTGTATAATTTTGCAGAAGTTTTCATGGCAGAAGGTATAAAAATAGAGAATTTAAGGGCTGCTCAGATCATTGCAAATGTTGTCCTGGGCTACTTAATGCAGTCTGGCTGCTTTGCTTTCTCAGAGAAACTGATGATGTAGGAAGGCAACTCCATGATACTGGTTTCCAGTAGGCCTTATAGTTTCATTCTTTTGCTGACAGAGCCTTTTACATTGCCACACAAATGCATTAGATTGAACTAAAATTCTACTTATGTATCTTTTAATGTTGTACTAATGAAAATAAATAGTTATAAAAACTTAATCAGCAAAACCAGTTACTCCTTTTGGCCCAGACTCAGTGGCCTGTCTGTGTAGGAAATTCCCAAGGTGGATGACACATTCCTTTGAAACTGGAGATGTATAAAGAATTATCAGAACAAACTTCTCCTCTGTAGAGTCTGTGGGCACAGTTGGGAATCAATGGCAGAGCAGTGATTCAGGATATAAAGTCCCAAATGTACCTGAGAGTTCTGCTGTGTAATGATGGCCTTGCTTGTGTTCTTAAGGAACTATTAGAAATGTGCAAGAACAACAGGAAAGGGAAAATAAATGATTTGATGTCTCATTTTAATTTCATGGTTATATTGTGAGGTGCATTTCATTTCAATTTATACCTCACCTTTTCCTGTAGAGTAACAATGGTAGAATTTTTTAACATTGGATAACCAAGCACTGGAACGGGCTACCCAGGATGTGGATGCTCCTTCTCATCTGCCTAGACACATTTGTATGCAACGTGATGTAGGCACACCTGCATTAGCGGGGTGTTGGATCTCCAGAGGTCACTTCTGGCCCTTACCATTATATGATTTAGTGATTCTATGACTGTGAGGCATGTAATAGTTGAATGAGGAGTCTGGATCAATATATTTAAGGATCTTCCATCTTTAGGATCTAGAAAAGTTAAGAAGCTTTATTGGCAGAAAAGGCTAATTGAGGCCACCATCTACCATGCTGCACTACTATGACTGTGACCTTCAAGTTGTAACCGAAAATGTTAATGCAACACACCAGATGAAGTTTGCTGAGTCATTTGCCAAAGTATTGGCTACTTATACTTAATATTTTTAGGTAAGTATTAAAAGTCAATCATATCAGAATACAGAAGACATGACCACATGAAAATATGCAATACAGGCAGACAGAGCATGTGACTGATTTTTTAAGTAACTTACTATAACTGCTGCGCTCTTTTAATGCTTCTAGAGAACATGCTTCAAAAATATAGGTAGATAGTTCAGAAATGGTTACAAGCATCTTCCAATTGAAGTGCTGTCCCATTAGTGTTGGTGTAGCATGGTACTTTGCAAGAGGACACTTACAACTCTAAAAGTAAAATTGACATGCACTTGCAGTAAACATACAAATATCTTTTACCAGTCTCAAATATGAAAAATAGTTTATATGACTTTAAGAATATTCTTACACTACACTGGTAAAGTGTTTAGTATATAAATTTTACTAAAAGACAGGTACATCTACTAGAAATCTCAAGCCACACAGGCATCATCAACAGCTTGTCACACATACATGACACTTCTCCCTTTCACACGAGTTTATATACACTGAGTAAATAATTAAATATTGCACTTATTGGCCCATGATTCCTCAGTTGTGAGGTATTCAAAAATAGAAAACATATCCATTTTTATAACATATTTTCATGCAACACTGAAGACATTTGAACTCCACAAACACTGGTATATTGATTCTGACACACATCCTGACAGTCCAACTGAGCCACAACACATCTGACATCACTGACAAAATATTAGACAAGACTTAAAGCACAAACATTTCATTTAACACTAGTTGCAGGTACATGTCAGAGTTACCGAAAGATCTCTTATCACCACAAGTCCTAAGTGTTCTCTACCTTTTATTTCTGCATGTTATGAACCTGAATTTATTGGAAGATTAGGACTTTTGTTTCCTGCCTAAATCAGTTACTGAGTATCTTATTCTACAACTTATCATCACGGCTGGACAAGTCATTCATGGTTGGCAAATGGAACCCAACTGATTTATGGTGCTAATGAGAATTTATGGATACATTCCACTGTGATATTTAGAGAAAGTTGTACTGAATGTGAACAGGCCACTGTGGGAACTGAGTGAGTGTCAAAGACATACTGCTGTGTATATGTATGTATACTATATATGTGTAGTTACAATTTCTGCTTCAATGAACGTCCATGGATAAACGAAGTTTAAAAAAATGAAAGAAAAGCTTAAATGACAAGGTGAACTACATTTACTCTTTAATAAAGAAAACAATAGAAATAATTAAAATTATTGAAATAAGTTGTGTCTTTAAATGAGATGAAAAATGATGAACCTTGGAAAATCTGGAGTCAATGTATATGGATAAAGAGATTATATGTATGTATTAAATGGTGTAAATCAACACTATTTAGTCCCCTGTTGGGGTAATTGAAGATGTGTTGCTTTACACCCCCTGAGCATTGACATGCGCATGGTCTCACATAGCTAGATCTGTCATCCTATAGGCTCATACACTTCGTGTCTGTCTATATGAAACAGGCCAAGGAGGAATCCATCAGCAGAGCAGTAATTTAGTTGATGTCCTTGAAAATCTAAGTAATAAAATTTGCCTCTTACAAACAAATACAGAAAAGTAACCAGGGAGGGATGAAATTTGGGAGGGGTGCTTCTTTTGGAATGCATATGTAAAATCAGTCATCTGCTGTTGAGGAAACAAGAGCATAGTCATCAGATGTAGAATTTGTACTACTATTTTTTCCTAAAAATTACAAACTCATAGCATTATACAAACCAGGACCAAACTCCAACAGGTTTTGTGCACCCTGAAGTAGTTCTTAACTTCTAAAATAAAGAAGGTGCAGGTGAATATACAGAACTAAGCAGGCTGGGAAGAAAACTTATTCAGGTTGGGGCTCTGGAAAGGCCACATAGATGTAGTTCCTCAGGTAGTTTCTCTAGGCATTACATTAACTATAAGCACAAAGGAACAAACCATTCCAGGTAACAGTCACATTCACAGCTGCTCATAGACATAAAATCAGGCTAGCTCATACGTATTTCAAACACCAAACAAACAGGTCTAAATAAACCAACAACAACGACAAAAAGATACAGCATTAAGACAGTCACAATGTAAGGATTGGAATGTTTGTGAATGTGAGCATGAAAACTTGCATCTGAAGGTTCAATCCAGCAAAGCTTGGTAGCCATTCAGCAGGTCAGTGCCAGGAGGCACTGAAGGGGCCAGTCACATCCCATGCTCTTGTGTGCTTCCCAAGGCATTTTCTGAGCATTACTTTGAACATGCAGCAATCAAGACACTGTCAGAGCATGTCAGAGTTGGTGAATTACCCATGCACAGGATTAGCCTGCTGCTTCAAGTTTTAACCTAGTTCATAAATTGGAAAATGGGTTGTGTAGTATTATTTCAGCTGGTACTATGGAGTTCAGAACCTTTAGCTCTAAGGCATCTAATCTCACCAAGTGGCCTAAATCTCAGGTGAAGGAAGTGTAGATATCCAGACCAATAAAAGCTCCATGACATTCTGTCCTAATTCTGTGCTGAGAGTGACAAGAAATTAGTGTAATGTCCATGAGTACTTTTTCACCAAGAATTGTGATGAGGTTGAAAGCATTTTGGGATCTATTATCTCAGGTTTCAGTTTAATGATCCAACCCTCTTCCATCATTAAAATAGAACTCTTTTAGCTGATACTCTCTCCTGACAGAACTGTGCTGCATCAGTGCGTCAGGTAGCTAACTAAATCCTGCATGTGTCCCCCTGCAACTCATGGTCAGTGACTGCTGGGTATGTGTGAAGAATAAGCCATTGAATGTTTAAATTTTGTTTATTGATCTGATTTGCAAGGGATTTCTGAAAGTGTTCTTCCAGTTAAGAATAACGTGGCTCCATCACATAAGCCAATAGGAGTCAAACTAGATTATCATACTTGCTTTGGGATACCCTACCCTACGAACAGACTGAAGCATTAGTTTAAATAGAAAAATCACAATCTTGCTACTTCATCAGAATTCACACTAAGTTTTTAGAATGTTTGATAAAGGGATAGCTACTTTCCAAAAGTATTTCTGCCTTGTTTCTCTACAATAGCCAGTTCCAGCTGAGAGAGATGATGATGCTCCTGATCTAAATGTGATAAAAATTTATAGCAGAAAATTTCATATTGCTGTGAAACATGTATGCAAACTCCAGTCTGTGATAGGAAATCAAGCCTGCTTTTCCAACAGCAGGTAACCCTGATTGTTAAGAAAATCCACTTGAACTTCAACACATTTTATTTCAGAAGACAATACGATAGGATAAACTTGGTTAGATGGGACAACAGCACAACCTTCTGCTCAAACCAGTGTCAACTAAGGGGTCTGAGCAATGTGCTCTGGGCTTTGGCCAGTCTGGTCTCGAAAACCTCAAAGGATTTCATGTGAACTCAATGAAAGTTAATCTGACTAATTCTGAAACCTATGACAAAATCTAAGTGCCAATGAAAATGTTCCAGGGGTTATAGATAAAATACTGACTTGTTTTGCAGCTGTACTTCAGGTGAGCCTTTACACACGTGACTGGCAGGCTAATGAACAACATTACTGAACAGCAGTTTCCGCCATCCTCCACATCCCATGCAGAAGATCAGACACATTGGAGGCACAGGAGGTTACTTATCTCAAAAATGTGAAAATGAGATTCTCCCTCTTTGATTTTGCTGTTACTCTTCTGCCCAGACTCTTGATGCAGAATAAAAAAAAACCACCCAAAAATTACTTAATCAATCCTATTTAAGAATTATTTAACTGTCACTTGATTTATTTAATATGCTAATAGTGTATTGGCACCACTGATTAGAGCCTACATGGTTGTAAGGAGACAGGGACAGTCTGGAATTAATTTTAATGTAGTGTGATTGTAGCAAAGGGCATCTTGGAGTCTTTTTTTCCTGTTACAGGAGATGACCATTTTGCAGTAAACATCCCAAAGAATATAGTTGCTCTTGTAACCATACAGCATGATCTAGGATATGCCCAAGCTCCTTGCCTTGTCTGAGATAGCTCATATTAATGATAATCCATTAGCTCACACTAATCTTCCACAGATTCTTATGTCTTCTTTTTACAAAGTAGCTGGTGCCTAGTGGATGATGAGGTATTAACGAATGTCTCTAAGCACAGTTATCAATATGTTGCCTTAGGGGAGAGAAAAGCAGCCTCCCTGGGGAAACTTGGGGTTATGATTGGATTGCTCATTCTCTTCCATCTGGCAACTCATCTGTCCCCAAAAGGACAGTGCTTTCTCTTCATGGGAGTAAACAGGTGAAGTCCAGTTTCCATCTCTACTAGGAAAACAAGTGCTTAAGTAAACTATCTCGTGGGACAGACATGGTTTAAGACCCCAGACTGACCTGGCCTTCAACACGCTCAGGGAGGAGGCATCCACAACCTCCCTGGGTAACCTATTCCAGAGTCTCACCACCTTCTTTGTAAGGAACTTCTTCCTAAGATCCAGTCTAAATGCCTAAAACCATCACCCCTTGTCCTATTGCTAGACACCCTTATAAAAAGTCCCTCTTCAGCCTTCATGTAGGATCCCTTCATTTAAGTCAGACAATCAGTGTAGCTGCATACCATATGCATATCCATTTTACAAGTGCCTACATACTCTGTTTGAAAGAATTTTTTACTGTGTCAAAGTATATGTAGGTTACTTAATTAGTAAAATAAAAGTGACCATCTTTGTGTGTTTCAGGAGTTAAAGAAATGACCTTGGAAAACAAGTGATTTTTTTGCAATTGTGAGCAGTACCTTGTGTTGCTTCTTTTTTTTTTAATTTATCTTTTGATTTTTCCCATTGCTGACAGTTCAAGAAATGCCAACCTCATCCTAAATTTTTACTAATATAATAGTTAATACTTCCCCAGTTTTACTGCTTAGTTTAAAAAGTCAATGCAATGCTAAGTAAAGTAGTTGTAAAAAGTACTCCAGTACACATATGTAAGAAACTGACACCGATGATTAGAGGAGCACTTTTAAAACTTGTGAAATATGACTGTTTTAAATACTTTTACTAAAAAAAAAATTAGTCTATATTTATTCTGGTATCTTCATAGTCTTTTGCTGGTCTTATAAGTGTGTTCAAACTAACATCAGAAATGCTCACAAACCTTTATTAGTTCTAAAGTTTATAGATCTCTGTAGAATTCTGATTTTCTTGTTGAAATAAATATCCCCATCAAAGTAAAAATTAGGTCAAACTCCACTTCACAGGCACTAGCAGCACTTCCACAATAGGTCTGAGTAAAATACAGGTGTTTGTAGTCGGTGTGGTGATGGTGATTGTCTCAGTGACTGAATGGGAGATGCTGTTTCTGAAAGCTTAACTATGCAGGTTTGACAGCAACGTGACAGAACAGTTTTTGGCTATGAACAATTGAGCATGGTGAATTTGGGTCTGTCAAGGGTAATACAGAACTGTGTGCTTAATACCTCAAGCAAGCAGAAAAGGAAAGAGCTGATCAGTCTTCCGCTACTAGGGCAGGATATGCTGGGATCTCAATAAAGATGGAATGACAAATTAATTCCAGTTTCAGAAAGCTATTGTTAGCTAGACATGGAGCTCCCATGGAAATGTAAACATACTAGCTGTCCAAAAAGGCTGAAGTACTTAATACGTCTGAGGGTCTGTACTGAATAACCATATCCAGTTGGAAATTCACAGGGAAATTTGTTGGCTTTCGGTCCAGGAACTAACTTCTAATTTCTACAATTTCCAGTCAGCCATGATGTGTAACAGAATGAGTATAGATATGCCAAGGCAGTAGGCTCCAGTAAGTGTTTTTGTACAAATAACCTTGACAAAAAGAGGAATTATCTCACTAGAGGAATATTTCTAAATTGATTTTCAGTCAGGAGGAAGTAAAAGTGGTACCAAGAAACTTCTAAAACACCATGGCCACTACCTGAAGAATTCGATTATGTAAGTTGAAACTGGTGAAGTAAGGGTCACTTCTGGGCAAATGTGGTCTGAGGACATGGCATCAGCTGAAGTAAATCTAACACAAAACAGTAAAAAGGAAAGAAGAACTAATACCTATCCTGCATGCAAAATCCAGATGCTAAAAAATGGATCGTTCTTTCAAATTAAAATGTTTTCCATCCCCATATGCATACTCGACCAGCTACTGGTCAAGAAAAGACTTTTCTACCAAATAAATTAATAAGACAGTATAAATAAAGGCATCTAGACCATTAATAAAGACTCTATTTGCAACAGAACACGCTGAAGCTGCTTTTGCTGATAGCTGCACTAACAGCCACAGTTAGGCTGCTGCGGAGGAGGGGTGTCCTTTAGCCGTGTGTTCTGCGTGCTGGCAGCAATGGTGGGATCCATGTCCAGACTCTCTGACATTTTGTCACAGATGATATCCACGAGTCGTTCAAATGTCTGCTTGACATTAATGTTGTCCTTTGCACTTGTTTCAAAAAATTCAAATCCTAAGAAAATAAACAACATGTTTTATGTTTGATGCATATTTCAGTACTTCAAATAAATACATGAACTTTTCTTGGGCAAGAAAGAGTGAAGAGGTATCCAGAAAACACGTGAGAGCACACGTATAAAAGAACAGTGCTGGAAGAGTTAAATTGTAATACAATCAGAGTAAGTACAGCAGCGTTATTTGCTTTGTACTGTGCCAGATAAAATCAGGACTGCCCCAAATACATTCCCCTAGGCAAATTCTACTTTATAACAGTTTAAATCTAAAATGTTACACCAGTTTAAGAGTACTATTATTTTAGAGATGCCCTATATATCCATCCATTGGGAAACAATAATCTATGGCTCCATCTCTATTACGTTCCTCTGAGCACTATTCAGCCGGGATCAGACGATTCCGTAGTATCATTAACCTCATGCCAAAGCAGAAATTTAAATGTGTTTAGAAGTAGGTTAAAAACCCAACAGGACAATAAGAGAGTTCTTCAATTTGATAGCTACAAAAGTCAGAGATGAATCTGTGGGACAAAAGGGACTCCCAACCACACAAACCAAACAAAAAGTAAACCAAATACACAGAAGGAAAAAAAAAAAAAACCAACCAAAACAAAACCTTTCTTAATTAATTTATATAGAAATATTTTTTTAATCTATCCATTCTCAATGACTATCCAAAGGTAAAAAATCAGAACTATCCTTAACCCAGAAGGGACGCTGGAAACTTTTATGGAGCACAGTCAGCTTTCCCAAGCAAGCTGCTCTGTATCTGTTTGCCCCATGTCTCCTGTCCCATCTCTGCCTCCATCCTCTGGTCCAAGTTTTCAGTTCAACGGTCAGCCTGTTGTCCAGCAGCTTTCTACTAGTGTTGGATTTCCCCATGTTCTTGCTTCCTTTGCAAAACATTTGCCTTTTTTTGTTTGCTTTCTAAGAATTTTCCCCAATGCTCCACCTTTCCCAGTTACTGCACTTCTCACCTGAGGGTTCACCTGAGGCTAATTTAAAGCTTTCTCCTATTTTTCCACTACCTAAGGGTTCAATATTGGCACAGTTTACAAAATATTTAACCCATCAGTAATTTTATAGAAATGGTTTAACCGTTGCACAGTATTTTTACTCCCTCAGATCAACTCTGAATAACCATGTGCAATTACCACCATGCTTTATTGTGAGAAAAAAATCCAGTAAGAAAATGCCAATTACTTGAAAATGTCAGCAGAAGGGCAGAAAGCATTTTTGTGTTGTGTATGCCTTTTAATGCTTCATTTTTTTCCCCCCATTGCTCATTATTAATGGAGAGAAAAGATCTTCCACATGAGTATAAGCCTGAAGGGAGGCAATTATCTAGTGATACATGTGGTGGGATGTTCCCACCACCTATGATGGTGAAATGGATTAGACTGGGCAGAGTAGATTATTGCAAAGGTATGACAAAGCCCAAGAGAAGAGTGTGTAGCTAAGCCAGAACAGAGCTGAAACTGAGAAAATCCAAAATATTGAAGTGCCACCTGAACATAGATTCACTGATTCACAGATTGCATTGGGTTGGAAGGGACCATTAAAGGTCATCTCCAACTAGATCAGGCTGTCTAGGGTCACATCAAGTCTGATCTTGAATGTTTCCAGGGACAGGGCTTCAACTACATCCCTTTACAACCTGCTCCAGTATTTTACCACTCTTATTGTAAAGAATTTCCTCGTTATGTCCAACCTGAATATGCCCTGATTCAGTTAAAAACCGTTGTGCCTTGTCCTGTTGCTGCAAGGTCTTTTAAACAGTCCTCTCCTAGCCTTCCTGTAACTCCGCTTCAGGTGTTTAAATGTAGCTATGAGGTCTCCCAGGCTGTCTTTTGGAACTGCTTCAGCAAGTCCGTGTCACTCTTGTATTTGGAGCCCTAGAGCCAGATGCAGTACTCCAGGTGAGATCTCACCAGAGCAGACTAGAGTGGCAGAATCAGTTCTCTTGATCTGCTGCCCACGCTTCTTTTGAGGCAACCCATGATGTGATTTGCCTTCTGGGCTAGGAATGCACATCACTGGCTCATGTTCCTGGCTTCTAGTCTACCAGTACTTCTAAGTTCCTTTCTGGAGGGCTGCTCTCAATTTCTTTATCCCCAGCCTGTATTGATATCAACGAGTGTCCTGACCTAGATGCAGTACCCTGCACTTTGAACAATATGTATGGAGCACGCACATCAGGATGTTCTAATTTAAATGTCTCTTTCATGTTTATTTTGGTTTTCCCATTGGTGTCCTTACACTGTGTTACTTTCCCCTATTTACCGTCTTCCCAATAATACTGATTAAAAAAAAAAAATCATAGAATTATAGAACTTTGTCAGTTCAAAAATTCCTCTGATATCATCAAGTCCAACTGTCACCATTACACCACCATGGCCATTAAGCCATGTACCAAAGTGCCATGTTCACATGTTGTTTGAACATCTCTAGGGACAGTGACTCCCCCACTTCTCTGGGCAGTCTGTTCCAATGCTTGACCACTCTTTCAGTAAATACTTTTTTCCTAACATCCAATTTAAATCTCTCCTAGCATAATTTAAGGCCTATTTGTCTTGTTTAATCACTTGATACTAGGGAGAAGAGACCAGCATCCACCTCACTGCAACCTCCTTTCAGGTAGTTGTAGAGAGAGAGGAGGTTGCCTATCCCCCTCCAGACTAAACAATCCCAGTTCCTTCAGACATTCCTCATAAGATTTGATCTCCAGGCCTTGTTGCTTTTCTGCGGACACACACCAGCAACTCAGTGCCCTTGTTGTAGTGAGGTGTCCAGAACCAAACACAATACTCAAGGTGTGGCCTCACCAGTGCTGTGTACAGGGGCACAATCACTTCCTTACTCCTTCTGGCCACACTATTCCTGATACAGGCCAGGATGCCTTTGGCCTCCTTGACCACCTAGGCACACTGCTGGCTCTTGTTCAGCCAGTTGTCAGTCACCACCTCCAGGTGCCGTTCTAGTGGGCAGCTTTCCAGAGAATCTGCCCCAAGACTGGAGCATTGGATGGAGTTCTTGTGTCTGAAGCGCAGGGTCCAACATGTGGCCTGGTTGAAACTCATACAACTGATAGTTTGTCAATCCAGCCTGTTCAGACCGCCCTGCAAAGCCTTCCTACCTTCAAGCACATCAATACTCCTGGTTTTGTGTCATCTGCACATTTACTTAGGATGCACTCAATCCTCTCACCCAGATCATAACCACTGTCCATCATATTTGAAAGCCCATGGCAGACTGGTGAAGTTCCTGCTGACTGGAGAA
>VWZE01021748.1:11826-29672 GCA_013396675.1 Eubucco bourcierii
GGCACAGAGGTGAGGCTGACTGGTCTGTAGTTTCCAGGGTCATTCTTTTTACCCTTCTTGAAGATGGGTGTTATGTTTGCCCTTCTCCAGTCAGCAGGAACTTCACCAGTCTGCCATGACTTTTCAAATATGATGCACAGTGGTTTGGCAACTTCATCTGCCAGTTCCCTCAGGACCCGTGGGTGGATCTCATCAGGCCCCATGGACTTGTGCACATTCAGGTTTCTTAGGAGCTCATAGACATCATCTTCTACTATAGTAGGCAGATTTGCCTGCTCCCAGTCCTCACTTTCACCCTCTGCAACTTGGACATTGTGGTTGGAGCCCTTGCTGTTAAAGACTGAGGCAAAGAAGTCATTGAGCACCTCAGCCTTGTCCATGTCCTTTGTCAGCAGCTCTCCATTTTCCTTCTGTAAGGGAATCAAACTACTTAATTTGCACACTATGCTTAATGTTCATCTCTACTGTAGAGGGTGTGTGTGTGTGTGTGTGTGTTTTCCCTCAGAACTCCTCTGTACATGCAGTTGCCAACAGAAAAGTGCAATTGTTGATTTTGCTCTGTATTGGAGGAGGTAGTGTGGCTATTCTAGAAACAAAAGTAAAACCTATCAAACAAGATTCATTCTTTGTTGATCCATTCAGACAGAATCATCTAGCAAACTACTGATACTGAACTGTATGGTTTAGGTGAGCTCTGCTGCAGTTGTGCAGCTTGTCTCTCTAAGAAAGAGGTATTATGCAGTATATGCATAGCTTGAATAAAGCAGAAGGTCAGAAAGTTTCTGAAAGTGGAACCCTGTAGTGATCCATTAAGTTGAAAAGACAGAGCCTGTATCGCTGTCACCTCAGCACAGTTGAGATGTGTATTGACACCTTTATCTCAGAGTATGCCGTTTCCAAGCTATATTGACTGTTCCATGTGTGGAAGCACGTTAGGAATGAGTCCCTGGGTGTGAGTCTGATTTTTGTCTCAGAGTGAATAGATGGATTAAATGTCTGCTTTTGAGGTCTTGTCCTCATTGATTATCTATGCTTTTTTGTTTGTATCTAGGAGAATGCCATGGTGGTCTTTGTCAAAATGCTTTGGGATTCTGCCTCAACTATCAAAAGCCTGTTGAAGGAGGATTTGTTTTTCACTAAGAGAAACTGGAAAAGAAATTCAACATTTGAAATACATCCTAATCCCTGTTTTCCCCTTAAAATCTTCTCTGAAGAGATCAAGGTGGTTAGGTCCTTAACTGTCAAAAGTTAACTGAAAACACTGATCTAGTCTTAGTAAGTATAACCAAATTTGGATCAGAAAGGCTGTTTTCCGTGTGGGTTTAGGCACCTTTAATTTCAATACAAGGTTTACTCTCTGTAGGAATTTGGTGTAATAGGATGTGATGGAAACCCAAACTGTTAGAGGTTATTCCAGTAAAGAGGGATTGAGAGTTTAGAAATTGCTGATTTAGTTATGGTATATCCATGAAATCAACTGGAAGAAATCTCCTCCTTGATCATAGTTTTGTGAACAGAGGTACATATGAAGAACATGTCTTACATACATTTTTAAATTCTTCTCCATATAGGAAAAAAGTGGTTTAGATTTTACAGTACTTGCTCTTATGGCACAAAATATACATAGCTGCCTAGTGTTGTTACTGTGTCAGTACCTGAGCTGTATACTTCCTGGCTACTGGTGTACTGCATCTTAGTCCTTAGCTAGTTCATTGCTCTGCAAACTGTAAAGTCAAACAAGATAATCTTTGGCAAGAATTGTCATACGTAATGAGAGCATTTTTGTTAAGGGAAGTTGCTTTTTCTATGTGTTATAAACCCATAACAGAAGAGTTTTTAACTCATCTTCAATGTTAATGCTATTTTACTTCTATTAGAAAACATTGGAAAAGAATACCAAAAGCTATCCCAGCTCATGTCTCCGTATGAATAAGAGTCAGCCAGAAAGTCAAACAGATTTCTGTAGCAGCAACTGTTAACTTAAATTGCAAGAAAAACTCAAACATAGAAGTTGGGAAAGATGCCATCATTCTGTGTGCTTTCAGGAACTGATCAGGCTTCAGAAACTGAGGATCAGCTATGGAATGTTTGATGCTGTTTTTGTGAAGCATTATTATGTGCCACTTCATCTAACAGCAGTAAAAGCAAAGGAAATTAAGTGCTGAGAACTAAAGGCATAATCCACCTATCTTCAGCTGGTTCTTGTATACCCGTCCATCTACTTGGATTATTTAATTTTTCCCTTTTTTGCCATGTGTTGTCTGTATGGTGTTGAAATCAACATTGATGTTGATAGTGAAAACTTTTTAAAGGTAGGTTGCAGAAAGGAACAATTCTTTAAAAAAGAACAACAAGAAACCCCCAAATACTCACTTTGAAACAAGTAGAATATACTTTAAAGTCAGTTGATGTTTTAAGAGAGAGAATAATAGTTCTTACAATGCTTCTTGCTTCTGCTTTGTTTTTTTGTGGGGTTTTTTTTTTGGGGGTTTGGTTTTGGTTTTGTTTTTTGTTTGTTTGTTTGTTTTGTTGTTACTTGTCATAAGTTTGGAAAAACATTGGAAACTGAGACACTGCATGGTTATGCTGAGGGGAAAAAAAAACCCAAATACACATGCCCTTAGACATTATTTGAATAGATTTGGATAAACTCTGTTTTGCTTCTTTGTGTTTCATGGTTGTGTGTTGATGGAACCTGACACTTAGAAGTATTTTCCAATAATGTAATAATTTTCATGCCCATTAAATCCCTCCCATGTTGAGGCTACCCATTTTTATTAGGGGTGGTTATGATGTATGTACCTGGTTGTCATTAACAGTGACAAGACTGGCAGCTTGTCTTTGAGTACAGACCACTAAGCAGTTGTCTGACTGATTTTTGACCCCTTGTGATCTGGCCCATTATTAAAAAAGAGATTTAGGTAATTGTCTCAATACAAAGGTTGGAAGGAGGTGCAGTTCTTTTTTTGAACATTCCTGTGATTGAAATCAAGGCACAAAGGAGGCCATATATATCAAGATGAACCTGTTTATTAAAGAGAGAGAATAGAGAAAACAATAGAGAAAAGAAGAAAAGGGAGAAAGAGGGAAAATGAAGAAAGAGAGCAGGATAGTTACCACCCTATGGTCCTTCTTTGGTGGTGGCTGGGTGGGAGACATTTGAGATGTTTCTGGGCTGCTGCTTTGAGCCTGAGATGTCCCTGCTGATGTTTCCCTCCAGTAAGCTGGTATAGCCCAGGGCTTTTACTGTTTATCATAGCTCTACCTAGCCCACGCCCTAGTCATATTACATATGTGACTGCCATATGTGCTATCTCGATGGGCAGAGCTAACACATTAGGCCATTCATTGCTGTCTACTGTTCACAGTCTCTGGGAAGCTGCTGTCTTATCAGGGGAGCCATCCAAGATATGCTTATCTTTGTTGAGACGCATCTCTGTTCTTAATGTAATCGCCACTATCACAAGGTGATGTACATTCTGGAAACTATTCCTATAAAGATTAAAGTCCCTTTATCTCATTACCATTCCCCCAAACCATCAAGTCTTCTTTTAAGTGAACTTGAGTATGTGAATCTGGAAAGTTACTGGTGTTGCATGTAGTGCCAAAAGTTCCTCCTGAGAAACACATCCGATGAGTGAAGTTGGGGAGAAATCTTTGACAATGCTAAAATTTGACCCCAAACTCAAACTGTAACTTAAACCAGGTTTGTTTGTCCTCTGGGCATGCTCTGGGACCTCAGTGTCCTTGTAGGGAGGCGCCCAAAACTGAACACGCTATTCAGGATGCAGCCTCACCAGGGCTAAGTACAGGGACTACCCGCTCCTGCTGCCCACATTATTTGTGATACAGACCAGGATACTGCTAGCCTTTCTGGCCACCTGGGCACACTGCTGGCTCATCATAGAATCATAGAATGGTAAGGTTGGAAGGGACCTCAAAGATCATCTAGTTCCAACCCCCTACCATAGGCAGGGACAAATCCCACTAGTACAGGTCACTCAAGGCCTCGTCCAACCTGGCTTTGAACATCTCCAGGGAGGGAGCATCCACGACCTCCCTGGGCAACCTGTTCCAGTGCCTCACCACCCTCACTGGAAAGAACTTCCTCCTAACACCCAGTCTAAATCTCCCGTCTGCCAGTTTAAACCCATTGTCCCTCATCCTGTCATTGCCAAGGCCTTGTAAATAATCCCTCCCCAGATTTCCCGTAGGCCCCCTTCAGATGCTGGAAGGCTACTATAAGGTCTTCTGGAAGGCTTCTCTTCTCCAGGCTGAAGAACCCCAACTCTTGTAGCCTGTCCTCGTAGGAGAGCTGCTTCAGCCCTCTGATAATCTTTGTGGCCCTCCTCTGGACCCATACCAACAGTGCCATGTCCTTCCTAGTGTCCAGGTGGCCTGTGTAGGTTTTGTTTGGTTCATGTGTTGGTTGATTAGTTTTGTTTGGCCTCTTTTTTTGGTTGTGGTGTGTTTTTGAACCAAAACATGTCCGTTACACAAAATGCCAGCAACCTGTCTGATAACTTGTTTATTGATTGTGGAATTTCTTTTCTGGCATCAGATGAACAGGCATACAGACTTATGGAATGCATTGGGTTGGAGGGAACCCTCAAAGGTCATCTGGTCTGATTCCCCTGCAGTGAGCCCAGATATGTCCAACTAGACCAAGCTGCTCAGAGTTCCATTAAGTTTGACCATGAATGTCTCCAGGAATGGAGCCTCAACCACCTCTCTAGGCAGTTTGTTCCAATATTTCACTGCTAATTGTAAAGAACTTCCTCCTTATGTCTAACCTAAATCTACCCTGGTAAAGTTTAAAACCATTGCCTCTTATCCTACTGCTGCCCTTTTAAACAGGCCTTCCCCAGCCTTCCTGCAGGTCCTCTTCAGATACTGAAATGTAGCTGTAAGTTCTCTCTAGAGCCTTGTATACTCCAAGATGAACAGCCCCAGTTTTCTCAGCCTGTCTTCACAGGAGATGTGCTCCTTCCTGCTGGTCTTTGTAACCCTTCTCTTGACCTACTCCATCAGGTTCATGTTCTTATGTTGAGGGCCCCAGAGCTGGCCGCAGTCTTCCAGACAAGGTCTCAACAGAGCGGAGTACAGTGGCAGAATCGCCTCTAGACCTGCTGGCCACACTTCTTTTGATACAGCCCAGGGTGTGATTGGCCTTTTGGGCTTCAGTTGTACATTGTTGCCTCATATCTATCTTATCATCCACCAGTACCTCCAAGTTCTTTTCTACAGGGCTACTCTCAATCTCATCATCCTCTGGCTACCAAGGATTCCAAGGGGATTTGAGGACAAAAAAGAAAACACTGCAATAGTCTGTGTTTCAGTCTGAATGGTTCTTAGTTCTGTCTGCAACTATCTGTAACTGTAGTATGGATTTTATAATCCTTTAATCATTTTCGTAGCGGTCTTATGACTACTTTTCAACTCTTCAAAATTATCACCGGACTACAGATGATGAGACTTCAGTGCTGATGTGTGAATATTTATTACAAGTATGGGAGTAAAATTTTTATTTTCCCACTTGGGTTACTGCTGTTGAGGTATATTCAAGGAGTGGAATACCCTTCTGAGCCATGACATTGAAGTGCTTATGTTTAGGTGACTGGCTGTCAAGAAGTAAATACTCTTTCAAATAATTACTTTTCATGGTGGGTTCATTCATTATTTGACAAGCTTACATGTAACAAATGCACAGTTTCTGGTTTATCAGTTATTCTGATTACTTTTCCACTTCATATTCTTTTCATAATTTACCAGTCCACAGCTTTTGTGTCATCTACTGGTAAATTTATGCTTTTATTCTATCTCTTGGGTGAAGATACTTAAGTTTCTTTCTGTCTTGTGTTTGAAGATATTTACGTTTTTATCCTGGGTTTAATATCACTGGCATCTTATTTGGAAGGTCACTCTCTGTTGAGGACTTCCACCTATGTAATTTAATACTTACTGTTTAAACAACTGTTACTTAAGGGATGCTGTGTTGCTTTGTTGTATGATCAGTTGCTTAGCACATACCTAGTTCCTCAAATCCATTGACTTCATAGAGTAAATGATCTCAAATGTACTGCACAGCTCTAGGTATGCATTCATTCCCTTGCCCCTTTCCCATCCTGTGTTTTTGGTTTGTTTTTGTTTGTTTTGGGTTCTGTTTTGGTTTTTTGGTGATGTTTCAAGAGTGACAAGGCAGGATTACTTCCTTATTAGCCCTTCTAAAACTCTTTAATTAGAGGTGTCTGTACTTGCAGAGTGAGGATGTTCTAACTTAAGTAAATCCTCAGTGGCTGCTACTGTTGTCATTACAAATGTCATTTGTGTTTCCCTAAAAACAAACAAGAAATATTTGCAAGTCACGTATGTCTCTGAGTGTTCTACAGTAGCAGGGACCTACATTGTTTTAAGGGTTTATGGTTAAAAAACCCAGCCAGACGAGGTGCCACTCTGTGTGGCAGTGCTCTTCATTTGTTCTTCATTTGTGTTCCTTCACGTAGTGTTCTTCATTTGACTTCCTATTAACAAATTGTGAAATTTCTCAAAGTTTTTGTTTACCTGTTCCAGTGTTCTCCCTTTACCTCCTGTCTAGGCTTCTCTTAGTATTTTTCATTTTTCTTTGTTTTGTAGAATTGAGGTTATCTAGGCTGTTTAATAAAATGTTTTGAAATGACTCTCAGTTGTTCCTGTTCTGTATCTAAATGGAAGTATTTACACTCATCATCCTGTCAGCTTTTGATGAGTAGCATTCATGAAATACAACATACCTGTGACATACCTCTGCTACTGGCGTTGGGCTTCTTTTGTTTACACATGGCAAGTGGTATATACAGACTTGTAATCACATACTTCTGCCATTACTTTTGACTTCAGTTTTGCCACATTCTTTGCCATATTGTTTTTCTTAGGAAATACTTCTCTGTGATGCTTTTCTGGCATAGAAGTTACAGTCCATAAACATGCAGAAATACAAAGGTGATTTGTTTGAGAACCTTTACTATCAGTTACATGGTTCTGGGAGGTCATACCTCCTTCCCGCTTGATTAAAATGTTTAAAAATCCTCACTCCGTTTTCTGGCATGTTAACTGTGATTTAGTCATCTGCAACAGCATCAGCTTTTGAATGTTCTTTTCTCTATTAAAATTTTAAAAAAAAAAAATCATAGGCCACAAAACAATTCTGAAGTATATATAAAATAAAAATCTAATTGCTAAACTTGTGTAAACCTTTGCTTCAGTGATATCTCTCTGATCAAATCTACATCCATATATTACCAGTTCTTTGGGTTTGTAACCTAGGCATCTAGAGCATTTGATTTTTCATTTAATTTTATTCTTACTTTGAGGTTTCTGCTAAATAAATGCACAGATACACATGCACGTGCACACGTACACACACGCATCCTGCCACCTTCCCTTTCAACAGTGCAACAGTACTCTGAACTGTCTGGCTAGCTGACCTTTCTCAATGTTTTTCTTTTATATCAGTGAAAAACATACAAAATATGCAACTCCATCTTCCACAAATCCAGCGACTAGTTCCCAGTATTAAGTACTTTGTCATATCTTCTTTACTTGTCTAGTAGTTCACTTGTTATTTGTTTTGGTTTTTTTCTGGTATGGAATAAAAGTGTTGTTCAGACCGGATGTCAAGATAATATGTGAGGCATTTATGTATTTATAAGTCACAGGATTCAAAGTTGTTTGTATCATGGAGGGTACTTCAGGTACATGTACCGTTTTCCTGTCTTTATTTGTGTTGAATGTAGCTGAGCAAACCCATTGGTCTGTTCTCAGGGGCTTGCTTGCATCCAGGTAGGGTGCACTTCAATGAAGTGGCTATCCCACTTATCTGTGCCTACGCCTCAGGGCACTACAGGCTTCTCCTGTGTACTGGATGCACAGTGGTAATGTGCATCTGATGAGCACTGTTCACCAGTGCTTGCTGCACGCTGGCAGCAGTTGCTTAGTATTTCTCTGGAACAGGAAAACAGCTTCAGGTTACAGCTTGAGAAGCATGATCTTTAGAAACCTGCTGTGAGGAGTTCTGCAGCTTCTGCATAGAAACCAGGTCCATCTTTAGAAGCCAAGTACTACTTTTTGAGGAGGAAATGGGTGTTCCGGGACTTAAGTGTAGTTAGAAGAGCCTGGAGTGCTTACAGGTACCTTCTACTTGCCATCTGGCTCTCACTGTCATGGCCATACTTAACAAGATGACGATTTGAGGCCCATGGGACTACTAGTTACTTGTGGAACTCTCTTGTCTTTTGTAATTGTGGAGACCAGCATAATTTTGCATTATTTTCAGTTGTGCACTAACACAGCTGGAGAATGATTGGGACTTAACTCTGCACCATTCCAGGTGCAGTTTGAACTCCCATGCACCCTGGAAAAAAGTTTCTTCATCTGCTAGAGCAGTTAGATCTCCACTGGTGGGCAGTGAATTTGAAGTTAGACTTCCCACAACAAGAAAGAGGTGTGGATCTTCTGGGGAAAGTCCAGCAAAAGATGCTAAGGCAATGAAGGAACTGTAATCTCTCTCTTGTGAGAAAATACCAACACAACTGGGACTGTTGAGCCTACAGAATAAAAAACTGAAGGAGGGATCTTAACAATTGATACAAATACCTGATGTGAGGGTACAAAATGGATAGAGTCAGGCTCTTCTCAGTAGTTACCAGTGGCAAGGGGCAGTGGGCACAAGCTGAAACACAGGAGGTTCCGTTTGAACATCAGGAAACACTTCTGCTGTGGAGTTGAGTGAGCACTGGCACAGGTTGCCCAGAAAGGCTGAGAGATACTAAAAAAAACCATCTAGGCATAATCCTGGACAGCTTGCTGTAGATGGCCCAACTTGAGTTGGGAGTTGGCAATCATGTCAACACCACCACTGATGCTATGCTGGCACTGGGGAAATACCAGATTGGATTTGGTGGAAGATGGGATCTGGATTCAAGAACTTAGAGACAAGGATCAGGCAGAGTGGATAGAATCCTCTTTGGATGCCGGCTGTTGAAGAAAAGACTTGACCTTTGTGATCCCTCAGGTTTTTACTCAGTATGTGTATGCAATGAAATACCTTGTCAGTCAGTTCAGGGTCAGCTGTCCTGTTCACTTCTCCCTGCAGATGCAGCTTTTTACTTTGCACCCCAAACGTAGCACACAGGGTTTATTAGTGGCTTTGATCCGTGCACCAGTCCTTGATACTAATAGAAGCATCAAGTATTGTCAAAGCAGGACAAGCTTATACCCTATAGATGGCTGGCGTGGTGTGTCATGTGCTGTGCTACAGGGAGGAATGAAAATATTAGCGTAGTCTTACAGTAAGACATCTCATACAGTTCAGTTTGTGAGAGATAGGACATTCGTCAGGCTGCATTGCAATGGGAACCTTGAGGCATCAGTACCTCTCAATGTTAAACTACTGCTTGGTGCTCCTGTGGTAACTGGACAGCAAAACACTTGGGAAAGGCTGGACCTTAGCAAGTGAGAGCCATCAGGTAGCCATGCTTAACTTTTTGCTGTTATTTGCTGAAAATGGAGTTGTGTGGGTTTTTGTGCTTTTGTGGTTTTTTGGGGTTTTGGGTTTTTTGGGGGTTTTTTTGAGTTTTTGTTGGTTTTGTGGAGTTTGGATTGTGTTTTAAAAGTGTTTTTCTTAGCCCTTCACCTGTACAATTTTTTTGCATATTGAACTGAAAAAGCAAATGATGAAAAATTGTTTCCCAGGCTCTCCTTTGATGATTCCAGTAATGGCTATTAGTTGAGTCAGCTTTTCAGGGCTATACTTCCTTACCTTTTCCCTTCCTTTCACCTATTGGTTTTCACAGAGAAAGATATTTGAATTTTGGATTATCTTTTTGCCTGTACTCTTAGTAGCCTCCTTTAAATGTACTAAGGCCTTTGATTCCTACAAAGATTTTTCAGTCTTACCCCTCACCCTGCAGAATAAGGTATGTTTAAAAAACAAACAAGCAAACAAACCTACATCAAAACCCCAAACCCCAGGCAACAAAAACCCAAGCCGTATTCCATGTTATAGAATAGAAGTCTCGAAAACCTTAAAGCTTAGATTAGTGTGCACTCATCCTGTAGACCAGTATACTCAGCTTGTTAGCTTTCCAGTCTACTTTCCTCTGTGATGTAGTTTGGAACATCTCAAATTTCCCTCCTTGAGGAGACTGTAATAAGGAAGCGTAGAAAGGAATTTTTAGGTTTGCAGTTGTAAATGAAGGGTTTGCCTTCCTGTCCTTCTGCCTTCCTACTCAGTTTCCTTACTAATCAATCCCCTTTCACAGAGAGGTAAAAGGATCACCTCCCTAAATGATTCTGAAGCAGGAGTCCTTGGCCAATTAATAATACAAATTTCAAAGCTCAGTACTTCACAGTAATCTTCTGTACTTCAGGCCCTTAAGCCCATCAGCAAGCTAAGTAGACTGGTTTTGTGATAGTGCAGAGTATTGCAATTCTATGTTGTCACCAAAATATTACCTAGGAATATCTCCTTTTTCCATAAAGGTGATGGTGCCTCTGTAACATTAGGTATCATGAGCCTGCTTCACTTCCAAGTAATCTTATTGTAATTATAGTTCTACAAGTTGCATTTCAAAAGAATGGTGGAAATTATACGAGGCTTTATTCCTGGATCAATTAATGAATCCACAATTGCCATCACTTCTCAAATACATGTGATCATTCAGGCTATTTTAAAGTAATCATTAAAGTTTGGATCCTGCTGTATGGTTCTGTTTCTAAATGGTAAGGAGTCTGCTGCCAGCTGAGGACTTTGTTGATCTTTATCTTATATTGTACAATAGGTTTTCTGCTTGGAAAAGTGACATACTGAGCAAAAATTTCAGGTAGAATGGGAGAGAGGCAGGAGATACTGCTCTCCAAGATGATGGTATTCCTTCTCTAGCATGTAACTTTATAGGCTGAGATTGAAAAGAGGCTGAGTTACTGAGGCTTCCAAAGAGACAAGGCTTAGTTTACATTGGATGGGAAATGCTTGCCTAGGAGTAGTAAGTCTTTTCTTTTTTTTTCTCTATTACATATTTCAAGCTTCGCATTTAAATATATTGGGAATATCTTGTTACAATTTCATTAAAAGTATTTATAGATGTTCCTTTTCATTCTCCTGTATTGCATACATTCAAGTAGTGACTTTTTGGTGGCACCAGTACTTCGCTTTTTCTGAAAAACTTCATTGTGAGATGTATTTAAATACCCTTATATTTGATCTATGCAGTCATACAAGTACTTGGAATTAATTTTGACTAACATTTTTGAATGTATATGTGAAAGGTCCTGTCACTCCTCCCTCTGAATGTCTGTTTAGAGGCACTGAAATTTGGTAATTTATTTGCAGTGGCTCTATCTTCCTTCTTTATTTACTGCCTTCTCACACTGCAAATCTCAGCAGGCTTGGACACTGGACTGCATACATTCATCCTTATAATGCCACATTGTCTAGGGGAAGAATCTGGTTTAGAGAGATTGCAGGATTCCTGAAGAGCACTGGGTCCTCCACCAGCAACCACTTCAGTGCCCAGCTTACTTACCCATTGAATTGATTTAAAAGCCTAGGCAGATAGGTCGAGTGGGTAAGTGCATGTGTAAATAGGCAGAATTGGTGGTAGCAGAAGCTGAGACAACCTTTTGATTGAGGGTGAGAGTGTGGTCAGTTTTGTTCCTTTTATCTGTAAATGCTTCCTGCATCCAGGGCATGGATGGAGGATACACAACAGTGGGTATATTTCTTGAGAGCTTGAAGGTGAGGATTTCAGCTGCATTGACCAAATGAGAGAAATCCATTTAAGTTTTCCCATGTCCTGCAAGACTTTACTAAACAATAGGATGTTAAGTTAAGTTTTGCGGTAGAAGGATTGGTTGTATTTTGAAGTAGAGAAAACATAGGTGAACTTTATGCCAGGCTTGGTCTGGTAGACCAAATAATCAGATGAGTCCCTGTGGGAGGTAGGATAATTAGTTTACAGACTCCATTGGCACATAGAAACTGTGGCAAACACTCCTTGGTTTTGCTAATAGCAGGGTGCTAAAGTGAAATCCTAAACAACTGGGGAACTTGAATGTCAAAAACTGAGGAAGTACAGCTTTTGCTCAGTAGAAATACAAAGCAGCAGAGTACAGATGTTAAATATTAGAAGTTGTGGAGGTGGGCCTAAATTTGAAGTAATTCTTTTGTTGAAGTGAGGGAAATGTGTCTCAAACCATCCACAAAAGCCCTGCTGAGGACAGTCACTGAACTCCACCCAAAGAGGGGTGCAGTCAATTGCCTGAGTCAAAGCCTTAGTTCAGAGGTCTCCGTAGTTTTCAGGTGGGAAGTACTTTCTCATCATCACCTAACAGATGAGCTGTTGTGATAACATCTGCCTTGCATTGTCAACTTCTGCCTTGGATTCGAAACTCCACAAATTAAGTTTTACAAGACTATTCCTGTACTACCAAGCCTGACAAGTAAGAAGCTCTGGAAGCTTAAATAAAGTACTAGAAAGATACACTAAAGATAATAAGCTAAAATAAGTATCCATAAATTCCTTAAATTATCTTTGGTTCTCTTAAACAAGAGTAAATAAGTAGGAAATTTACAAAGCCAGTGGCAGGTACATGTAGCTTGAGGGTAGTAACAACAATATTGAATATTCATTTAATTATTATTTTTTTTTTAATCCTGATTGATCCTGAATAGTTTTTAAAGGCCTATAAAAGCTTTTGCTATGTAAAAGAGCAGACTTCTATTTAGCAGAACAGCATCCTAACTAAAATCAATGCATAAACTTTCAGTTGACCTGTCAGACTGTTAACTTTTCTTAAATAAATGTGCTATGATCAGAGTGGTTTAATCAACTGGAGCAAAATTTTGCTGTAGGGGAACGGAGGATGTGCTGGATTGAATTTTGTTTTTCACACTTCTTTTTGAATGATAATAGCACAAGAGTATTTGTAGTAAGAGGAAATCATTACATACCACTGCACTTTTTCCAAATGCTGCACACCCACTAGGTAATCAGTCACTTTGTCACCTCCGCAAGGGAGGAAGTAGTTAATTATTATTATCTCTGTGATTGTAAGTGCAAGAATGGAGACAAAGGCTGTATCTGAGTAAATAATGTGAATGGGTGAGTGGGTTTGTAGGACAAACCAGTAGGTGCTGAAAACCTGATGTCTGTGTTGTAGGGCTTTTAAAAAAAACTTTAAATCAGGTCTGGCCTAATCCAAGGACCTAAATGCCTGCTTGTGTCTAGAATGCATTAGGCGTGGTCCTCAACTTCAGTTTTTGCTGTTTTCATCCTAAAGGAATCCAACTTCTCACTCGAAGACATTTTGATGATGATGAAAGAGTGCACAGTGAGAAAGGGAGATGTGAAGATTTGTTTTGTAAGTCTTCTCTTGAACATAGCTTAAAAGACTCTCGTATGTGTACCTAGAGGGATACTCTGGCACATGGTGTGAGGTGACCGTTCTGCCATTCCTGCAGGGTAGTTGCTTAGCCTAGGGAAAAGGGGGTTGAGGGGAGACTGAATTACTATCTGTAACTACCTGAAAGGTGCTTGTAGTGAGGTGAAGATCAGTCTTTTCTCCCAGGTTCAAGCAATATTTACATTTTTACATTGATTTACATTGATTTACATTGAATCTTGAGAAAATTTCTTCACTGAAAGGGTTGTCAAGCATTGGAACAGGCTGCCCAGGGAAGTGGTTGAGTGACCATCCATGAAGCTATTTGAAAGACCTGTAGGTGTGGTGTTCAGCAACGTGGTTTAGTGGTGTGTTTACCAATATGAGGTTAACAGTTGAACTTAATAATCTTAAAAGTTTTTTCAACTTAAATAATTCTTTGATTTCATGGTTTTCAGAACTTCTAGGCACAGCTAAATTGGAAAACAACTTACGTTTGCAGGAATCTCTGAATAACATTATATATAGAGATCAAGAACTTAGCCCTGGTGGTTGGCTACTACTTTTCACACAGTGATGGAACTGTCATTTTACCTCAGGAATTTTCCTTCCCTGATAATGCTGAGAGATAATGAAGTATTTATCCTTTGAAATAGGTTGATTTAGGTTTAGAATCATCTTTTAGTTAAGTTTTACTAAGAACATGAGCTGCTTACGCTCTTTTTCTGTATGTCAGTGTCAGTGGTAATTTAGAGTAGTTTGTCCAATTTGTGAAAAGACTTTGAATATATTTTCCTCTATTTTATCTTTTATTTTAAATTATTTGAATAATTTGTGATGTTTCACTTGCCCTTCAGTTTGCCTTCCTTGCACAAAATTTATATTGCAACATAATTAATTAGAATTTGTTGTTTGATTAGATATTGTCAAAACTTTTGGTTATTATTCATCTTTGTTAATGTCCAAATTAAAACCAGAAGATAATGATAATGTTTCTGATACTAAAAGCAAGGAGTTTATCTGGGAAAAATTACAAATGGCCTCTCAGGCTGTTGTTTTGTCAGGAATGAGTTTGGCTCTCTTTGCGTGTCCAAGTATGTGTCTTCTAACTAACTTTGGTCTACTGTGTGCAGCTTCACAATGGTGGTGTTAGAACGAGCAGTTTGATGTTGGCTTTTGCATGTATCAGTTATTTGTCTACCAAAATGACCCTTGAATTTTTTTCATGCTTAGAGAGCCAGATGCCTTGAACTTTATGTACAAATACCTGTTACACATTTCTCAGAAACACATATGAACTAGCTACTCCATACCAGTATTTGACATAAAGAAATTGCCTCCTTGCCCTTGGAGGTGTGTTCTGAACTGCTGTTGCAGTGTGGAAATGTTCAGTGCTACTGGGTGGATGCTTCAGACAGGATCTCTGTGATATCAGGTGAAGTTAAACTCATTACAGTGTATCTCTTTAATGCACTTAGATTAACTGATACTTATGTTAGGTTAACTGATACTTATGTTGTAATGAGATTCCAACTGGCATGATTAAGCTGTTTGCCCTTCTGCAGAGGGTTGCATTTGTAGATTTTAAAAAGCTTTCCATAAAGTTATTTTTCATGTAAAATACTGCAATAAATAAAACCAAAACCAAATATTGTATTTGCCAAAACCTGCTTAACCAGTCAAAAAAGGTGTCAGAAGTAGAACATGTTACCTGATTCCCAGTCCAGTTCCTTTTCCAGCAGACCTTCATGGTTGATGAATCAAAGACAATAATTCATGGCTAGTTAATTGCAGGTGTGGTGCTTTATCCTAGCTCCAAGTCCTACAATCCCTGGCTACAGTAAAGCTTCAGGGCATCTTTTTCCCTATGTACGTTATCCATTTGACATTTCCCAGAGTGAGAGACACTTTTAAGTAGTCCACTAGCAAAAGCTTAGGAGCCACTGCCTTGTCTGCTTTCTTCAACCTGTAGACCTTAAAAGTGCTTGACATTTATACTTGCCTATTATGCTTACTGAGAACGCAAGTGCTTATCAGCAATGGTTTGATTGAACCCAGGATTATGTCTGTAAAAAGACACTCAAGTGCATGCTAGTGCCACAAAGAGACCTCCTGTTTTCTCGATGGTAATTTGTAATAATTCTGCCTGGAAAAGCCTAAGCAAACATATCTTAGGACAGTTCAGTGTGTGCTGAATATAATTTTGTCCTTTTCAAAGTCTGGGTACTTCAACATGTTAGGGCACAGTAACCTGTACTGTTGCAGAGGCAGTACAGGAATAATCAGTGGGACAGTTAATTGCCATGCCCACTCATGCTCTTAAGTAGTATATGCACATACTGCGGTCACCGTGCACGTGCTTAGTAAAGCCAGTGCTTTCTGGGAATGCCAGGCTTATTGTATGCATGCCAACAGTGTTGTTGTTTTGTGACCGTGGAGAGAGCCCAGTAATCTTAATGTCAGGCATGTAGGCTGTATACAGACCTGGTAACTGGCAGCCTCTGGAAAGTTCTACTTTTTCTGCTGGTTTGCCATAGGTCCTTCCTCAGCAGGGGAAATGTCATGGCCTATGGCCCTGTATGACCAGATAATAGGTGGTCTTCCAGCATAAAGTTTATCTTCTGTTCACCTACAGAAATAAGGATGCTATTGCTAATTCAGGAAATACCTATGCAAGGGAAGAGAAGAAGCTAAGGCACTTATCTTAGGTTTTAGACCACAGTATCTAGGGCTGTAGAAATTTAGAATTTTGTCAGATTTTACATGTATTTCAAAGTTAATCAAATGCCAGATTGTCTGCGCCACCTATTGTATGGAAGGTGAAATGTCTGTATAATTGGAAGCTGGTGTGCTGTACAGATCACTGCATCTGTGCTTACTTTGTCCCAGGTTGTTGCCACAGCTTTTACTGAAGACCGCTAATGTACTTTTTAGTGAAGGGTAAGCAATCAAAAGGGAATTTGTATCGTCATAGAGTGTCAGTAAGCAGACTTCTAAATAAATTAAACTGAAATAGCACTGTGTGGGGGTTCCAGTTTGGAGTAGCTTGTCTACTCACAAATTATTCTTGATACTAACTTCTGTTTAAAAAAAAACAACCTATAATCATCTTATTTACTGTGATTTCAGATAGGTAACCACAAACAGAAAAAGGCAAATTTTTTTTGAACTAGTAGAATTTAGTATGTAGCTGAGACTTACAGGGGAGGGAAAAAAAACCCAAAAACCAACAAAACAACAACAGAGAACACCACCAAAACAAAACAAAAAATCCCAAACAAACCAACCAACCAACCCACTCCCACGAAAAAAAAATCAGTACCAGCAGACTTTTAAAGTTGATGTGGGAAAAAGTCCTTGACACGTGTTCATTCTGTTGTGTTACTTTACCATACTTTTACCGTACTTTACCGTACTTTACCTTACCGACTTGACTTTCGTGACTTGACTTTGGTTGCCTTCATGACTCGCTTAGCTTGCGTCGCTCGCTTAGCTTGCGTCGCTCGCTTAGCTTGCGTCGCTCGCTTAGCTTGCGTCGCTCGCTTAGCTTGCGTCGCTCGCTTAGCTTGCGTCGCTCGCTTAGCTTGCGTCGCTCGCTTAGCTTGCGTCGCTCGCTTAGCTTGCGTCGCTCGCTTAGCTTGCGTCGCTCGCTTAGCTTGCGTCGCTCGCTTAGCTTGCGTCGCTCGCTTAGCTTGCGTCGCTCGCTTAGCTTGCGTCGCTCGCTTAGCTTGCGTCGCTCGCTTAGCTTGCGTCGCTCGCTTAGCTTGCGTCGCTCGCTTAGCTTGCGTCGCTCGCTTAGCTTGCGTCGCTCGCTTAGCTTGCGTCGCTCGCTTAGCTTGCGTCGCTCGCTTAGCTTGCGTCGCTCGCTTAGCTTGCGTCGCTCGCTTAGCTTGCGTCGCTCGCTTAGCTTGCGTCGCTCGCTTAGCTTGCGTCGCTCGCTTAGCTTGCGTCGCTCGCTTAGCTTGCGTCGCTCGCTTAGCTTGCGTCGCTCGCTTAGCTTGCGTCGCTCGCTTAGCTTGCGTCGCTCGCTTAGCTTGCGTCGCTCGCTTAGCTTGCGTCGCTCGCTTAGCTTGCGTCGCTCGCTTAGCTTGCGTCGCTCGCTTAGCTTGCGTCGCTCGCTTAGCTTGCGTCGCTCGCTTAGCTTGCGTCGCTCGCTTAGCTTGCGTCGCTCGCTTAGCTTGCGTCGCTCGCTTAGCTTGCGTCGCTCGCTTAGNACTTACGTCAATTACGTCACTCACGTCGCTCGCTTAACTTACGTCACTTATTTAACGTACGTCGCTCGCTTAACTTACGTCACTTATTTAACGTACGTCGCTCGCTTAACTTTACTTACATCGCTTTACGTCGCTCGCTTAGCTTACGTCGCTTACTTAACTTGCTTACTTAACTCGCGTCGCTCGCTCACGTTGCGTCGCTCGCTCACGTTG
>VWZE01021755.1:3962-30615 GCA_013396675.1 Eubucco bourcierii
TAAGATCACCCACAGAGACCCTCGTGACTGTTGTTGTCTATTTCTAAGCACATTCATTTGAATTGGTCTTCTGGGAGGATGCCTGTCTCTGATAGCCGAGACATGTACCCACTCCGATGGTGAAGAGGAGAGGTCATTGTCCTTTGCCAATTGTGATATGGAGGTTTTAAATTCCTCCTTGAGTTGCTTCATGCCCTCTTTTATGTCTTCAGCCATTGTATTTATAGCTGACACCATGGCATTATATGTGAGGCTGTCCTCCATCTGCCTCATCTGATCAGCAAACTCACCAACAGTCAGAGGGTTTCTTTCATCATCTCTCCCCACCATTTTACTTGCCAATGTATGGGCATAATTAGAGGGAGCAAGCTGAATAAGTTTCTTTAGGAGAGCATGGCTCATAGGTACCTTATCAGGGTCCTCTGTTGCATAGTCTCCATGCAAACTCGGCCAAACTATTCTGCTGATTCCTCTTAGCCACCACCTTCCTGAGTTTGTTCAAGTTCACAGAGGTTTGTAATCACTATAACCTAAAACCAATGGCTGTTCCAGCCTTAGAATTGCTTCTGCAAAGGCCAGTGTGCTATCTTTTGAACTAGGCTGCCCCAAGAAGGCAGCTGTTGTGGAGCAAAAGCTCTGCTTAGGATTTAGTACCTCCTCATGAATAGACACACATGTAAAAGACTCTTGCGGCCCAAAGGCCTCCAGACCAGCCTCAGAGAGCACCTATGTTCTATTTTTATAGGGAATTCTAGCTAAAGTTGTAATAAGGAATTCAAGTATTCATTTCCATAATTTATTTTAGGGGAGTTATCTGTGGATTGAATAAAAAAATTAAAAAATCATATCTCTAATGAAATTCTTTTCAGACATCTTCATATTTAAGCTTTGAGACTGACTGTAGAACCATATTTATTCATTCAGTTCCCCAAAATTCTCTGTTTTGTACTTGGAAGAGACAAAGCCGAGCCTCACCTATTTCTCTGCAGAATGCTAGAACCAAAACCAAATTGGCTATTAAAAAGTGCTGCAGTTGTATCACACAGAGGTAATTTCTGCTCTTTGCAGCCAAACTTGCAAGGTAAGATGAGGTACTGTGATGCAGTCTCTAAAACAAAGTACATGTACTAGTCTTTTTATCAGGTGAGTTTTATTTCAGAGAACATTCATCACTGCTTCTTCCACTCAAATTCATACTGGATGTTGATGTGACTGTTGTAAACTAACAGCCACAGAAGTGTAAAAGAGAAATTGATAAGGACCTAGAAACATTGTCTAACCATCTCAAGGCAGAGTCAACTATGTCTAAACTGAAATTCCATACCTGAAATGTTTGTATCAATACTTTGTAGCATCTGCCTAAACTGGGACCTTTCATGTCACATTTGGGTCCTGAAGTTTTCTTCAGTACTTAATTACTCCACACTTCATTGTGGTTCATTATCTGAAATAAATGTAATGCTTGTTGAACTGTTGTCTCTTCATGGCACATGTCATACAGGGGCTTGTTACATCAAGCTCACTGCCAGCAATAACTCAATTATTTTTCATTCAATTACAGAACACACTGATTTTCCTGCTGAGTCACCTCAAATTCAATTTCTCATTGAGGATTCAACTAAATTACTTGCCCATGAATTAACAATGCTAAATACTAACACAGACGTTGAATTATATTTCATTTCAGTGACTGGAAGATGTAACTGAAGCTGACAAGGTCTGCTTCACTTCTTTTCTCCTTCTCCAATTTTGACATAGTGATCTTGCCTTCCAAATACAAAAATTATTTTGTGGGATTTAGGATGTATCCCTGTATGTCACACAAAAAATGCCTCCTTTCATCCACTGAGTATGGTTCATCCGTAGCGGTGATGTCTTCTCCAGAAAGATTTAGCCAAAACAGTGTTTCCTGATTCTGGTTTGACTCACTAACAAAACGCTTTATCCTCAAACTACATTTCATTGCATGAAACATCCTTTGGTTAGCACAACCACCTGCTGGCAAGTAAACAACAGATGACATCCATGTAAGAGCAGACAGATTATCTTGCTGCTTTCTAGAAGAATAAGCACATAATCTGCTGTATCCCTTTCTTTTAATCTTGGGTGCTTTGGGTCATGTAATAAAACCAAATTCTTAATAAAATTAAAGATTCAATTATAGTGTAGCTTCCAAATGCCATCTAGTTAAACTGAGATAATTATCCTGGATATTCACAGTATCTAACCAAACCTGATGAGCTATAGAAAATTAAGCTGTAATTCATTAGAACAGTATTTCTGGTGAACTGGAAATAATATGAAATTGTTATGTACTGCAGTACTTTGAACGCATTCAGTAACTCAAATAATGGTGCTCACAACTGAATGCAGTTATTACCCAGAAACTCCAAAAGAGCAAAATATCTAGTTTGGCAGCTTGATTTTGTTTTTAAAATAAAATTCCCTGCTTAAAGCAAATTCTGCATTTAGCTCCTACTGAAAGAGAAACCAAAGACTTCATAGCTGCAGGTCTGTTTGCGAACAGTTGAACCTATGATGACCTATCTTGCATGATATTTTCTCCCCAAGAAATTAAGAGAATAGATATGCAGAGCACTGCTGTGCATATGAAAAAGGATCCAATGAGAGTGAGAACTCTGGAGTACTGCTGATTTGGTCGTGTAGGGATTTTTCAGTTGCTGTCTCATATGCACTGCAGTCATTGGTGTATAGTGCTGATGATTAGTTAAATAACAGCAGAATAATACATAGTATCAAGAATGTGAATAACAATAAAATAATATTTTGCTATTGAGAGCTTAAAGCATGTTTGTCCATAAATATCAGCAGCTTTCTTTGATAATGTTGTCCAATTCAACTGCAAACTGATTGATACATGGACTTTGCATTTAGCTGAAAAGTCCAACAAAACACTTCGCAACAGCATTTGCTGTGTCATCAAAACTCAAACCTTTCTGCAGAGTAGCTCAGTTTGAAGCAGAAAAGAATTCACCTAGCTTCCTGGCATTCAGCCCTATTTCAGTACAATTCCCTGGAACTCTGGAGCAATTGCCAGTGGACTCTAGAGTATTTGCAAAGAGTTTCATGTTTTAGTTGTCCAAAGAACCAAATGAAATTTCAATATACTGAAATCTGAGATAGAGATATATATTTTACCCAAGGTTAGCCAAAGGGAATGATTCAAACAGGACTTTTCAAGCACAATTACTACATAGGTACATTTGCACATGCAGTTCCTCAATTTCTAATCACACTTCCCTAAACTATGTAAAAGCTGCGCTTCTAAAGAACCAAAGAAACTTGCTCACAGTGTACTGAGGAAATTTTTCTTTGATGTCAATTACAGATGCAGGTAATTTCTGAGACAAAACCAGAACAGTTTTTTAAAAATAGTGTGTTGTTTCTTTTATGTTGTTATTGCTCTGGATTTTAACATATTCTTCCTCTAAAGTCAGTGCTTTAAATGTTTTATTGTGTCATATTCTTAAATTAAAATGTTACTATAAATGGCTAAACTACTGTTTTTAACAACATTTAGCCATGGATGTCAACAAGTTATTGCTGGCTCTGGCACTTCATTTTGTGCATTTTCTGGCTTTGTTTTCCTCATAGCAGAAAGTTGTTTTTCCTGGGTTTACTCCTCACTATCAATGGATAATTTGGTAATCAGAAAGGAAATTCCAATCTATTTTTATTGTTTTTTAATGGAAGGGTCTGCAATTTCAATAGTTCAAGTACATTCGTCCATTTCTAGCTTTGGAATTGTTTGTAAGTGATACCTTCCAATACAGACAAGTCACTGATACAATTCTGCAAATGAAGTTAAAAGCTCAGTTATAGCAAGACACCTGAGCACACATCCAAGCTACATTGTAAAATGGATCCTTTAACGGACTGCTGTTGATTCCACAAACCAACTTAAACACTGCCTGAGTAGCCGCTATTAACAGGCTGAATTGGCAATCATTCTGCTTCTACCCTGCTGCAAGAGCGTTGGCAAAGGTTCCCAGAGCAATTGATCTCGGAGATCTCCAGAAAACTGCTGAAAAACCCCAAATACACAAACAAAATGCTGCTAATGCTACTGCCCAAACATGAATTTGTACTTATCAAAATGTCAGCTAAAATTACATAGGTCTTAAGCCACAAGGCAAAAAAGTAACTTTCCATCATGATATGTCTTCTTGTGGCCTTTCTGTATTCAAGCATTATAGATTTGTGAATTATTACAAATGCTGGCACTTGAGGACTAACTAAGCTTGTGGGAACAATATACTTCTCTAGATGATTACCAACCATGCATCTGGGTAATGTGAGGCCAAATCTGGCCTGACTGCCTGGCTCAAGGGAATATAATTAACTCCGCAGTCAGGTTGCATTTGCAGAGCAAGATGAGCTCCAGGAGGTGCACTCGTGAGTGAGAGCTTATGCTGCCACCGAGTGTGCAAAAATGGACTTGCCATGAAAATCATGCCTTCTAAAGAAAAATGTGTGTGTGCTGAACACCTCTTTATAGTAATCAATATAAAAACATAGAAACATACATAGATGGATTTTTATTATTTCCCTGCATCTTTGACCAGTTGGAAAGCGGTTCTTTACATTTTTCCTCCGAAACATCCTTGCCAGTAAGGGGTGACCTTAGGAAACCATGTTTGAAAACAGTTAAGTAGATTTAAATACTATTGATTGCAGAAGTAATAGCCCCAAAAGTGATTACACAGTGTGGTACCTGCGAAAATAATTACACTTCAGAAAATCAAAATTAATTTGTACACTTCTGCTACACTTTAAAAGTTGTTGACATTTCATTGTAGTGCTCCTAACGAAATGAAAATTATTAATAATTGTTTCTACTTCAGTGTGACAAATGTCATTTAGATTAGGATGTGAATTTGTCAGTAACTCATCAGATCACTAAGCTGAATTTTGGCTCATATTAGTATCTCATATGGGAGGTTAGTAATGTTCATCAGATTCAAGTTTACATAGGCCAACCATATGATCAGTATGTGTGCTGATTCTTAACAGTGAAGCATCTCGTGTGGTGTGGTCATCATTTCTTGTAAATCATTCTGAAAAGTTGTTAAAATAATGGCAAGTGAAGTTGCTTGGACGGAAGATCAATATTTTTCTTCTTCAAACCACTCTAACTGTTAAACACTATAAAATAAACTAGTGCAAATTTTATAGCACCAGGGCTGCTACCTGAAGTGTCATTTCCTTTTTATTCTCCTACCAAGTAAATTCAGCCTAATTTTAACATACAGTGAATCATATTGTTGAAGTATGGAAAACCATCAAATGAACAGCAGAAGCACTGCGCATGAAAAGAGATCTACTGTGCAAAATAAGAATTGTATTATGCCACAGTGTTTCATATGAGCTGCCAGTGCTCTTGTGCAGCCCAGAAAGCCAACCAGAGCCTGGGCTGCAGCAAGAGAAGTGTGGGCTGCAGGGCGAGGGAAGTGACCCTCCTCCTCTACTCTGCATTGATGAGACCCCACCTGGAGTCCAGTTCTGGAGCCCCTATTACAAGAAGGATATAGATGTGCTGGAATGTGTTCAGAGAAGGGCCACAAGGATGATCAGAGGGCTGGAACACCTCTTCTATGAGGACAGACTGAGGGAGTTGGGACTATTCAGTCTGGAGAAGAGAAGATTCCAAGGAGACCTTGTTGTGGTCTTTCAGTAGGGCCTACAAGAAAGCTGGAGAAGGACTTTTGAGGATGTCAGGTAGTGGTAGGACTCAGGAGAATGGAGCAAAGCTAGAGGTGAGTAGATTCAGATTGGATGTTAGGAAGAAGTTCTTCACCATGAGAGTGGTGAGACTCTGGAGTGGGTTTCCCAGGGAGACAGTTGAGGCTCCATCCCTGGAGGTGTATAAAGCCAGGCTGGGTGAGGATCTAGACAACCTGATCTAGTGTGAGGTGTCCCTGCCCATGGCAGGGGGATTGAAATTAGATGATCCTTATGGTTCCTTCCAACCCTGACTGATTCTCTGATTCTATAATTCTTATTTAAGCCAAGTGAACCGAGAGCCACATCATTTGTCTTGGCAATTACTGCAAACCAATGAGAAGGTTGCAAAGAGTTTTAGAAGGCCTGTCTTGGGCTGCTCAGACTCTTCTCATCTACTGCCCTTAAGTTTGGCAGGAGTCTGCCTCAGGACACCATCCAAATTCAAGTTACTTTTCGATACCTCTTCTAAAAGTGCATGAAGATAAGTATTAAGGAGCTGACAATTTAAAATAATCTGTGGAAAGAATATAGAGACTTCATTATTTGGAAAATCCCTTATATCATGTACTATTAGTTTATAGATGGACAGAAGTGGACAATATCTACCCGAAGGTGAGTTCAATTGTTTTGTTTAAACATTGCCTGAGCAGTACTTTCAATTATATAAAAAACGACTTTGTTGGTCTAAGATAACCAGCCTGGATATGTGGTGGTTTCCTCAGAAAGAATTATCAAGAGCCAGTTTTGTAAAATCAAAGCCTCATGAATTGATGGCTGTATTAATATTTCAGAAGTTTTCTCATTTATCTGGAATATATTTTACTAGCTCTGATTGATGATAAAATCTTGGTTGTAGATGCCACACAGAATATAGGAGCCTGCTAGAGATCTGCTCTGCCTGTGCTTGGGGAATAACTACTCCTGCCTTTCCAGTTGCTACCATAAATCCAAATGGCATATTGGCAGGTCTGAAAGACGGGTTTGCATAAAGCCACTCATCTAGTAAACCTATCTTTGTTTACAAAAGAACCCAAAACAAAACTGAAAAATAGCAGCACAAATGTTTTTAACAACTTTCTCCTAGATATGAGTAGAATTTTTTATTCCTTATTTAACATTTCAGGCACATCATCGACATGATGTGCTTTGATCTGATTTCTATCACATTTTGTTTGCAATTAGCAATAGCAAAAAAGGGCTATTTAAGGATCTCAATTTCTTTGAGATACCAGCAGATATCCAACGTGGTGACAAACCACTTTAAATGGTCAAACTACAGTGGCAAGTAAGCAGTCAAATAGCCTGGTACAGCACAGTATAGGAATGACCCACTTCTTTCCCACTCTGATAAGAAGCTGTTTAATTTTCAGTAGATAAGCATAAGCCTCCCCCCAAAAAAATTCTTGCCTCAGCTCTACCTTCACATTCTCATCAGTAGCTGTGCGCTTTCAAGTTCAAAAGAAAAATTAAATATATCAGAAAGTTAGATTTTTATTTTCATCTTACACTTTCTTCTTTTATCCTATTCACTTAAAAATCTCTGATTTATCCCTGTTCAGTGTTATCATACTCATGATATTTAGATTTGTGATGTTTATTTCTCCTACACTTACAGTTTTTAGACTCTTAAGAATATTTGAGAATCCCAACTTCAATTTGAAAAATCCTTCTATTGCTAGCTCTCAGGTTCTGGAGAACAGTATGGAAGTATGACTCAAGTGTACTCTAAAAGCTCTATGTGAAATGAAAAAAAAAAAATGGCTGTTCTTTGCAGAAGGTTTGCTTCTGAAGGAGCTAGAGTGTGAGGGAAGCTGCTGTTGTCTGTAGCTGTGTTCAAAAGGGATGTGTATCAGGTTTATTGTGCTGAATGTGGAACAAGAAATGAAAAGAAACATGAGAATTGTGCAGTGTGAGAAATTTGGAAGGTAAAAAGACCTGCTTTTTACCTGTTTAAAAGCTGTGACATAATAAACAAGAGGGAGGGGGAAAAAAATCCTCCTCAATTAGCACAATGAGGAGACAGGTGCTAAGTGTTGTATTGCTGTTTCTCTGGTTCAAAATTGCTCTGCTTTCTTTGGGTTGTTGTTCTAGAGTTTGCAAAGAAACTTTAAGCTCTACACAAATGTCTATCTGGGGAAATTATGGGCTGGTTCACTAATTACAGAACAGGGTGGAAAGGTTACAGTTAGAAAGCTGCAATATGGGCAGACCTGCAAACCTTAATTATCCTTTAGTTTTATTCCTATTCAGGCTACATTTGGAATATCATTTAGAGGTTAGTGTATTGCTTGGAGGTATGAGTAAAAATTCCTAATTAATACAATAGCAGAGAACTTTGGTTCCTTCTTTGGTCTGAAAAAAAAGAATTATGGTTAGCTGAGTAATGATATACTCCCCTGAAGTGAAAAATTAGCACCTTACTAATATTTCTTTCAAAACCTCTTGATTTTAAATTAAGAATAGTAGTTTTATGATTAAATCCCTGGGTAGAAATTCAGTACATTTGAGTTCTGTTCTGAGATCTGAGACAGACTTATTATGTGACCCTGGGTTATGTGTTAGTTACCAGGGCTAGCTTTTCAGCACCCATCTGCTTTTAATTACAAGTACAGTGCAGCTGAGAAATCACCAGTGGGACTAGTAAGTCTTTTTTACATTAGCTGCAGTTGACTTTGGATCAGACCCTTTTATCTGTCCGTTTCCTAAACATGTGTGTATGGAGAACCAGACTCCCTGCTTAACTGGGATATTGGAAGTGTGTACATTGGGCAGTGAGCAAAACTGAAAATATTTCACAGAATTTTAATTATCTTGCATATTTATTCTCTTAATCCATTGTTGCTTCTTGCTGTTTGCTGTGTGTTGTTTTGTGACACGTCAAGCATTTCAAAGTAGTCCTCATATCTATGCTAGAGAAAGAAAGCATGAGTGTTATTGTGTGAAGTGGTGAATGTCTTGTAAGGTACATTTCAGTTCCTCCAATGTATGAAGTCCCTTGAGTCTGATGGACTGGATGACAAGAGAAATAAAGTGTATTAGGAACTAATGACTAGAGGAGAAAAAAATGTTTTAAGATCTTTTCACACTTAAATCAGGATCATTATAACCAGAATCTCAGAAGCCATTATTTTAGGCATTAGTGTATAATGCTACATTAAGTTTTATGTACAGCAGTTGAAATCTTTGACTACTGTAAACTTTCCACCACTGTTAGTTTTCACAATGACCTTTTATCTTCATTAGGCAATGCTCTGAAATTACACTAAGTATACTAGTATGGATTCTTTGCTACTATAAACTAGAATGTATCTTGATATTAATGGACCCACTTGCATTTCTTAGTATAAGTTAGTTTTAGTAGTGTCTCGCATCATAAATCATAATGGACAATGAGAAAGTCACTTGGCAGCACTGATGTAAGAACAGTGGAAACAAGAAAAACATTGACTCTATTATTCAATGTTTAATAGCAGAAATGTGTCAAGCATGTATTTGTATATGTATTTCTCAAGCTTCACCTTACAGGGTCTGAAGGAATGAAGGGCCAGAGGAACAGTGATTTTCATCACAAGAGGACAGCATTCACCACTTTTTGACCCTTCGGTCTAAAGTCTTTCTAATGTATCTACTTTAATTAGAACCTAAAAAACCTAAATGTTGTTCAACAGGAAGTGATAACCCAAGTCTAAATCCAGAGCCTCTATCATTACTAACAACCATATGAAATAATTTGAATTTCTGAGGTGTTATTGTAGAGCAAATAAAAAAATACAAACAATAATTCCTAGGTAAATAACAGCTAGTCAAGCAAGCCTAAACATCTGTTCCGTAGTGAATGCACATTGAACACTTCTGGCATCTACTGCTCTATTTTTACCCAGAAAATCCATACAATATTTAAACTCTTTTCATGCTACATTTTGATGACTCATTATTCCATATTGATATCATACAAAGCCATGATTTCCCTAGTTATAAAAAAGACTTTCTGGGTTTATTTGTCAAAGGAATTTGTAAGGAGAACTTCTATAGAATATCGAAATTGTGAGATAGTAGAAAGTACTTAATCATGGCAAAAGCTTTTTCAAGTGATTTTTCTTTGTGACAAACCAAATATGTATTGTATTATTTGTGGATCAGTATATCTAACGTCAGCACACAGTTCTGTTTATTGGCTCATTTTATCAAGCTGAACTGTCACAAGATTCTTATTAATCTGTCTCTGAAGGATCAAAATGCTTTAATAAATATGTTAGTTCCTTTAGATCTTAGGCTGAAATGAAACTGTTAGTTAAATGTACTGTGACTTTGAGTGAAGATACCTTTAGAGAGATTTAAAATGGGAGAACGTTATATAACGCCAAGACTGGCAAAGGAGAATGCATCTTGGTTTTAATGGTGAATTAGATCTTCAATAAAAATAAAGTTAAAAGCTCTTTTCTATGTAAAATGTGAGATTTCTGTGATGCAGTACAAATATTTTATGAAAGGGATAATTAATTTTGCAATTTCATGATGAAAAGTCATTCTTTGTGTGACTGTTCATTTGTATGAACAGATAGATGTGCTTTAAAGTCAGTATTTGTAATGTATGCATGTATGGCACAAGGGCTTAGAAAGGTCTCTACCTGTCATTGTGATACACCATAGTTAAATTCAGTTTTTACTGCATTTGAGGATATGAAAAAGAATACTACATTTTTATTTCAACAGGCAGGGTCAAAAAGGGTGGGGCTTGAAGGAAATACAAACACTGAACGGAGTGTAAGAACTGCAGAGGGAAATGAGTGTACTTGACTAATGAGAGAAAGCTGGTATTTTCCACAGTCACAATCTGTATGCCCTTCTGTGCAAAGAATAAAAGATTGGCTTCTATCCAGGGATAGATGTCCTGCAAGATGCAGGAGTGATTGAAATGTCATTTCAAAGAGGAAAGATGTTTCAAGAAGAGCATCAGAATTAATGAAACAAAATTAGTTAAGATCATCCATGTGATATTGCCATTGGTGACTGTAACAGAACTCCAAGTTGCCTGTTAATTCTCACTGTATGAAGCCCCCACAGACCTTTGAGTATGATAGTATTGCAGTGTGAGTGAAGTCTTTTTCTGTATCTGTGGTAACTGATATTCCTGAGTAGACATTGCACCATTTAAAAGAATTATACTTTAGGTCTCTCCTTGTTCTTAACTTTAAGAGTTTGGTTTCTGAATTTTATACATACGTTTGGAAATTGAACACCCATTTTTATTTGGGTGTGCCTTAATCTTTCTGTATATCCCTCTTATTTTAGGAGTGTAGATGTCTTCAGTTGAACAGAAATAATTTTATTGTACACAATATTGTTTAATTGAGCCTTCTGGAAACGCCCAAAGATCAGAAGTTTGTCTTTTTGTAATAAACCAGTTTTTGATATTATACTCACACTGAAATGTGTGTAGTAATTAGCAAGTCAGATAATCTTAGATGAAAATCCGAATGTGGAAACAATTTTATTGCTGAGTACAGTTGTGAACACATTGCAGATGATCATGTGTGAATAGCCATGCCTGTAAAACTCCTCAGTATGGCTCTTTGAAAGCAAGCCCCTGGTGGTTGAAATTAATTACTTTGCTGGTGCAAGTGTATGTGTTTGTGCAGCTGCAACCCATACACTTTGTATCCAGTGATGTTAGTTTGCATACACCATGCATCCAAAAGTTTGCTTCCTAAGAGCTATTAATAGTTTGGCACTACTTCCTTTCCCTTAGATCTTAGCATCAATCCATGATGTTGTTACAGTACATTATATGGCTTTTCCTCTGTGGTATCATATATTGCCATTGGGAAATGAAGCATAAAAAAGCTACCATTAGAGCACATCATTAAATAAGATTGCATGAATTCCAACTGTTGAACAATTGATCAGATCCATTTTGAGCCAAAGATGTGTTTTATTCTATTCAAGTTCTCTTAGCACCAAACACCCACCCCACTCCACCCATGTTTTAGTGATGCCTTTAATTTCCTTTAATTTTTCTATTAGAAATTGTGCAGTGTAGTATCAGTCCCTATCTTGTAAAGGAAAAGATCAAAGCATACCAGAGCTTATGTGCACGTGTTAAGTCTGACAAAGTTAGAAATTAACTCCCAAGTGCTGTAAGTTTTCTCAACTTTCTGAAAGTAATTTATGCTGAGGGGTTGTTTTAACATGTCCTCCCTTAGCTGGATGCAGAGAAGTCACAATTGTTCAATTAACTGCAGCAAGAAAGGCTTTCATAAATTGAGACAGAAGGGATTTTCAGGTTTTCAAGTACTTTAAATTAGATACTAATAGTGAGGGCAACAAATGAGTCAGATTTCAAACCGGTAATGATCATTATTAGGTGACTGTGTAGTGTCAGTTATTCTGTTGTGAAGCACACTGCGCTATTTTGGAACACGAAGTTCAGTCAGGGTTCTTGTCAAAATTACTGTACTTTGGAACCCTTCTGGATCCATTTGGAACCTTTGGAATTCATCCTTTCACATAAGGTCTTATAATGACAAGACAAGGGGCAATGGGTTTAAACTGTCAGAGGGCAGATTTAGACTAGATGTCAGGAGGAAGTTCTTTCCAGTGAGAGTGGTGAGACACTGGCACAGGTTGCCCAGGGAGGCTGCGGCTGCTCCCTCCCTGGAGGAGTTCAAGGCCAGGTTGGACGAGGCCTTGAGTGACCTGTACCAGTGGGAGGTGTCCCTGCCTATGGCAGGGGGTTGGAACTAGATGATCTTTGAGGTCCCTTCCAACTTTACCATTCTATGATTCATGCTGCATTGCAACTGTCTCATTGCATTGTTGGTGAAACCAAGTGACTCAAAGATTAGGGAGCCAATGGAATATTCTCTCTATTCTCAAAAATTCCAACAGGTGCTTAATATCACCTACCCATCTCCTGGTGCTCAGAATTAGCTTATCACAGTAATTGATCAGAAAGTGCACCCCAGTTCATTTACTGAAGTGAATAACACTACAGAGCTGCTGCTGCTCTCTGATATTACTGTATATTTAAGCTACCTGTATGTTCTCTTTCTTCCTGGTATCATCAAACAGAAAAGCAGTTGACAAGACTAAAATCAGTATAGAAGTGCACTCTCATTAAAATTTGATTAACTAGTTGTGTTGGTAGGTTTGGATTTGCTTTCTGGTTTTTGTTGGTTTGGTTTTGGGATTTTTTTTTTTTTGGGGGGGGTTGGTTTGGGTTTTGGTTTTTTTTTTGGTTGACTGGGTTTTTTTGAAGTAAATAGTTAACAGAGGCCTATTCCAAGCTTTATTATCCATTTCTCCCTAAGTAATCATCAAACAGTAAAAATTATTATAGAATTCTGTGACTCTTGGTTTGTCTCTTACGGTTTGGAGATGAAAGTTCTTAGTCATGTTAGTGTGCATTTTCATGGGATTTTGGAGTAGCAATGTGAGCACTTTCCCATTGTGAGAGAATGTAAAAGCTGAATATGTGTGAACTAGCTTCATAATAATTGTCTTGAAGCCAGATGGTTGCATTCAGGTAAAAACACTCTGCTTTTTTGCTTTGTAAACAGGTCACTGTTCAGTTAGTCAAATTTGAACAGACAGTTTTCTTTTGAAAGCTGCAATATCTCTACTTGAATTACTTTCACAGAAGAAAACCTAAAGCTCTTGGAAACTTTAACTGTTCTTGTCAAAGTAAGATTTGCAGTTCTTAGAATTAGCATTCACCTAACTTGAAGGATGGTCTGCATCATAGTATTCCTCCTGCTTATTATGTTGATACCTCCATAGGTTTTTGTGAGATATTTTTGCATATTTTCTCAAATGTGTCATGACATTTCATATCAGTCAGAATCTTTCATAGTTTATCACTAAAGAGCAATTGTTCTACACTCTCCTGCTGGATTGTTTTCCAATCCAGTCTCACAAAACTAATTCTACTTAAGCTCTCCTAAAGCAGGCTGCTGTCTCCTTGGAGGAAAGCAAATAGGCCTTTCTCATTAAAGACAGTCTCTCCATTTCCTTACTAAGTCAATTCCTTTTTAAATCACTACATCCTTGGCTTCATTTTGATTTTAAGCCATTAAGAAGCATACCCTTGCTTTGGGCAGTTGGAAATCAAATAGTGACATCTTAGATTTGTTTGAAGGTTTGATTTCTTTGGGATACTGTATTAATTTGGGTTAACTTGCTAAAACGCTCTTCAAAAATCTGTTTGCTATCTACCCACCGTGATGTGCTCACTGTCTGAATTTTGTTTCCTAGCTGTCCCACTGTGAGATACTTCTATTTTGGACCTACTGCTTCCTCTTCAGCTTCTAATGTTCATGCAGTTGGAGAGAAAGTACACATCGGACAGTCTAATGATATGCCAGGTATACTATTAAGCTTCATTTGGAAGCAATTGGTCTCTTAAGGGCTAAGCAAAGTTCCTGTGAAATGGGATTTTTTTTGGTAGCATAGGAAGAACTTCAAAGTTTGAGCATCAAAAGTATTTGAAAAATAGCTGAAGTTTAATACCAGGAATACTTGAAGTCTTGAAAAACAGTTAATAATATTGCTCTACTTGACATAATGCAAGACCTAGGGAGTTGAGCTGGCTTGTGCAATAAGTCTGAGCAAACAAAGTCTTTCAGGCAAAGGGAAAGTGATGTTATTTAAGGAGTTCTCAAGGTTGTCACTGCAGAGACCACATCACTATAAGGTGTGTTTTGTGATGGAAGGTGAAATATTGGTTGAAGTTTTATCTGCCCTAAACAGGAAAAGCAACCACCTAATCTATCGAAGATGATTCCTTCAATGAAAACTTCAAAGATTCAAGAAAACAGTTAGTTGAGGTAATTTGTTTGGGCTAAAGTAAATTTACATCAGATCGTATCTAACTGAAACTCTTCCCAGAACTCTTGAAAGGATTTGGGTCAATTTATGAATGTATAAAATGCAGTAAATATTAAGGTCCAAATCTTGCCAGTTAGATAATTTAAATGTGTGCCTCTGTCTAAACAGTCAGATACAGGAATTTTCTGAAGAGTCCAAGCCTGTCCAGACAGAAGTTAAGGCCAAGTGTAAGGTCCTGCACCTGGGTAGGCACAATCCCAAGCACAAATACAGGCTGGGTGGTGAATGGCTGGAGAGCAACCCTGAGGAAAAGGACCTTGGAGTCTGGGGTGATGAAAAGCTCAACATGAGCCTGCAGTGTGCACATGCAGCCCAGACAGCCAACCGAGTCCTAGGCTGCATCAAGAGAAGCGTGGCCAGCAGAGCAAGGGAGGTGATTCTGCCCCTTTACTCTGCTCTCGTCAGACCCCACCTGGAGTACTGTGTGCAGTTCTGGAACCCTCAGCACAGGAAGGACATGGAAGTGTTGGAGCGGGTCCAGAGGAGGGCCACAAAGATGATCAGAGGGCTGGAGCAGCTCTCCTATGAGGACAGGCTGAGGGAGTTGGGGCTCTTCAGCCTGGAGAAGAGAAGGCTTCGAGGGGACCTGATAGTAGCCTTCCAGTATCTGAAGGGGGCCTACAGGAAGGCTGGGGAAGGATTATTTACAAGGTCCTGCAATGACAGGACAAGGGGCAATGGGCTTAAACTGGCAGAGGGGAGATTTAGACTGGATGTTAGGAGGAAGTTCTTTACAGTAAGGGTGGTGAGGCACTGGAACAGGTTGCCCAGGGAGGTTGTGGATGCTCCCTCCCTGGATGTGTTCAAGGCCAGATTGGATGAGGCCTTGAGTAACCTGTACTAGTGGGAGGTGTCCCTGCCTATGGCAGGGGGTTGGAACTAGATGATCCTTGAGGTCCCTTCCAACCTTACTATTCTATGATTCTATTCTATGATTCTAAGTTGCACCTCAGATATCAAAGCAAATGCTGTGATGTACGCACATTTGGTTCTGAGTACTTGTCAAAAGCTACAGCTGGTAGAAGATTTTTGTTAGAAGTTAAACCAAAACCAAATAGCATAACTGATCAAACCCCCACCCCCGACATCAATGTTCTCATAATTCCCATTCAAGAAACAAGGAAATTCCATACACAGGCCTTTCAATCTTGAAAACCTCTAATATTCTTTCTAAAAGCAATGTTATCATGATGAGAGGTATTTAAATGTCTGCTTCTCCTTCATGAAGATCTGCCATGTGAATACACCTGAAAAGATGCGTTGTTTTTTCAATAATGACTCGGGAAACAATGATCTGAAATCAGTGAAAAGACACTGGAACCAGCTGTTCTAATGTCTTTGATCTGCTTGGTAGCATTATCTTATTTCTGCCTATAGATGTCAAGAGGCCCATTTTGTCAGACTGCAGCAGAACTTTCTTCTAATGTATCACTCCTGTGAGATTTTTGGGTTTACCTTCGTTTTGACAAGAAGCTCTGTGAACACTCTGAAGCTGGAGTGCTATGCTGCCTAACGAGTATTTTTTATTTCCGTGGAATGTTGAATTTATTAATGTTTGTCCCATATATAATAAAACTTAGTGAAGCACAAATGATGTTTTGAGAGAAAGTGCTCTTTACAATACTGAGGCTAAAGGAATATATTGTAGATTCACAGTGATATAACACTCTTATGACTACTGCCTTTGTTAGAAGAACAAATATTAGCAAAGGTTAAAGGGAAAAGAGTATAATTCATCCACATCTACAATTTAAATTAAGTCTTTATTTTATCTGAACACTTTGATCTTTTGGCATGTGAAAAGTAACTACCATATTTTTTACTCTATGGAAAGTTCCTCTTTAAGGTCTAGAAGGAAGCTGCAGGAGGAAAAAAAAAAAGCCACAGTCCATTGTTAAATCTTCAAAGAAAAAGACTCAGGGATGAAAGTAAAATTGAGATACAAAAGGTGGTTTAAGATATTTAATGTTTCAAAATGTGAATCTGGCCCCTGCCTACTGACCAGTTTCAAATTTATTGTCTAAGAACTGAAATTCAAAGGTGATTTGGAAATGTCTTTTTTTACTGCATTAACTAATGTGAGGCCATATGGCCTTTTAGTCTGAACGTATGGCACTAAAAATGTGTGCAGTGCTTTGTTTCAGAGTCACATTTTTCCTTTCATTTGTTTCTGAAATCAAAGTTTTTGTGTTCTTGAAAAGACCGAGCCTGTGTAATGCTATGCTTTGAAACACTGTTCTCTTGACATTACAAGACCACGAATGGTAGAACTTTGACTAACTGAATTATTCCTTCAACTTAAAGAGACACTGTCAAGTTTTCTAGGTTCTAAGTATGATCCACCTAGTTTTCTTTCCTTTACGTCTTATTCTGTTACAAAACTTATTTGATTGTTTTCTACGTGGAGTGCTTCAAAGCTGCTTTTTCTCATCAAATAAAACAAATAAAAATCCAGAAACTTATGTTTCGAGCAACTTCTGCATAATTCAGATCGGTGTAGGTATGTGACTGCAGTTTTCAAACTTCATTTCAACTGACTAGTGTTTATCAAACAATCAGAGAAAGTAATTTAGACTGAGTTATGTCTTTTGATGTATGGATGTAGCAGTGATCAAAGTCAGTGATAGCTGCTCATGTGAATCCCAGGACAGGCCTTGTCCCCATTAAAAATATATTCCACTACAATAATTGTCAGACAATCCCTTTCCTTAATTTTAAAGAGAGAATTTTAATTTGACCCCTTTGAATCACAAATGCAAATAATGAAAAAAAAAAAAAATTGAACTGTTTATTTCTGTTTCAAAAATGATTGGTTCCATCTAACAAAACTAAATCCCTAATGTTTTAATTACCTATAATGACCTCCTTCACAAGTATTCTGTTTATCGTGGCCCAGAAATTGGTCTTATTGAAGATCATGCATCACCTTTTGCATAATACAGTCAGTATGATATATACAAGCTCTGTTGCTCAATAGGCTCTGCAGCTGTGAAAGATACTTCTTTTTAACCAATCCCATTGTCACTTTGAACATCTAACTGAAAGCAGTTCTTTGCACTTACTTGAGTTCACTTATGTAAATAGCTGTATACAGCTGACAAATTAGGTTTTACTGATAAGAAAGTTATAAAAGTTCAATTTCATTTGTACTTGCTGTATGTTGAAAGGAAATTTTGGAAACTTAATGTGATAAGAAAACTCCTGACCTCAGTAAAATCCATTTTCTGTCTAAGAGAAACAGGAAACACCCAAGGCTTTGCTTTGAAGTCCCTGAAACCCCAAGATCTGAATGAGCCTAAAATATCCAATGTCCTATATAATTACAATTATATACTTCAGTGCCTGTTGCAGGCTTAAGGTCTTCGCTGATTATGTATTAGATCAATGGTTAGAGAGCACTATGCATTTTTAAATGGGCCAGTTCATGGCATATTCCTTTCCCTTTGCCCTTCTGAACAGACAACCAAGAGAGAACTTGAATGCTCTTTGCTTCAATATTTGTGAGTGCATGAATGTTGTGTTTGGGGGAGCTCCACGACTTGCCAGGTCTTAAAAAAGAAAGAAAAAAAAATTAAATTCCAGAGGAATGTGGATTAGGGAGTTGTAATATACAGGCAGGCAACTGAGAAATTAATCTCATTTCATAAATTGAAGATTTACTCCCAGATTGGAGTGAATCTTACCATGAAGTTTGGTGATAAATGAGGAAAAAATGGAAACAATCTTCTTTGGTTCTACTATCTAAAATAAAATTGAAGTGACATTTTTCAAATGAGAATACATTGTCTGCTGCTTTGTCTGGTTCTTTCATTTCAGCTTTGTTAGATCTTTTGTTTCTTTGATGCTCAGAATATTGCACCATTTGGCTCTAAAACCTACATTAGAAGAGCATTAATTAAAGGCAGACACAGTGCAATGGAGACACTGTTAAAATTATGCTTGAAGGTACAATGTAATTAATTTTGTACAAGCGAAACATAAAAGAGAGAATTAAACCAGAGGAAATAGCAGCATATCCTCACCAAATGATAATGAGAAATACAATTGCAAATCAGACAAAATATGAAAAGACATATAGAATAATTAGACTTTAAGAAAGGCATCAAAATAGAGTAACCTGCTAAGTGCTCATAAAAGTTAAGTGAAGAATGTATAACTAATGGTCAAGGTCCTTGGATTTTGTTTTGGGGTGCCTTTCTGTAGAATGTAAGGTCTACATTAAGTACTTGCCAGTAACGTGAGGATGTACATTTTTAGATCCTAATTCCCTGACAAGGTATGTAAAGCATTGAGTATATTGCTTCACTTCTCTGATACAAGCTCTCAACGATAATAGGTTGGGATCTGGGTTATGGTTCCCAGGTTGAAAATAAGGGCACACGACAGTATTACAGTTAATTATGTCCATATAGTAGAAGAAAAAGGCTTTGGGAAACTACTTAATTTTAATTGGTCATTTTAAGAAGCAATTAAACTTTTTCTATTCTTTTTAGAACCCCTGTGGTTCACCTTTGATTGTGAGTATTCTTCAGTAAAACAGTTTAAAAGGTATGAAAATGTGGCCTGACCATTCATCCTGTACTCCAGAGTTTAACTGAAACCAGAAGTTTCTAAAGGTCTATGATAGCAGTCTTTAACGTTTAACATAATGTAACGTAAAAGAAATGAAAAGCTATAATATGTTTGAAGATACCCCTTGCATGTTACATCTTTTGGTGGCTGCAGATTGCAGAATTGCTCATTTTTCTGCAGTCTTCATTCATTCATATGGAAACCATTTATGTGTTATACTCATTCAGATCCAGCTATTCATTGGTGATATCACTCATTTATTAGCAGGACTGGATTCTAGATGATTACCAACACCTTTGTTTCCTTCTGATTTACGTTTAAGTAAAACACAAAAGTGTCAGCACAGTGATCTGCACCCACATCCATTCTTGTAGTGGTACAGCTTAGCTCCATTAAATGTTATGCAACATACAGACTCTTGCCTTCTGGGAGAAAGCAGTGTTACTAGAAATTCACCTGAAAAGTTCTTGAGCGCTACCCTCACTGAGGAACAAACACAGCAGATGCTTATAACGATTGAGGGAGAAACCCTGAAGTTTCTTTTTAAACAATGTATAGAATTATAACACCTTATCTTCCTGGACTCTATAGGTTAAAACATCTTGTTAATTTCAGAACTTCCCAAAATTGATACCTGCCTAACTAGACTCTAATAGTTGAAGGCTGGGTTCCTTTTTTGTTTGTTTTTGTTTTCCATTTTAAGCTGGAGTTCCTCTCTTTCACTGTTTGGATAAGTCAGCTTATTACTATCCTCCAATTAATCAGAAATAAATTGAGAAAAGGCCAGTAGGAACTAGTGGGAAGGATTTCTAGATGAGGATCAGACAAACTCTTGTGCCTTCCTCCAGCTGTAGATTAGAAAGGTGCAATGATTTCTTCAAGGTAACAGCTACATAACATAATTCCTGGGTGAACTAGAAAACTTCTTGGAAGAGTGAGATCATTAACTGCCCACAGCTAGAAACTATGCACAGAAAAGCAAAATTGATCCCTTCACATCCTGTACAATGCTATTGCCCTTTCTACAATCTTAAAGCTTTCTTAATTAGCCACAAAGTCCTGAGCTTGAAAGCAATGTAACTTTTAGCTTAATAATGTCTTCTCTGCCATGTGCACTTTGACATTTATTTGGATATTAGAGTATTAAATAAATCCAAATTCATTATGGCCTGGTTTTGGCATTATATAGCACAGAGTAATATACTAATTTAAAATACGTTACTTACAAAGTGGTCTATGTTTTCAAAATAGAGTATATTTTAAAGTAAAACATATCAAACTGCTTCCAGTATATTAACTGGTATATAGTTTTTAATCTGAACTGTCTAGTCACACAATTTCAAAATCAAAGGGAGAATAAATAGATCCTTTGTTTTTTTCCCTCCATGGTAAAATTCTTAACTGCCACAGCATTAAAATGTCTGATTAAAAGGAGGTCTTTATGAAGTATGGTATACCATAAAAATCAGAAGATCCTTCATCTTGCAAGACATCTTTTTTAATCACAATTTGCACTGAATCATGAAAAATAGGAACTACAGAAGGGCAGAGAATGTTGTCCCATTAGTTGTTGTAACAAATTTAGAGACAACTCCTTTAACTGAAGTTTAATCTTTGTTTCAGTGGCAAGACTTTCAAAAGTGTCTGCCATAGTAATTATCCATGTGTTGCTGGGCAGTTATTATATTTTTTCAAAAGATCTTCCAAAGATGATGATTATACCCATAAAAGTTGTCCAGTTAAGTAGTTTAACCCTCCAAGATAATGTTGGTTTTACATCTTATTTCTAGAAATATGCTCCTGTTTGGATAGAACATATGTAACAAATTGATTCTCTGATTAACTCTAGTTTACAAGACTTCTAGTAAGAGCAAATTTTATCTCTACCAATTAATCTTTGCAATTTTTTTCCTATTACATGAACACTCACAGAATTTTGACAGCAAGAAGTTCTAACTCATTGCTTCATGAAAGGACCTTTTAATCCATGACATTCTTTCCCTGAAGAAACCTATTGTATTTCAAAACAGTTGTTTTAATGCCATACAGACATTTTGAAGGGTAAGTGTCTTTTGCTACTATTAGTGATGGAAGTATATCTCTTCCTGAAAATTCTTCTCTTAGACTTGCACTAAGGTTTTGCAGACAGGTTGTGCATATTTACATGAAATTTTGGTCATGTGGTCATGTGCAAGTGTAATAGAAAGAGCTGGCTTGCAGGGCAACCTACTATCACCCAATGCTACTCCAGCCACATGAGAGAGATTTTGCAGAGCCTGTTGGGCCACACAGTAAAGGTGGTTAGCTAAAATAGCTCTGTAAAATGACACATTTCTTCATTGCCTCTAAACATCTGAATGTGCTACTGCTTCTGTTCCTGCTACAGTTGTCAAATCTGAAGTGCAGAGGAAGATTGTCTCCATGCTAACAAGGCATGAGAAACATTGAAACAGAGAAACATTGAAAGACCTCTCACGATTTCAGAGTCTTTTGCATAGCAGAGTGTTAAATTCTGGCCCCTCTGAACATATTTTTTGGGCTTTTTTCCCCATCATGATTAAGCTTAGAACCAATGTATAACTGCATGCACATAAAGCCACGTATTTCCTTACTTGACAAACTCATAACATTTTGAAAGCCTCATCTACTGTGATGAACAATTTCTGTTGCACCCTGTAATGTTAGGCCCTAGCTCACATAACTAATCTTTTCCTGGTTTGGCAGTCTTACAGTTATGGTAACAGAATTTGGTAAAGAAGATTTTCCAAAGCAAACTACTTACATGAAATAACTGCAGAAAGAAAGATATGTTCATTTTTTTTCTCAAAAAAATGCTTTTGATTTTTCCTATCCAGTATATGTCCAGTGATGAGGGCATGACAATGAAAGCCACACCACTGCAGCAGGTGGCATTGTGCTTTTCTTAGTTCAGTTTCTCAAAGGCCCATGTCCATTTGCTAATGCAATTGTGTGATGTCTTGTAGAATTCTTACAGTGACAGTTTTCATTTATCCTCCTGAATTAACACAGAATGAGTGCTTAGCAGGCAGCAATACCGTTGCTACTGTTGAATAATATACTCACTGAAGCAGCTGCTAAAGGCAGTGTCAATGGGGAAGGTATATCAAGCACAGCACTCAAAATTTACTGTAGTCATCTCAATTGGATTTCTCACTTCATTCAAAGAAAGATACTTCACAGGATTCAGCGTTGTGTGTCTTCAACCAACGTTGCAGCTTGCTCTAAATTAGGTTGTGGTTGTGGCCACCTGTCATTACACTGCCAGCTACTATTAAACCATCAAAGCAGTATTTTAGGTGCTTTGATGTAGACTGGAATTGTATCTACTGCTGAATGCTGATTAGATTAAATGTTACAAATGTATCCAAAGGGAATAGAAGCACTAGTCTACCCTTTATCCACTACAATTTCATTTTAAGTGTTTCATTGTGTTTCTGTTATTGCTGATGCATTTCTTTGTATTTATGCATGCTAGTACAGCAGCAACAGCCTCTTAGAGTGTCATTAAAAAGCTGCCATTAACAAAGTCTGTTCTATTAATATCGTGTTTCATACATCACAGCCACAAGAAATTGATCAATAGATTATATTAAATATGATTTTTATTTTTCACTTTTATTCCTGGAAAGACTAGCTAAATCAGAGAGATCTGGAGCACAGATAGGAGAAATGTCATTTCTTCCTCTTTGAATAAAAGTCTGCATTTTAATAGATATGGAAAAAAACACAGCAATAAAATGGAGGGTTTGGTTCAGCTTTGGCAGAGAAATCTAGCTCCTCTTTGCTGGCTACGCTCATGTTGTGCCTGCTTGGGCAGCCAGCATTTTGGCTTGGGCCCAGATTCCCAGTTTATTTCCTGACAGTCTGAGTGCTCTTTTGCCCACTAGTCAGCTTATATCAGACTCCTTTTGAGGATGCTAGGATGTTGGTATATTTTAACAGAAAACATCTTTCCCTTCATGTGTGCCATTTTCCCATTTTGGGGGGCAAAGAAAATAGTCTTGGAAAATTTTATGCCTACATGGAGAAAGAACTTTTATGAGATGTAGGAGAAAAATCTGGCTTCAAGATAGTTCGGATGGTGATTGGAACTTTTATCTCACATAACCATGTGATAAGATTCTCAGTCCCAGACTAAATATTCAACCTCATAAAAGGTGAGAAAAAAATCAACAGGAAAGACAGAAAGGAAAGCACTTCAAATCCTAGTGGTGAGTCTTATACACAAGTGTAGACCAGAAAAAAATTGCCAGAGAGAATTATTCCAAATCCAGATGGTTCTGACTGAACCGTCCATTCTACTGAAGAAATGGAAAAAGCTACAGTTTTTACAAATTAGCTGTTATGGTAAAAGATAATTAAACTAATTAATTCACTAAAACAGGCTTTCAGGTGTTGTAGAAATGATTTGTAACCAACCATGCACCACCACCACCCCTCCAAATATTATCTGAATATGTACTTGGCATTTATTTGAGCATAGACCTAGACCCCACCCATAGTTCATGACTTCCTAGAAAATGTAATTCAAAACTGAATGCTAACAGCTCCTTCTTCTGGGAGTGCTACCTGTATCCGGGTTAATGGAAGGAAGAAAACCATTAATAGCTAATGCTGGACTCGATGCTTTTAGCAGAAAATCAGTCTGAGATCAGACCCTGTAAACATCTGGCTTTTTGTCTGAGGAGAAATTAATGTTGTATAATTACAGAATGGCAAAGATCCAAAGAGAAAGAGAAGAAAAATATTACTAAAATGAAATGTCCAATGATGCTTGATGTATTTCCTTTTATATAAGAACTTTTTTAAGCTCACTTTTGTGTTTCAATGTTTCTGATTTTCAACAAATTGCCATAATACAAAAAGGTTAAGTACAGAATTCAAATTAAGTCCATTTTTATGATTAGGCCTATAGAAAAATGTTTTTCTCTTGTTTGTTGCTGGCTGATTGCAATAAAATGTAGACACAGAGGTACTTCTATTTAGACACTTTCATTTTGTTTTCTACAGCAAGAGTTAAGTGTACTTCAAACCATCCTTTCAAGTAGAACATCTACTTCATGTTCAGCAAGTGGCAACAATTTAATTGTTATAGGTCACGGAAATCTTTCAAAAAAGATACAAGAACAGGGCTCCACAGTTTGTGCTGTGATTTGTCAAAGTGAATTTGTCTCAATGGGGAACAGGTCAATTAAAACTGTGAATAATTAAGTATTATCATTGAGATCGATACAACTACAATGTAAGTGTTCCTGATTCAGTGCAGTCTACAAGTGTGGATACTAGGACTAGACTAACTGAGTTACACTGAAACCTGTAAAAGTCTTGTAATTGTTTTCAAAATTATTTGGAATGGTTGTCTTATGGTGAAGCAGGTAATCATAGCTCAGGCACACAGGATTTTACACAGATGTGTGTGTAAGCAGCCTGTAATGGGCAGCATTTTTTTAAAAGGTTTTCAGTGCCCAATTCATGTGAGAGGAGCCTCTGAGAAGTTTTAACATTTGTTTTGTAGAACTACATGGAACTGAAGCTGTAAAGTTGCATTTGCTTTTGAAGAGGAAATAAAGTTGAGTCAAATATATATATCGTACAGAATAAGTGTGGCAAAACCATCACAATTACATATTTAAATGAAAGATACAAGTTTAGATAACAGAAAATTGGAGGTTTTTAAAAATATATTATCTTAAGTTTTCTTAATCTGTGCATGAGATTGCTATCAAATATTTTTCTTGACAATAGGAAAAGTAATTTTCACTCACAAAACTTACCCTGTTTACAATATCCTGAGGTTACAAGAAATCTCAAATGATAACCATAAGTTTTTCTGCAAATGTTTAAAGATAAATCTTAACTGCTGCTACTGCCTTCTCTACAGAGTGAGAAGATTTAGTCTGTTACTTATGCAAAGGATAATGATGGTCCATCCCATAATTCCTCAGGGCAGGTTTGTATAGTGTATTGTATAATTGATTTTTGTGCAAGACTCTCAAACTCCCATGTCCAAAAACAAGAGCAACACACTGACATTGAAAGGAATGAGAAATAAGCTGTCTGTTCTTGCATTACAGTGAAACGTTGCCTCCCTTCATATAGAGTAGAACAACAGCTCCACTTCTGGTGTAAGGTTAATGTACACCTGAAGCTAATGAGCAATGTGAAGGAAATATAAAAGATCTAGTGACTAGGTCCTCTCTCTATCCTTAGAGACCTATGGGGGACAAGCAAGGATGTATGAGGTTTCTCATCTACTCCAGGGCAGTAGCCAAGCTTCTGTTCAGGGAACACACCTCATTCAACTCCTGGTGGCAGGTGGAATACGCATAGAGTTTATACCAACCACAGTCGAGGCAGTGTTCTCATCTGAACTTACAGATTACATCAGTAAATAATAAACACTATTCCCTGAGATCACCCGGGCTTTAATATGTCTCTCTTCCGCTAGCTGCTATATTTTAGCCGCACAGACCCTTCATCTCTGTTCTCAAAATAAGTAAATACATAAGAATATATAATCCAATGGAATTTTAGTATTTACATGATTTGAGGGAGGGAAAATAAGAAATAGTTCATGGTTTTGAATGAGAAATTTTATGTCTCCTTAATGAGAAGTTAGGCGAGAGTTCATTTCCTTCTCTGCGTTTACTTTTCCTCTGGAAGTCTGACATCTGTGTGGTTAATCACTGATGAAAATAAGGCTATCTGATATCTGTGTTTTAAAGTAAGATGGAAATTAATTTCTTGCTGTTCCTCACTTCCACTTTACAGGAGAAAGGATTTTTTCTTTTTTTTTTTTTTATATTCTTTTCACAAATTTTATACCACAATAATATGAATAGCTGCAGTCAATTACGTCCTTCACTTTAACAGTCAGACTCAGCCTTGAACATTTTGTTACCCATCAGTAAAGCTTACACAAGTATTGAACTGAAGCAATATTTTTCTCTCACTACTGAAATCTTCTACTGTACTTAGCACTATTAAAAAACATAAACATGCCTTTATGTGTCAAGACCTTCACCTGAATGACTCTTTGCTACAGTAAGCAGTGAATGCATATATATTTGAAATACTGGTATTTAAAGGCTATAATACTAGCTGCTGTGAAGGTGAACAATAGAAGGAGAGTGACCTAGTTAAATGAGTTGCTAGTATAAGAAAAATGACTTAGAGCAGTGGAAACATTAGGACAGTCACACTATTTTACTGCCTTCATGATGCAAGGTTTCCCTCTTACACATCGGAACTAATTCTGCTTCTCAAAAAAAACAAAAAAACAAAAACACAAAAAACAAAAACCAGTGCTTAATAGTTATGTGTTAGTTTTCATGAGTGATGCGTGAGATCAGCTATTGAGCTGTCCTACCATTTTCTGGGTTCATGTGGGTTTCTTAATTTCATAGAATCATAGAATCATAGAATGGTA
>VWZE01021778.1:0-13725 GCA_013396675.1 Eubucco bourcierii
CCTTAGCCACACCTCACCATGCCCTGTAGTGACACCAACACAGATGGGGACAGATCTTAGCCACACTTGGGTCTCACCCAAGCCAATTTGTGACAACACCACAGGTGGGGGCAGATCCCCTCAGGCATACCTTACAGTTTGGTTTTTGTGGGTTGGGTTGGAGCAGGACAAGTTACTGTTCCTCCTGGTGCCCTCAAGGAAGTCCTTAACAGAGCCTTCCTTGATGTCCACCACTCTCTTTGTTTCGTGACCCTTCAGGTAGCGCTGGTGGGCCTTGAAGCACTCGGGGCAGAGGAGCTCCTTGCACTCAAAGCACCACAGCTCGCTGGCTTGCTTGCAGTTGTCACACAACAAGCCCACTCCATCAACAATCTTCTTGTAGACCTTCAGCCTGGCCTGCAGGTTGGTGAAGAGCAGGTTGTCCACGTCAGAGATGCCACCTGCCTGCAGGATGGTTGTGTGGCACATGGGGCACTGCCTAACTGGCTTGTTCTGGCTCAGGCACCTGAGGCACAAGGTGTGGAAGCAGGCCAGGAGCTTGAGGTTGGGTGATTCCTGTTGGCAGCCCTCACAGCAGATGAACTGGAAGTCATCTTCTAGCAGCTTGGAGAGAGAGGGAGGGGAATGAGCCTTGGGGGATGTGTTTTTAAGAGCTTCCAAAACTACATCTTGTAGAGGGGGAGATGACATCCAAACCCTGTTTGGAGCAGTGATGTCCAGGCCCTGTTAGCAGCTCAGTGATGCTCCATGAACCTTGGTAAGGTTGTGTGGATGGACAGGGCACTACTGAGTGCTGCCTCTCCCTTTAGCAAAGAGGAAGCAGGATGGTGCCCTTGGCTATGGGGTGTGTGTGCTGCAGAGGGTGGGACACAGAGGCAGACTCCTGAAAGACAACCTGGCACAGTGGGGACCATCCTCCCAGCCATCCCCCACCTTGCTCAGCCCATCCTTCTGACCTCCTGCCTTTCCTCTCTGTCTGCACCTCCACGGGACTGCGGGGGGAGGGGGTCTGGATTGGGGACCACCAGCCCGGGCTGAGGAACGGACACCCCAAAGCTCTGCTACTCATCACCCACATCGTGGTGCTGCGGACTTCCTGCTGGCCTGAACTGTCTCCCCCCCTTCCCACCCTCGGGCACCACCCCGAGCATTCCGTGCTGCCAGAGGAGCCCCCCACTCGTATCCCCCCGCCCATCAGTCCATGCCTGGACCAGTCGGTTCTCACTTGGATGCTGGCCATGCTGGGGGGACAGGGCTGGGACCTCCCTTCCCTTCCCGCGCTCTCTCCACTTTCGGTTTCTCCGGCGCCGCCGAAACTCCTCCTTCGTCATCTTCCTACGCAGGTTCCGCTCCCAGCCTCGGTTAACCCTTCCCAGGGAAGAACCTTCAGCCCTTCCCGGCCATCCAGGAGGGACGAAGCCCAGAGGATACCCTAAGAAGTCTCCCTTCCCCCATAATGTATTACCAGGGACAGTGTTGCCCCCAGCATCCTTAGAGAGGATTCCCACATCCCTCTGTCCTGTTCCGGGGGGTGGGGGTGGGGGGTAGGAGGGCTGTGTCCCGGCTCTCCTTTAGCCTTTCCTGCTGGGAATCGGTACCACAAAGCAATCAGCACCATTGCTTGGGACCACCGCCAAGGAGGCACGAACAGGGGACAGCACAAAGGCAGGACCTCCACAGGTGCAGGACCTCCACAGATGCAGGACCAGCACGAACTGGAGACCACCATGAAAGTGGAACCAGTTTGAAGAGGGGACCAGCCTAAACTGGGGACCAGCACAAACTGAGGTCCAGCACAAACTGGGGAGCAGCACAAAAAGGGTAGCAGCATGAACATGGGACCAGGACAAACTGGGGACCACCACAAAAGGGGTAGCAGCATGAACATGGGACCAGGACAAACTGGGGACCACCACAAAAGGGGTAGCAGCATGAACATGGGACCAGGACAAACTGGGGACCACCACAAAAGGGGTAGCAGCATGAACATGGGACCAGGACAAACTGGGGACCACCACAAAAGGGGTAGCAGCATGAACATGGGACCAGGACAAACTGGGGACCACCACAAAAGGGGTAGCAGCATGAACATGGGACCAGGACAAACTGGGGACCACCACAAAAGGGGTAGCAGCATGAACATGGGACCAGGACAAACTGGGGACCACCACAAAAGGGGTAGCAGCATGAACATGGGACCAGGACAAACTGGGGACCACCACAAAAGGGGTAGCAGCATGAACATGGGACCAGGACAAACTGGGGACCACCACAAAAGGGGTAGCAGCATGAACATGGGACCAGGACAAACTGGGGACCACCACAAAAGGGGTAGCAGCATGAACATGGGACCAGGACAAACTGGGGACCACCACAAAAGGGGTAGCAGCATGAACATGGGACCAGGACAAACTGGGGACCACCACAAAAGGGGTAGCAGCATGAACATGGGACCAGGACAAACTGGGGACCACCACAAAAGGGGTAGCAGCATGAACATGGGACCAGGACAAACTGGGGACCACCACGAACAGAGAATCAACACAAACTGGGGGCCACCACAAAATGAGGACCACCATAAAATGGGGACCAGCATGCATGAAGGACCACCACAAACTGGGGAGCACCACAAAATGGAGACCACCACAAACAGGGGACCACTACAAACAGGGGAGCACCACAAACAGGGGAGCACCACAAAATGGGGAGCACCACAAAATGAGGACCAGCATGCATGAGGGAGCACCACAAACAGGGGAGCACCACAAAAAGGGGAGCACCACAAACAGGGGAGCACCACAAAATGGGGATCAGCACAAAAAGGGGACCACCACAAAAAGGGGAGCACCACAAAATGGGGAGCACCACAAACAGGGGAGCACCACAAAATGGGGAGCACCACAAAATGGGGACCACCACAAACAGGGGAGCACCACAAACAGGGGATCAGCACAAAAAGGGGACCACCACAAACAGGGGACCAGCAAAAACAGGGGAACACCACAAAATGGGGACCAGCATGCATGAAGGACCACCACAAACTGTGGAGCACCACAAAATGGGGACCAGCATGCATGAAGGAACCACCACAAACAGGGGAGCAACACAAAATGGGGACCACCACAAACAGGGGACCACCACAAAATGGAGATCAGCATGCATGAAGGACCACCAGAAACAGGGGACCACCACAAAATGGGGAGGACCACAAAAAGGGGAGCACCACAAAATGGGGAGCACCACAAAATGGGGAGCACCACAAAATGGAGACCAGCATGCATGAAGGAACTACCACAAATGGAGGACCACCAGGAGCATTTGAATTTCACCTAGCCTGGAATCTCCAAAGGGAGAGGGCATGGTGGGGCACTACTACCACCTCTCCTTGGGGCTTTTGATGCCTGATGGATCTCCAAAACTTGGTCCAGGCTGGTGCCACCCAACCCCAGGCTTTGAAGAAGACATTTGGCAGGTGGTTTGGCCAGATCACCAGTTTGGTTCAGCTGGAAACATTTCCATTGTGGAAGTCTTCACACTCTTTCTGCTCCCCCCCTCCACCCTGGCCTGTAACTCCTTGCAGGATGGGTCAGGCTTGTCTCACTGGTCCAGCAAAACATCCTGAGGGTGCTGCTAAAGCTGCCTGGAGCTCCAGGACATTTTCACCCGTGGGGTGCTGGGTGCTGCTGGAGAGCTGAGCACACCTGGAGAGACCACACTGCATCCTGACAGCTCTTCCTCACCGTGGCAAGACTTCAGCTGTTCCATCACAGAATGGTAGAGGTTGGAGGCAGCTTGTGGAGATCATGGGAGTCCAACCCTCCTGCCAAGTCAGGTTCACCCATCCCAACCACATGGTGAAGTGGGAGTCACACCACACAGCCTCCTTCATTGGAACCTCCACGCCCTCTTTACCCAGCACCCTGCTGACCCTTGGGGAAACTGAGGCACTGAGAATTCCTCAGCCTGCTGCTGCCCCAGCATTAAAGGCTGCAGAGCAGGTTTATTGTCCATCAAGACATGACAGCAAGGACGCTTACAAAATAAATAGATCTCTTTCTTTGCCTCCATAGTGTCCCCACACCCCCCATGGACAGGCCTCATGGCACCATGCAACAGCACTTTGAAGCACAAACGAGAGAGCAGTCACTGGTTGCCAACCAACACGTGGAGAAGACTCAGCTACCTCCAGGCAGGTTGTTTCCCACAGCTGCCACCTCTGCTCCTTCCCCAGAAATGCCACTAGCCTGCTAGCAGTGCCATGGTAGACCCCAAATCCAGCCTGCTGGTGGAGTCTCAGCCTGGTCCAGCAAGCCCTTGTGCTCCATTTTGGCTACCCTCGCCCCATCCTTGCCCACAGCGTCTTCAAGTTCTGCTCTATTGCATCTGCTCAGCTCAGTGTGAGATGCCCAGGGGCCACCAGGACATCAGTCTGTGCCCTGGTGGTATGTTAGCCAAGGCTAACCTGGAAGCAAACTGGCACGTGCTGAGGTGCCAGCTGCTTCTCATGCCATAACATTGTGGGCAAAGACTGGGCAAGGAGGGCAAAGCCAAGGACATAGGCAGGGGGAGCTCAGCCTGAGGTTTCCCTGCCTGGGTCCCCATCCAACCCTTGCAGCCTCCCCAGGGAGAGCAGCAGGAGCTCAGCAGGACAAGGCTGGCAGTGGGCAGCAGCTGTGTGTGCCCTCCCACCTCCAGAGCCCTACAAAGACATGCACACAGACAGGCACCCCCACACACATGCTCTAGCTGCGCTGCTTCATCGCCTTCACCAGCTCCTCCAGCTTGAGGGCCAGCTGCAGGTCCCCTTTCACCTGCAGCCTCCCACTCATGTAGGCTGTCAGGGGGCGCAGGTCACCCGAGAAGAGGTCTTGCAGGTCTTGCTCTGCCACCTCCAGAACGATGTCAGGGCTGCCCTCGGGCACGCCGCGCCCAGCTCGCCCGCTGCCTGTGGGACATGATGGGTGGGAGAGGAGGAGCAGTGAGGCTTCAGCATCCACCATGCTGTAAGGGTTGAGCTGCACCAGATCACAGCATCACCAAGGTTGGAAGAGACCTCAAAGATCATCAGGTCCAACCCATTACCACAGCCCTCAAGACCAGACCATGGCACCAAGTGCCACATCCAAACCTGCCTTGAACACCTCCAGGGACGCTGACTCCACCACCTCCCTGGGCAGCCCATTCCAGCAGCCAATGACTCTCTCAGGCAAGAACTTTCTCCTCCCCTCCAGCCTAAACTTCCCCTGGCACAGCTTGAGACTGTGTCCTCTTGTTCTGCTGCTGCTTGCCTGAGAGAAGAAAGCAACCTCCTCCTGGCTACAAGCACCCTTCAGGTAGCTGGAGACAGCAAGAAGGTCTCCCCTGAGCCTCCTCTTCTCCAGGCTAACCAATCCCAGCTCCCTCAGCCTCTCTCCAGAGGGCTGTGCTCCAGGCCTCTCCCCAGCCTCGGTGCCCTTCTCTGGACACACTCAAGCACCTCAATGTCCTTCTTCAATGGAGGGGCCCAGAACTGGACACAGCACTCAAGGTGTGGCCTGAGCAGTGCAGAGTCCAGGGCGAGAATGAGCTCCCTGCTCCTGCTGGCCACACGATTGCTGATGCAGGCCAGGATGCCATTGGCCTTCTTGGCCACCTGGGCACACTGCTGGCTCATGTTCAGGCGGGTGTCAATCAGCACCCCCAGATCCCTTTCTGTTTGGCTGCTCTCCAGCCACTCCCACCCCAGCCTGTAGCTCTCAGATGGCACACAAGGGCCTGGACACAGAGATCCTTCCTCTTTACAGAGATAAATTTGTCTTGCACCACAATTTTCTCTCTCCACCAATGTCTTGTCGCCATGATCCACCTCTGAGCCCTGTTGCTATTTTTGCCCATGGCCATCAGGAAAGCCCTCAGCAGTCCTAGGGGGATGGATTGGAGTTTTGGGAGGACATCTTCCAGCATGGGAGTGGCCCTGTGGTGCATGTCTCTTCCTAATGTATGTGCCTCCACCACTACCCACCTTGGGCTGGTGGCATACAAAAGCCAACACACCCTGAGGTCTCTGAGCCATCCAGGAGGAGATCTGGCTGCCTATTTTCTATCGACACTCTCTTCCCAAAGGAAAATTCCTGGTTTTTAAGCCCAAATAAATTCTACTTTGGACTTCCAGGGAGCACAAACTCAAGGCCATGGTCACCCAACTGCAGTCTTCCAGCTGAAGGACCTTGGAGTTACCTCTCGTGGAGCTGCCAAAGGGGCTCCAAAGACAGTGGGGGCTCAGGGCACTGAGTTTGGTGGCACAGGTACAAAACATCCTCCCCACTCCCACACCACAGCCCCCAAGGGTGGTCACCTGAGGAGAGGTCTATGAAGTAGGTGCTCTTGGTGCCACTGGGCAGGGTGATGTTGATCTGGTAGGAGGCTCCCACCTGGCTGACCAGGGCCTCAGACAGGACAGGTTCCACTGCTGAGAGCAGCTCCTCTGCGCTGGGCTTCCTCCGGGTGCTGCTAGGGGCGGAGAGGAGGGGAGCAGTGGGAGGCTCCAGCTCGTCCACCGTCTCCAGGCTGTCTGCTGGGGACAATGAGACAGAAATCATAGAATCATAGAATGGGAAGGTTGGAAGGGACCTCAAGGATCAGCCAGTTCCAACCCCCTGCCATAGGCAAGGACACCTCCCACTAGTACAGCTCACTCAAGGACTCCTCCAACCTGGTCTTGAACACCTCCAGGGACCAAGCAGCCACAACCTCCCTGGGCAACCTGTGCCAGTGTCTCACCACCCTCACTGCAAACAACTTCCTCCTAACATCCACTTTCAATCTCCCCTCTGACACTTCAAACCCATTCCCCTTGTCCTGCCATTCCCAGCCCTTGTCAATAGTCCCTCCCCAGCCTTCCTGCAGCCCCCTTCAGATCCTGCAAGGCCACTCCAAGCTCTCCTGGAAGCCTTCTCCTCTCCAGGCTGCAGAGCCCCAACTCTCTCAGCCTGTCCTCACAGCAGAGCTGCTGCAGCCCTCTCAGCATCTTGGTGGCCTCCTCTGCACTGGCTCCAACACTTCCATGTCCTTCCTGTGCTGGGGGCTCCAGAACTGCACCCAGGACTGCAGGTGGGGTCTGAGGAGAGCAGAGCCAAGGGGCACAATCCCCTCCCTTGCCCTGCTGCCCACACTGCTCTTGCTGCAGCCCAGCACACAGTTGCTGTCTGGGCTGCACTCACACTGCAGCCTCAGCTTGAGCTTTTCCTCACCCCACACCCCCAGGGCCTGTTCCTCAGGGCTGCTCTCAGCCATTCCCCACCCAGCCTGGAGCTGTGCTTGGCATTGTGCCTACCCAGGTGCAGGACCTTACACTTGGCCTTGTTGAATGTGCTGAGGTTGGCCTGGGCACAGCTCTGCAGCCTGTGCAGGTCCCTCTGGATGGATCCCTGCCCTCTAGCAAGTGACTGTGCCACACAGCTTGGTGCCAGCTGCACACTTGCTGAGGCTGCACTGATTCCTCTGTGCATGGCACTGACAAAGATGTCAAACAGCACTGGTGCCAGCACTGACCCCTGAGGGACACCACTTGGCACTGGTCTGCAGGTGGACATTGTGCCCTTGATCACCACTCTCTGGGTGCCACCATCCAGCCAATTCCTGATCCAGCGAGTGGATATCATCACTTTGGGGTGATGATCTTTGCTGGGCTGCATGGATTCACCAACCTCCAGAGGAAAGAAACCCACTTATCCAGCAAGTTTCCAGCTAAGCAAGAAAATGGCAACCAGGTTTGGAGTTCCTGCTGCCCACTCCTCTGTGTGCCCTGAGCGACTGCTACCAAGGGATGGAAGCTGAAAGAAAGAGTTGGACACAAACTGGTGCAGGGCTTCTGGAGGAATAAAAACAAACAAAAAAACCACCCCCAAAACAGACTATTTTGGACTCTCCTGGGCAGCTCAGGCTTGGAAATGCTAAGATTTGAGTGGAGCTTGAGCTTGGGCTCCTGCAGATCTTCTCCTGCCCCCACCAGTCCCATCTCTCTTGTTGGAAAGGCTGTTTTGTGCCTCATGCTCTATGAAGCCATGCCTCAAAGAGGTCCTCTCTCCTCTCCCTTCCTAGCTTGTTTGTGCTGTGCTCACTGAAGCATGATATAGCCCACATTTTGACTCTTCTGTCAAGCAGCAAGTGAACACAGAGCTCACAGGGCAGGAGGGAAAGGAGAAGTGGTGGCCCTGCGTTGGTTACCTGCCTCTGGAGCGCCCTTCCCACTGCCTGCCTGAGCCACAGTGTTGTTGAAGAAGTGGGCAGCCAACTGCTGAATGCTGCCATCCAGCCCCTCCAGGCCAGGCACAGGTGGTATGGTGGCCAGAGGGCCCCCCAGGTTCTCCCGAGGTGGCTGCAGCACAGCCTCCATGCTCAGCTCCACTCTGTCCACCTCCAGGCCCCAGGACTTGGTCATGTCGTTGATCTCCAGCTGCAGAGACAAGAAGAAAGGGAGAGGTGCTGACAGCCCAGGCAGAGCTGGGCATAGCCATGGTGACCACCCACCACAGCACCCTCAATCCAGGACATCCCATAACTTAAGACTTCTGCTACCCACCAGCCTTTAGATGTGGGGGTTGTTGGATCAGGCTCATATTCAACTCTGCTCTCCCATTTGTCCTCCCAGCTTGGAGATAGTCAGGACAGGGAGGAGAGCTCTCTCTTGTTGCCTTTTCCATGGCTCCCTCCCAGGCTGGCTCCTTTCCTTGCTCTCTTGTGGGCAACATGGGTTTGGTGCTCCAACAAGCAGCATCTCTGGCTTCCAACCCCACCCCCACCCCCACCCCAAAACCCACTAATCACAGAACCACAGAATGTAAGGGGCTGGAAGGGACCTCCAAAGCTCAGCCAGTCCAACCCTCCTGCCAGAGCAGGATCACCCAGAGCAGATCATACAGGAACACATCCAGGCAGGGTTTGAATATCTCCTGAGAAGGAGACTCCACAACCCCCCTGGGCAGCCTGTTCCAGGGTTCTGTCCCCCAATATATCCCCTCCAGCCTCCTTTCATTTCATCCTGGTAGGCATTCAACCCACAAGATCTTGGCCTGGCCCAGGTCAGCTATGAGCACCACCACTCACTGCCCCTCTGCCACTGCCCTGTCTTGCTTCTCTCCCCAAAAGCCCCTTCCACCCCTTCCTGCTGGAATTCTGGAGGGCAGATTGGCCAAAGCCCTTAGAGATCATCATGGAATCATGGAGTCATTGAGTCATGGAATCATTGAATCATGAAGTCATTGAACCATGGAGTCATTGAATCATGGAGTCACTGAACCATGGAGTCATTGAACCATGGAGTCAGTGAATCATGGAGTCAGTGAATCATGGAGTCAGTGAGTCATTGAATCATGGAGTCAGTGAACCATGGAGTCATTGAACCATGGAGTCACTGAATCATGGAGTCATTGAATCATGGAATCATGGAATCATGGAGTCATTGAACCATGGAGTCATTGAATCATGGAATCATTGAATCATAGAATAATGGAATCATAGAATCATTGAATCATAGAATCACAGAATTATGGAATCATGGAATCATTGAATCATAGAATCTTGGAATCCTAGAATCATGGAATCCTAGAATCATGGAATCATAGAATCATGTAATCCTGGAATCATGGAATCACAGAATTATGGAATCATGGAATCACAAAATGATGGAATCATAGAATCACAGAATGATGGAATCATGGAATCACAGAATTATGGAATCATAGAATCACAGAATGATGGAATCATAGAATCACAGAATGATGGAATCATAGAATTATGGAATCATGGAACCACAGAATCATTGCATCATGGAATCATAGAATTATGGAATCATGGAATCATAGAATCACAGAATGATGGAATCATGGAATCAGAGTTATGGAATCATGGAATCATAGAGTTATGGAATCATGGAATCATAGAGTTATGGAATCATGGAATCACAGAATCACAGAATGATGGAATCATAGAATCACAGAATTATTGAATTATAGAATTATGGAATCATGGAACCACAGAATCATTGCATCATGGAATCATAGAATCACTGAATCATGGAATCATAGAATCATAGGACTGGGATGGTTGGAAAAGCCCTTTCAGCCAACCATTCTCTAATGCTACAAAGCCTGGGGCTAAACCATGGCCCTCAGCACCACATCTCTGCCCCTTCACCACCTCCAGGGATGGGGAGTGGTGGTTGAGAACTGGAGCCACAGAGCTCCACAAACCCACAGGCTCAACACATTTTCCCAGCCCCCTTCCTTGGCCAGGTCAACAATCAGGAGGACTTTAGCAGCTCCATCTTTCCCTCACTGCTGCTTCCACGCTAAGAGCCCAAGGGTCTCAGGGTGGGGAGGGGGCTACAAGGGGTTCTGCACAGGGCTGAGACAGTCCTTACCATCAGCTGCTCCCCAATCCTCAGCTTCTCCACTTGGATCTCACGGAGACTCTTCTTCATCAAGGTCTTGGTCATGGCATTCTGCGCTGTCATCCGGGTGGCGGCGATGAGGTCCTTCACCATCATGACGGACAGCACAGGGTCCCACACCCGGAACTGGATGTCAGCACCCATGGAGATGATTGCCCCATCCTTGGAGGTCAGCTAGGGTAGAGGGGTGTCAGGATCTCTCCCCTTCCCTGCTCTCATGGCTCAACCCTTGTGTGTGGAGTCTGGGAGCGAAGCTCTTCTTAGAATCATAGAATGGGAAGGTTGGAAGGGACCTCCAAAGATCATCTAGTTCCAACCCCCTGCCATAGGCAGGGATACCTCCCACTGAGACAGGTCACTCAAGGCCTCATCCAGCCTGGTCCTGAACACCTCTTGCCTAGGTCTCTTTGCTAAGAGGGGCATTAGAAACGAAACCAGCTCAGAGCATTGACTTGGGGTGAATCTGAGTGGTGAGGAAGGCTTCCAGAACAGGCTTGTTGCTGAAAGCCACTCAGGAAGGATAGAGATTAATGGTTTTGAGATGTCACCAGTCAGGAGTAGCCACTCAGCAAGGTATGCAAAGTCAAGAGGACCTTTATGACCACGTCAATTCAAGGACTTGACCCGCCTGGTGGATGTGGGGAGGCCTGGTGGATGTGGGCAGGCCTGTGGATGTGGTCTACCTGGACTTCAGCAGGGCCTTTGACACTGTCCCCCACAGCAAACTGCTGACTAAGCTGTCAGCTCGTGGCTTGGATACCAACCCTCTGTGCTGGGTTAGCAACTGGCTGGAGGGCTGAGCCCAGAGAGTGGTGGTGAATGGTGCCACATGCAGCTGGAGGCCTGGCACTAGCAGTGTGCCCCAGGGATCAGTGCTGGGCCCCATCCTCTGGAACATCTTCAGTGATGATCTGGACAAGGGCATGAATCAATCACCAGCAAATTTGCAGCTGACCCCAAGCTGGGGGCTGATGTTGCTGGGTTGGAGGGCAGAAGGGCTCTGGGGCAGAAGGGCTCTGCAGCAGGACCTCGACCGCCTGCACAGATGGGCAGAGTCCAAGGGGATGGAGCTCAACAAATCCAAGTGCCAGGTGCTGCACTTTGGCCACAACAACCCCATGCAGAGCTACAGGCTGGGGTGGGAGTGGCTGGAGAGCAGCCAAACAGAAAGGGATCTGGGGGTGCTGATTGACACCCGCCTGAACATGAGCCAGCAGTGTGCCCAGGTGGCCAAGAAGGCCAATGGCATCCTGGCCTGCATCAGCAAGAGTGTGGCCAGCAGGAGCAGGGAGCTCATTCTCCCCCTGGACTCTGCACTGCTTAGGCCACACCTTGAGTCCTGTGTCCAGTTCTGGGCCCCTCCATTGAAGAAGGACATTGAGGTGCTTGAGTGTGTCCAGAGAAGGGCAACGAGGCTGGGGAGAGGCCTGGAGCACAGCCCTCTGGAGAGAGGCTGAGGGAGTTGGGATTGGTTAGCCTGGAGAAGAGGAGGCTCAGGGCAGACCTTCTTGCTGTCTCCAGCTACCTGAAGGGTGCTTGTAGCCAGGAGGAGATTGCTTTCTTCTCTCAGGCAAGCAGCACCAGAACAAGAGGACACAGTCTCAAGCTGTGCCAGGGGAAGTTTAGGCTGGAGGGGAGGAGAAAGTTGTTGCCTGAGAGAGTCATTGACTGCTGGAATGGGCTGCCCAGGGAGGTGGTGGAGTCAGCGTCCCTGGAGGTGTTCAAGGCAGGTTTGGACGTGGCACTTGGTGCCATGGTCTGGTCTTGAGGGCTGTGGGAACAGCTTGGACTTGATGAGCTTTGAGGTCTCTTCCAACCCTGGTGATACTGTGAGACTCTGATACTGTGACTTCAGCTACAAACCCCCTCCCCTCCCCACGATGATGGAGGAACTGAAAGCTGCGTCCCCACACGGCACCAAGGGTCAGACCACCCCCAAACCCACCTGCTGTGCTTTGGAGGTGTCTCTCCCTCCTGCCCTGAGGCCCAAGGCAGCTCACCTTGCAAGGGGGCACGTTGAAGGCCCTCGTCCTCAGATCCACTCGCTGCCAGTGGTCGATGAAGGGCAGCAGCAGGACCACGCCAGGCCCCTGCGGTGCGCGGATGCGGCCCAGGCGGAAGATGATCATTCGCTCATAGGTGGGCACGATCTGGAGTGGTAAAGTTTAGACCAGGGCAGAAGCAAACCCCTGGGGCCTGTGAGGCCAGGAGCAATGGAACCAGGAGCAGTCAGGAAGGTGGTTTGCAAGTCTAGCTCCTCTCTTGCTTTCCTCCCTTACCTTCAAGGCAAACCATCCTGAGATGGGGAAGGTGATGACCATCAGCAGGAAAACCAAGGAGGTGATAATCCCATGGCAGATCCAGGACAGCCAACCCTGGGAGGAGTCTGCAGAGAGGCAGAAGGTGAGGGGGAATGTAGCTGCTTCAACCTCCCCTGCCCTCCCTGTGAAGCCCCATCCAAGCCTCTCCCCCCCACCCCTGTGCACCCCAGGGAAGCTGGCAGCATGAGGGGACACCCAGCCAGCATGACACCCACCAGCAGAAGTGGCAATAAGCCATGGCAGCACCTCCCCTCTGAGCTTGGGACTCACCTGTGGTATTCCCAGCTGGCCCCAGAGGGTCTTCCTTGGATCCAAAGGAGAAGAAGCCCTTCTGGGCACCATAGAGCCCAATGCTGGACTGCTGGAAGCGATCAAAGTCTCCCAAGGGCAGAGCCTGATATCCCGACCTGCTGAACATGATGCTGGTGCCTTGGTTGGGGACCTGCTCCAACTGCTTAGAGCCCTCTAAGCCAAGCTCCCTGCTCCCATCTCAGCCACCTTTGTGGTGACCTGCTCCAATGTCCCCGTCCAGCTGCCTGCAAAGCTCCCTGCGCCCCCGGGGCAAGGACGGCCGAAGAGCTGCGAGGCCCTGGCTTGGGCACGGAGGATCCTCTCCGGGAAGAACCAAAACCCATCAGGGGGTTTCCATGCCGAGGTCTACACCCAGGCTGGGAGCCTGGGCAAGCTTCACGTCCCTCCCAGCAACCTTCTAGGCAAGAGCTGAGCTGGGAGACGAAAAAAACAAACCAAACCAACCCCACGGCGGCCCCACGACCCTTGGAGGTGTGTGTATGGGGGGGAGATAATCCCTGGGAGAGGTCCCTCTCTGGGTACCAGCGGCGTGGCGGAGGGGAGCGGAGGCCGCGGGGGAGGATGCTGTGAGGGGGATGGAGGCAGCTGCCGCTTCCTGGTCCCTCGTCATGTGGCTGATGACGGAGCAAGGACGCTACAGCAGACAAGCTCCATGGCGGGGTG
>VWZE01021791.1:19037-29681 GCA_013396675.1 Eubucco bourcierii
CAAGGTTTTATACTGTTGTTCATAAAACAAGCTACTTGTAATTGTGAGATACAGGCAGTTAGCCTGATGTCTGTGTGCTGTGTGATGTGAAAGAATAAACAGAAATGCAGTATTTTGATGCATGTGTGTTTCTTGAGGTACAACTGCTAGTGCATTAATTGGGCAAATATTTACAGATCTTTGAGGGGAATACTTAACTAACTTAATTTCTTGTTTAGACAAATAGCACAGTCACATTTCAGCTGAGCAGATGTTGAAACCTGAGGGCACTCTAAATATTGTATCAGCTAAACCAGCTCGCCGTAGTTGCTAAATAGTGCTCCACAATTGCATTCTGTGACCTTGTAGATCTAAAGCACATTTAGTTTTTGCAAGGGAAGGCAGGTAAACTCTTCCATTTAAGGTGATTTTGATACACATGTACAGGCCCCTGCTGTTGGGCTGTGTTCTTATTAAACATGCTAAGATCAAGTCTCAGTTTTGCAAAGAAAAAAAAAAAAAAAAGAAACACGTCTGGAAAACAGCCTTCAATGATCTTTACTGCCAGAATTGCTCACTAATTGCAAACACATGGGAATATTTATGAAGAGTAGGGCATGGGCACAGAAAGTGACTGATCTCCTGCTCTGGTTCAGCATATATGAATGACAGCCCTTAGTAACTCTGTTCGCTGTCAAAGCAGGTCTGCTTCATCAAACTGTGACAAAGTACAGCTGCTCTGCAGGGACTGAGCACCCCGAAATATTTAAATAAAAATAGCTTCTACTAAGGGGAATGGATCTTGCAAAAAGTGGATACCTTGTTAAGAATTTCAAAAGACACTTTTACTTTGTGTTTCTGCCATCTATCAAAGCGTTGCCTACATTTGGAAACTTGAGAAGAATTTGGAAAACTTAAGTATTTCTGTTATCTTTCCACTGTTACTTGATGCTTAGCAAGAGTAGACAATGACTGTAATACAAATGTTAGTCTCTGCACTGCAGGCCCCTGACATCATAGCCCTAAAATGTAGGATATTTTCTCTTCCCTGTCAACTATTCTCCTCCAGAAGGGTCATGTTCAGTACAAATAGTATCTAGAAAGAAGAAAAAGAAAAATACTGTCAGGTTTCTATTTCTTTTCATGCAAGTAATATTTTATTCTCTCTCAAAAATGTGGTTTCGTTTTGTTTTTTTAACGCAAAGGTGGCAAGTACAGTACAGATGCATAATTAAAGTTAATTTGCAACATCACTGTTGAAGCGTGAACACGACATCCGCTTTCAGAGATACCCATATCTTCTGAGGACTGTTTTCATTTGGTTTTGGGGCAAAAAAATCACAGATTACTACCAATTTGTTTGTTTGTCTGTTTGGAGTTTGGGTTTTTTGGTTTTTGGTTTTTTAACTGTCCAGAACTGGGTGCTGTTATGAGCAGGACTCCTGCTCCATAAAGTCTTTTTGTGTTTACAGTATTTCTGAAATCTTGGAAAGATTGAAGATTTTTGAAACAATTCTTAATGGTATTTGGCATTTGTTCAGCTGCCTCTGTCATCGCCCAGAGAGTACAAAGTTACTTTGACGTGCTTATTAAAAGGGGTTACTTTCACAAGCAAGAAGGGTTTTGAGAGAGAGATTCAAGCTGTTGCTTTTGTCAGGAACATTTCATTTTATCCCTGCTGTGGCTGTTACTGAGTTTTCTTAGACTTAAAAGGTAAGTAGTATGTCTCCTGTTTTGCTGAAGGTGTGACTGTATGCTTTCATTCAGGAATATGAGTATTTATTAATCAGCTTCTGTTTTACTTCATTCTCTTTTTGCTGTTATTTTTTTCATCATGTGTGTGATGCCCATGATGCAGTGATTGCCACATTTCCTGCAGGTCTGAGGTACTGAAACAAAAATGACATGCAACAACCTAAATAGAAAAGAACTCAATTGTTTTGTAGCTCTTGTAATATCTGCCAGAAGTTCTGGCTTTGTACTGACACCTTTCCTAAGGGATGTACAGAACCAATTATGTGATGGCTTCAGGCTAAAGTCAAATGGCATCTGTTAGCACATACTGCTTATGTTTCAAAAGCTCTGGAAAGTACATTATTTCAGTGTATGTAAATATCAGTGCTTGAGAACTTAATTTATTTACTATATGCTTACTCCATGTGTTGTATTTGCTTTTCTTACAGTGTTTGAAGGAACACTATATTATCAGGAACTCTAGTGTCCCATAAATTGTCAGTAACTGTAAATTATTATCACTTAGTATTATTTAATGTTACACTTTGATACCCATTGCAAAAGAGAAATTCCCATCTGTCCTCCAGGATGAATAACTTTCCCATGTTAGAAAAACAGAGTAATGTTCCTGTTTCCTTTTCTTCACCTAAGTGAAGTGCATGGGGCATCCTCACCTGTGTAAGGATCCTCACCAATATTGCATGGGAATCACCTAATGCTACTTCAATTTTGGTTGTTTTGAGCTTCGGATTTGGTGTTTTTTGTCAGATTATTTAACTGATCAAGGTGCTTTTTCCCACATGGCAGTCAATTTGACTACTGTTGATGGTTTACTAAAGGTGGTTTCTCCAGTGAACAGAGGCAACACGCACGTTAAATATGGGGCCCTACTGAGCAAGAATGTTTTATTGCATTATCCATAATTTATTAGTATCGTTTAGTTGTTTTTGTTTCCAACCTACCTTCCTTTATGCCTGTTAAAATTGACTAATATTTTAAAAGACTGGTTTTCTGAAATGTGAAAGTCATGAAATCAGAGGTGAGAAAGGGGAGTGGGAAAAGTGCGATCGATGTATAATGTATGTATTTAGAATACGGAAAGATCAGAAATAGGTTACTCTACACCTTTAGGAAGAAAAAAAACCAGCTTTCACATTCTTTGTGAAATGTGATTTTCTTTTTCCTTCTGAATTTTATAGTTCACCTACATGAACAGATAAGAAAAAATTCCCTTTTTATAGAATAGGCCTTCTGAGCTACACTGTTGCTTAAGAATAAACAACATTCTGTTTCTTTTAACATTTAAAATTAGATTTTTTTTGTTTAAAACATTTTTAGCACATTCTTATTTTTAAAATATTTTCTAACCCTTCAAGAGTGAAAGAAGTATTTTATTTGGGTGTTCACTCTTGATTTCACTGCTTGATTTATACTTTCACTCAATACTTCATGTAAGGGAGGAGTAAGGTATATCAAACAACTGCATAGTCAGAAAACGGGAACATTCTTTGGAAACGTGATTGACTTTGAGATTTTCACTAAAAAAAAATAAATTTGCCATTGTAGTTTTATGAGGTATTTTATAAATATTTTATAATACATTATTCTGTGCTGCTAAGCAATATGTAAATTTCTGGGTCAGTATCTCTATCTTTAATTGATAGCTTGCAAATTAGAAAAAACAACAAAGAAATAAAAACTCAACATACACACTCCTCACACACACACACGTACAGCACACAGACACACACATACAGCAACACCATTCCAGAAGAAATGAATGTTTCTTTTCCTCATTATTGAGTAAAATGAATTTATTTAGATCTGAAAGCTAGACTCTGTAACACTAGCTTACTGTTGTGCCACACATCTGAAGAGTTAAGGCGAATTAATTGTAAAGGGAGAAATTCATTCACATTTTTGTTGACATTATTGAAAAAAAGTCAGACTTCAAGTACGACTGGGAAAATAAAGATTTTTTTTTTTTTTTTAAAAAGTGCTTTTCAAAGACTGGATTCATTTAGTTTGGCAAAAGCTACAAAATGAATATGTATTCAAAAAAGCAAAGACGTAAGTGATCACAGCTTTTGGCTCTGAGGAAGAAGGAAATGCCTTTAAAAATTCCATATTGCACCAAAGTTCATTCTCTGCCTCCCCCCTCTTTCTAGCCCCTATTTAATGTTGTGTGGAACATCTGTTTAAGAAAAGTAAGGCTAGAAACAATTTTTTTAACCCTTCAGCTGCTAGATGTGCACATTTCTTGTGAGATGGTTATTTGGGGGGGGGAACTGCTGTGTTTTAGGATTTTTTTTTTTTGTGATTTAATCTGTTTCTGTCACCCCTTTTTTTTTTTTTAAATTAATTTATTTAATGTTGGAAATGAGAAATTTGAGAAGAAAAGCATACACTGCACCATTTATCACTGCTTGAGGGAAAACAGAACAGACCATAAAGCCAGTGAGAAACAGGTGCATTAGCTATCCTCTCCCTTATTTTTTTGTTTGTTTTGGGTCTAAAAGAACCATTTCTGCATGTGCAACTGACATTTTGTGAAGCTGTGCCCTGTGTCTGTGTTATAAACATGTTCTGGATTACAGTCATTGTGTAAGGGCAGAGGCATTTGGCAGGAGACTGAAAATATATATAGACATATTTTAAGAACAGAACATATCTACTGAATAAGCACAGACATCCCTGTAGCCTAGCAGCTGGGGATTCACAAATAATAGGAGTGATCCACAGGCTCCACCTCTGTTTTCCTAACAAGAATTTCTCAATGTCTTCTCAACTCTTTTATCAAGTGTTAGTAATTACGCAATGGTCTTTAACCACAGTTCTTTATCTGAGAGCTGGCTCCAGTATCTGTTACTTGAGATGCCTGCCACCTGGCTACCTTTTGCCCAGACCCCATACTCTGTCTCCTGCATCTGTTATAAAAAGGAAGAAAGCCTGAGCTGGCTGTGGCCGCTCATCTGGTGCTTTCACAAGGATTTCTTTTTGTCCCTACCAATGCTGGTGACTGAATAATGCTCTTCAGTCCACTTCAAGGAACTGAGCTTCTTACCAAACGTCTCCATCTGAATATAAGGGAACAATAAGTGTCTCTGGGATACCCTGGTCACTGGTAGTTGGCTAAAAGCTCCTCTTTCCAGAAGGCTTTTCTAAATGCAGTGTCTCTTCATCCTTGACTCAACTGAAGTCCTCACATTGTGTAGTGCCCTAGGGTATTTCTTTGTTTCAGGTACTTCTGCTAACAAGGGTGTGGAACAGAACTGGAAGTACTCCTCATGAAGACCCATTCTTTCTCTTTTTTTTTTCTATAAGTCAAGATCTCTTTTCCATTCAAGTCCTTAACTATTGTTGATGAGCATTGCAAATTTAATTGAATTATTATTCCTAAGACATAATAAATGAGGTAAGGAGAAAGAGCTGGCTTAATGGTGTGACAAGCCTGTCTTTGCTTGTGAGACTCTAGGGACCTGTCTTTGGTTTCTGAAGAGCATTTTTAATATACATTTGAGAGGGGTTCTTGGAAATGTTTGCTCAGGATCATGAGAGTTAGATGATTTGTTTGCCTTCAGCTCATAGAGGTAGCGTAGTACAAGATTCATAATGTTTTGTTGGGTCTTTATAAAACAGATGAGAAAAATGTGATGAAAAATAAATAAAATTATATCAGAAGAATCATTAAATAATGATGGTCTTGCTTAGTTAGATTTCTACTTATAGGATACACTTATGTATTAAATTATGAAATGTTTTCAAAATATGTCTAAAAAAATCTTCTAAAAAATGGTTAAGTAGCAGTGAAAACACATTTTAATCACCGAGACTCTTTTCTGTGTTGATGGGGATTTCTTGAGGTGGTAAATTATGTTAAATATTACAAAGGTTGTAGCTACCAGATAGGTAAAGACAGAGGGTTCAATAATTTGAACAAAGCTTTGTTCACATTATGGATATGTAAATCAAAATTGTAAATGAGAGAACAGTGGCACCGCTGACGTAAGGAATTCAGTCTAGCATTAGCCTGAGACAATAACTCTGTATTACACAGCACCCATATAATCTGCTTCTGTCCATTGGATCTTAGATGTAGGCACTGTGAAATTTGTATTTCTTTTAGAAAATTATTTTTGTCATAGTAGGGTTATTACATGTAGGTTATGAACTTAAAACTGTATCCTCTTTAAACAGTTTCTTGTAGGAGCTTGTTTGAAATAATTCCCCTTATTTTTAACTTTGTTTTTATAATTGTTGCATTAACACACACATTATATATACACACATACATATTCGTGTATATATAATTTTACGTTTGGAAATAAAGTCTGTGCAGTAAGATTCCCATACTTCCAATGCTCATCAGCTGTCAAAACAATGTCCTGTGAAAGAGTTTTAAAAACCTGGTCTTTAGATTTTGCTGTATTTGCCAAGGATCAGATGCTTTTCGTCTCCCGAGATTGTTGTCTTTTATGTAAGGAGGAGTTTTGCTGAAGCAGATACTTTAAAATGCTTATTTTTATGTATGTGGAATGTTAAAATCAGTTCATTTGGGGTCTTCTGGATTGCAACAGCATGTTCTGCTTGAATAAAGAAGATTGATACTGAAGTTGATGAATCATGTATTTATTGCTTACTGATGTTTCCTTTTCGTTCTTTTTCTTCCCCAGAACTGTCCCTATTTGGTCCATATAATTATGATTACATTGTTGCTTCTATGTAATTACAATGCTACGTGGTTTATATGCTTAATACTTACGTGGTTGGGAAAACATTGAAAAAGTAAAGTGTAATGGTACACTGACTGTGACATCAGTTGCGGACACTGCTCAAAACGCTCATTTTAAGCAATGTGCAGTGATGATTGCACAAGAAAATAACACTTTTTTTTTAAAAGCTGTGATTAAACACATTAATTGATAGAACATGTTTTTATTTCAGCTCAAGAGTAGCCTGATTTGTTTTGTCTGGGGATGATGGAAGAATGCCTACTGACCCAAGTGCAGGCCACATAATCTTTATAAGTTTTGTTTAGTTCCTGTTTTTGAGCTACATAGTTCTGCCAGTATTGATGTTACTTCTAGTTTGTGTTTAACATTTAACAGTATTTCTGAGCTGAACCTGTAGTACTCCTTTCATTTGTACCCAGCTGGAGGTAGTTTTGCCCTTCCTATTTGCTTTCAGATGTTACAGGCCCTGTGTTCCTAGGTACCTCTGCTCCTTGTCTCCTTTTCATGGTCTAACTGAAAACAATTAACATTGTTGTTCACTGGATACTGGCCATACAGTTTTAGATAAGATGTCATTTCACCTGCCACTGACTCCTCAGTGCCATGACACTTGAGGTGTTCCCAGGAAAGACTGGGTAACTTACTTCTTCAAGCTGTCCAGGTTTCTATCTCACTGTAACACATTCTTCTGAACCTCTGAAACTCCACGGTACAGTTAGCCCCCTTACATGATGCTGAGGTGAATGGGGGAGGGCTCACACACTGCCTAAATCACTTGCTGTGTGAGCCTAGTAAGCCATTTTTTTCTGAGTTAGATGCTCTGTCTGCTCAGCCTTGATCATGCAAAGGGCCAATAGATAAACTGTTGGGTCCCTGTAAAGGCAGACGGAGGGAAATGTGGTTCTGAGTGGAAAGCAAAGAAGCAAACAGACACAGTCCACAGCGAGCACCACTGAGGCCTTTACTGTGATCTTTGTTCCTTCATCATTTGTTCCAGGTGGCCAAGAAGGCCAACGGCATCCTGGCCTGCATCAGGAATAGTGTGGCCAGCAGGAGCAGGGAGCTCATTCTCCCCCAGTACTCTGCACTGGTTAAGCCNTGGTTGTAGCCAGGGGGAGGTTACCTTCTTCTCTCAGGCAACCAGCACCAGAACAAGAGGACACAGTCTCAAACTGTGCCAGGGGAAGTTTAGGCTGGAGGTGAGGAGAAAGTTCTTGACTGAGAGAGTCATTGGCTACTGGAATGGGCTGCCAGGGAGGTGGTGGAGTCACTGTCCCTGGAGGTGTTCAAGGCACGTTTGGACGTGGCACTTGGTGCCATGATCTAGTCTTGAGGTCTGTGGTGATGGGTTGGACTTGATGATCTTTGAGGTCTCTTCCAACCCTGGTGATACTGTGATCTTACCTGGAGTGCAAGATGGACCCATCTTCTGCCATAGTGGAGGTTAATGCCTGTTGTGATGCAATGTCTGCAAAATGCCTGGTGCTGGAAGCAATAAGAGCTACTCTAAGTGTCTGCTTGGGCCTCATGGCGGTACTAGGAGGAAATGGCTTGGAAAGATGAAATACTGCTTGAAAGAATGAAATTTTATTACTGTCATACTAATTACTTTGCAGTAGTTTCCTATGTCCCCCAGTTTTGCCTTGCTGACCTACAAATAGCTGGAGGACAGGTGTGATTGCTGACTGACAACCAGAATGTCTGTGGGACCACCCATACCTGAAGAGGTCATGTTTATAAACATCTTTATAAGAGTAGAGTTTTAGCCACTTTGTGAACTGATTTGAGAGCTCAAGCAACTGAAGAATTACATCAGCACCGCTAAATTGGATTAGCTTCATGCCTTTCAGGTTACTCATTCTTGTTTATGAGCAAATTAAGTTTTGTGAAATAAGTTGTTTGCTTTTCTTTGATAAACAGAAGTACTTAAAAGATAGGCTTATAGGATTGTCATAAGCAGTTAAATATGGTGTATATCTGTATGTGTGTCTCAAGAATATATGGTACATCTACAGTAAACTCCTTAGTGTTTATTCTTTTGTATTACCAGGTAGCTGTCTGAATGGGTTTTCTTGTTTTAACAGCAATAACTTTGCCTTAAAAAGACACAGGATCTTCAGTGAAACTTGTGACACTTCAAATAAACTATATAATATCACATGCTATTTCCAGTGCTAAGATCAAAATTGTGAAGAAAAATCTTTTTGGCAGATATATGTCAATAAACAGTACAACAGAAAGCTGTGTTCAAATTTTATGCCAAGCAATATTAGCAAGGCATTCAGTCTTGGGAAGGAAGGCTTGCTTAAGCTTACAAATTAACAGGGAGAGAAATAGAATCCTTACTACTGTGGTTTCGCTCCAAAATGCCTAAATTGTATTACAACCTGCTGTTCCCATTCTTAATTTATGTTTTGCCTGAGTGGTGGGACTGCCTGTTTAAGATACTGACCTTCAGACTGGGATCAGAGATGCACTGAATTAACTGTGCCAGCGGTGCGAGCTTTTAGGTAATTAAAGTGGCTAAAATATTTCTGCTTCTCTTTAAACAATGGAAACCGTGGAAATGGAAACTCTTTAAACAGTGGAAACAATAGAAAACATTGCATTACTTTATGTTTTTATTTCACACGAGATTTCCCTCAGCATACTGATTAACAGTTGAACTCTGAGTGCCAGCTGTACTAGGCACAGGGCCCATACTAGGGATTTGATGTGGTCTGACTTCGTCTGTCCAACTTGGCTACTGCAGAAAATACTTCTTTGTAGCCTAAACAGGGTTTCCCAACTGCTTTCTAATTTCTTTGTAACAGGAAACTGAAGATAAATTTGTAACATCAGGTTACTTAGTTGAGAGCAAATCAATGAAGTCTTTTTACTGTACAATCTCTGTAATTGTGGAGGTGTTGTCATAGATCAAAGCTATTATTACGCTCCCACCTTGAGACTTGAAAGCCATGGCATTCTGTAGCCTCAGATGGGGTAGGCTAGTGCATCCTTTGTCCTTTTTACTAATGTATTTTAATTTTGAGAGAGATCCCTCTATCCTACCCAAGAAAGACCATGCCTTGCTATTTGAAGGTGAAGCAAAAATACTGACCCAGTGCCATGAGAAAGGGCGAGGGTGGTGATTTGTATTAAAACAGAAATGAGCTTGCTCTTTGCTCTGCATCAGCACTTTTCCCTACTGATACGGAAGAAATCTCAAATGTGTTTAGCAAGGACTGTAACTCTCTTTTCTTCCAGGTTTCAGGAGAAGAAAAGTAGGGTAGAAAAATCTAAGAAACTGAGTGCTTCTGATTATAATCTAAATTGGAAAACAGGAAAACTGTTGTTTTTAGGTTTTGTTTTTTTTTTTTTTATTGTGGGGGTCTGTTTCATATGTTTTCTTTTCTTAGGGAAATGTTGCTTGTCTTTGATAATAAAGCAGTTTAAAGGTTTATAAGTATGTTTCTTTGTATTTTTTTTTTTATTGGGACAATACACTTTAGCAGAATTGTAGTTTAATCTACATTATTCTCATTTTCACAAAATTTAAACAGTGTTAATGTAAGCATTTATTACCCATAGTTGTGGTGCTTGTGCAGAAAGCCACTTTGGAAAAGAAATAATGAAATAAAATTTCTTTAATGTATAGGAAAAAAAGTAAATTTCAAAAAATATGTTTTTAATTTGAAACATACTGGCTTAGTAAGTACAGTTTTATCTGTAGTAGTGAATTGAGGTGATTGTTTCTTGTTACCATGGGGTTCAAGATTTTAAAATTGGATCTCAGCCTCTCACCTCATTTTTATTCATAGATTGTAAGAGGAAAATAGGGTTTCCTGGTTTTTAAAATCCCAGTTGGTTTTTCAGCTTTGAATGAAGTAGTTGAAATTAGGAATGAAACAAATATTCACTATGCACCTGTGGAATAGTCAGTTTCTGTCAAAAGCTGGTTTAATGTTTCAGCTTATTCTAGCTCCAGTTTCTTTCTTTTTGTCTCCTATATCTTCAGAGATTTCAGGGATTTTATTTTTCTTAAACACTTTAAATACTACTGGTCATTTTCATAGCTTAAATTAATTGTGTTTCCTAAGTTACTACTTTACACAGGATATAATAATTTCATGTTTGAATATAAAGCGGGAATTTGAAAAGAGAAAAGTGTTTAAATAAGGCAAGATCAGAAAGACAGCTGTTTTAAAAATCTTTTTTT
>VWZE01021791.1:29701-45804 GCA_013396675.1 Eubucco bourcierii
AAAATTTTTTTTTTTTTTTTTTTTTTTTTTTTTTACCACCCTCCCTAGATCTCTGTGGGATTCTGAGAAGCTGGCTCTCTGAAGAAAGGAAATGTGATAGAAAGGATTGATATGTTTTTCCAGTTCACTAAACATAGTTTTATTCTGTGCTTCCAAAGCAGACAGATGGGCATGATGTACATTCCTTCTGTTAATTTGACATTTATATAAGCTAATCGTTAGTTAGAATTGGCTTTTTAGTTGAAATTATTCTATGAATTATTTCTACCACGGCAAATTTTCATTTTAAAGAGCAGAGCAGTACATGCATCTCATTTTTACTCCATGGGCTTGTTTGATACAGACATACTTCATTAAGGAGTATTTGATCTCAGTCATGTACACAAATAAACAGGGTTTGCCATACAGTGCATTGCCATATAGTGCAAGTGGTACTGTTTCCCTGCCAAACATATAGGAAGCTAGACCATGCAAGTCAGGTTTTATTCCAAATCCCATACAGAAATCTGCCCCTTAGAGGTGACAAACCAATTCTGACATTAGGCATCTTTACAGTCTGTTGGAGAGGAATGGCAGGCCTCATTTTCCTTTGCAATGTAATACCAGCATCATGTAATCCTTCTTCCTTCCTTCACAGTGTACTTTTGAAAGTATTTTTCTCCCTTGATCCTGAGCATAGAAAACTCTTTCAAGATCTGCATTGCTAGGTAGGGTCTTTGTATGTTTATGGCTTCTATCACATAATTTTTCTTTTAAACTGTGTGCTTACGTAGAGGCAAGCTGGAAAATTGAGTGTTTTTAAAAGGCTCTGTGACAATCAAGGTAATGTCATATTTTCCAGCAAGAATACCAGATCTATGTCATGTGTGATTTAGCCAGAAGTTTCTGCATGAAGAACACTGTTCACTTTGTTTATTGGAAGATTACTGAAAATCCTATAATTCATCACCGGTCTGTCAGAAAGCAAGTTTTGGCTGATTTAGTGCCTCGTTTGGAATTGAAATGTACATATTTTAACTTAAATGTTGAGTGTTCTGTTTCAAGTCCCACATTCTAGCTTTGTGTAGAATACAAATAGCCCTAGTATATATTTTTGTAAAATTACAATCCTAACTAAAGTAAAAAGATACTTGAAGGCACGTTGCTATGTTAAGACACACCGGTTACTTGTTATTATGCTGGTTTTCAGATGATAATAACTCTTTTGATGGTAAGATTATTATAATGAGTGACGAGGGCCTGTAGTACTTTTTCACACATAAACTAGCATGTATAGCATTAAAAAATCTCAACCAGATGGTTTAAGAAGGGTAAATGTCTGTGTTTAATATCCTGATTCTTACATCAGTCGCAACTCCTGCATCTACTTGATACCTCAGCATGTTAAGTGATCAATACAGGATGCCAAGTATCAAAGACATTTAATTTTAATGTAAATTTAGTAATTTAATTTACTGGAGGTGATTCTGCCCCTTTACTCTGCTCTCGTCAGACCCCACCTGGAGTACTGTGTGCAGTTCTGGAACCCTCAGCACAGGAAGGACATGGAAGTGTTGGAGCGGGTCCAGAGGAGGGCCACAAAGATGATCAGAGGGCTGGAGCAGCTCTGCTATGAGGACAGGCTGAGAGAGTTGGGGCTCTTCAGCCTGGAGAAGAGAAGGCTTCGAGGGGACCTGATAGTAGCCTTCCAGTATCTGAAGGGGACCTACAGGAAGGCTGGGGAAGTATTATTTACAAGGTCCTGCGATGACAGGACAAGGGGCAATGGGCTTAAACTGGCAGAGGGGAGATTTAGACTGGATGTTAGGAGGAAGTTCTTTACAGTAAGGGTGGTGAGGCACTGGAACAGGTTGCCCAGGGAGGTTGTGGATGCTCCCTCCCTGGAGGTGTTCAAGGCCCGATTGGACAAGACCTTGAGTAACCTGTACTAGTGGGAGGTGTCCCTGCCTATGGCAGGGGGTTGGAACTAGATGATCCTTGAGGTCCCTTCCAACCTTACCATTCTATGATTCTATGATTCTCTAATTTCTCCTTCTCTGCTAGCTCTTTGATTGTGTGGTATAAACAGGATGATGAGCAGTCATGTCTACTCGTACAGCTGTTTTATCTGAAGTTAGGTTTTTGGTTTCCATAATAGTAGAATCTCCATTATTCTGACTCTGCAGCAACTAAGTTGTGTAGGTCTTAGGAACTTGTCAGTTACAGCTAGAACTCCTCTTGAAGCTCAGGCAGATATTTACATAAGCATTTTGATTAGAGCATAATGTGTTGTGTGTGCAGATTACATTTCCTCATGACAATGGCTAGGAGATCAGATATAAGCCATGGGCACTTTTCCCCTTCTCTGGCTTTGGTTCTGTTGCTATCCGTCTGCTCTCAGAAATACTGACTAGGAGGCTTTATGGAATTGGATAGCAAGCTGTTCTTTCAAAAACAGTAGTTAATTAAATGACACAGTCTGGCACTTCACAGCTACAACAAATGAGTTACACCTAATAACTTTTCCCACATAATAAGTGAGAAACTGAAAAGTTTAATAGCAAGGCCATCCGACATTTAATTCTTGTAGTTAAAAAGAATTTTACTGAAGCATCTATTCTAACCTGTAAATCGAGATATTGATATATTCTTCTAAAAATAAGTGTAATGGTAGTACTCATGCAGACTCAAAACTTTTCAACCTGAGATTAAAAATAAAACGATGAATGAACTGTTTAGAGCTCTTCTAAAGACCTTTACAAGACTCAGGCTACTTTTAACCTTCACTTCTCTGATCTGTGAGAGTGAGGTTAAAGTACTTGAGGCAAGGCAGGCCAAAACTGGATGCTTAGGTGGTTTAATTAAAGAAGGTTATGGCTATAGTGGACATGTGGGTAGGTATTCTGCTGAGAGCTTAATTTGTCAACAGGCTTCCTATTTTTTCCCATTGAAATGTCTTTTCTCTGTATACATAGATCACTACATCTAAGCTTTTGTTCTGAAGTCCTGTAGTTGCTCCATATTCAAGTGCCCTGTTCCCTTCTGAAGGCTTCTTCAGAGTTCCCTACATTTCTTGTCTCCCCTTTCCCTTCCTGGATTTCTTTTTATTCATATCCATATGGAAGTTCTATTCTCTGTTGTTTGACTCACAGGAGCAAAGTTGTAGTATGTGCTGCTTGGTAAGAGGCATGGCTAATCTGCACGATGTGAAATTTAAAGCTGACAAGTATGTACTTCCTCATTCACCAGCCAGTTTTCACTGTTGTGATGGGTTAACACAGCCTACTCTCATGACATCATGGAAGTGAGGGGAAGTAACACACAAAAAAAAAACCCTCTGGGTTGAGATGAAGAGTTTTACTGGAAGTGAGATAATGCAGTGCACAATCACCTTAGCTTATTTGCAGAAAGGTGCAGCAAAATGCAGAAGCAGCAGCAGGAAGTCATCCATCAACCCCCACCTATCCTGACCCACAGCCTGCCCAGCCAAAAAGACCAACACCCCAAACCCAGGAACTGGAACAGGAAACCGCCTATGTTACGATCTGAACTTCAAGCCCCATCATGCTTTGCTCTATCCAGCACTTTCATTGTGAAGCTGGCATGGCAGCAGCTTGGTGTTGAATGATATCAGCAGCAGATTCAATTCAAACCACAACAACTTTCCAGCCAGGGCATGCGTGTGGTTGAAAGTCTCAGGGTAGACACCATAGCCTGCCTCTCTATGGTGGTAAGGCAGAATTTTAACCTTGTGGCCCAGATGTCCTGTAAGTCTGAGATGTGTCTGTTTACTTAGTGAAGAAATGGTGAATTGTAGGAGATGCTTTAAAATATTGCATATAATTTCTTGTGTGGTTGGCACCTTTGTTTTACCGTCTTTACTGGTGTTGTAGGTAATAACAGGGAAGGTGAGGTAACACATGTATCTTCCATCTCATCAAACTCAAAATTCATACAATTCTGAAAAAAAACCCCACTGTGTTCTGTGAAAAGGAGCCATTGTTCTGGAGGCAGCAAGTTAGAAATAGTGTTTTATGGTGACCAGGGATGTTGACAGCCTCAGTCTTTGAAACAAAAACACATGCAGTGTTAACCAGAGCTGGCAAATACAGAGTCAACAGCAGCTCCCAATGCTGGTTGTGCTTTCTTGCTCCCCCTTCTTGGGCAAAGATAACATACCGCAGATGTCCTCATTGTTTGATCTGGTTACACAGGTCTTCCTCAAAGTCTTTCTCCTCATCTTCACCCCACCTCTTCTTCACACTTACTTTCCTTTGCTTCCACGGAAACAGACTTAGTGTCCCAGGAGTGGCTTCTGTGTAAGTGTGAGTTGCGAGTGCAGGTCTGATGTCTCGGCTCATTAAAGAAATGGAAATCCCATCTCACCAAGGTGATAAACACTAACCTTCATGCTTGGCACATGGTCACTACCAATGTTTTAGCATGAAAACCTTAACTTCTTACTTAAGTGGCTCTTAAGATCTGAAATGTGGGATCCAGAATGCTGTTTCCAGAAAATTACTTGAATTTTTGCATTGTTGAGTATCTCTTAACAAGTAAATGCTTAAAAGATACTGAAGGAATTGGACTGGAGAGAAAACCCAAAGGAGTATGAGTAAGCACATACTCATACTCCTATCTGTGCTAACTGCCTTTGCAGTATAATAGGGACTATCCATCCTCATACACAGTCCAGGTTTCCAGTTGCTGGCCAAAAGAGGTCAAATCAGTTGATGCAGTCAACACTGAAGGAAGTGTGCATTTTAAATGGTTGAGAGCAGGAGTTCCTGCTACTTCTGTGGACGCTGTAGCTTTCTGAGATCTACAGGCTCACTTTCTGAGAAGGTTCACTCATTTTTGTTTTCAAAGGTCTGCAGAGCTCCACTCTCAGTTTTAAGTTCAGTTAGAAGATTGCTTAGTACGTAGGTAACAACTCCTACACAAATGTGTCTCTGATGCTGTTCTTTACACATGTTCTTTACACAAAGTTACATGTTTTTAAAAGTGAAAGGAGACTTGAAAATGTAGCAATGTCTGTTTATAGATTTAACATGCTTAATCCTAAGAGTAAAGCAACATGTCTAGTAGATGCAAAATTAGTTCAATTTATGTTGTTTGCTTGCAAAAGAACTACTGAAAAATATTTTAGGGAAAAATATTTTGCTCCTATGATTGTACAACTTAAAATCAACATAGTTTTGTTGATGAATCTTGATTTTCTTCAGATACATAAAATGCATAACCCGTATCTGGACAAATGCACAATTCCTAAAACAACTCAGTTACTGTTTGAACAGCTAGTATAAATAATGAACCACTCCATTACCAAGAGTATAAATAAATGTAGACAAGTAAGGGTTCTCCAGAGCTGAAAGTTTAGGTTATGCAAAAACTTCGACAGCTGTAATTTGTAGGTCCTTGTAGACAGAGGGGTGTGAGTGATGTAAACTCTAGAAACCTGACATTTAATGTATGACTATTTTGTCATTTTGCCAAAAGGCAGGACTTCAGTGTTAGATTTCTTTTGCTCTGTACAAATTTTGAATAGGGCAACATCTGGCAGGAAAAAATCCCCAGAATGCCTTAAACTTTTCAGTGCTGTGAAGAGAACATAGGGCTTTACTTCATGATGAGTTAACATTTTAGAGATGTCTGGTCATGAGTATATTTTCCTTGGATAAAACTTAAGAAAGAAGAATAGGAGAGGAAAAAAATATTAATTGATATTTATTTCTTAACTTACTAAGATTTAAGGTTTATTTAGTACTTAAACGTAGTCAGAAGTGTGCTTCTAATTAGATGTTAATCTAAGAAGTTTGTTCTCTCTTATGGTTGGCTAGTTGAAGAGATGTAAGACCTTCACATCTGAGCCATTAAGCCCCTATGTCTAAGGACATAAATGGAAGCAACTCAGTTCTTCCCTCTACCCTGAAGTAGCCACATATTTGTAACTTCAGTGAACCACAATGGAAAATAACTTAACTGGCATTTCAGAAATTCAGTCAGTTTTCATGAGAACATGATTTTTTAAGACCTGACTTTAAGCTAACAAATTTAAGTATTTTCACTAGGGTTAGTACAAGTCCTTTTGCTTAAATTGGTAAAGTGAATACATGAGGAAGGTTAAAAGCTTTCCTTGTGGTGGGGAAAAAGAGAAGCGAGAGGGAGGGAGGGAGTGAAAGAGAAAGATAGATGGAAAGAGGGGGCAGATTGGCTGTGAACACACCGACGTGAAATGTATCCTTAGTGCTGGGAATTTTTTAAATAAACAGAGAGTGGTTCGTATTTTATAAGTCTTGTCCAGAATATTTACAGAAACACTGTAGTCTGTACTGTCAGTTAGTCAGAGAATCTGACTACACAAGCAATCATAAACTACCCAGCTGCTGTGCTATGTTGCTGAGTGAAGGTACAGAATGAAAGTAGGGCACTCTTCTTAGCTGCCTGCTTTGAAACACTCACTGAAAATCTCTGTTACTTCACAATGTCGTTCTTTTTTTTCCTGTAAATGTGCAGAGTTTTTTCTCTTTCTTTAAACTACCTTCTTTGGTTAGATGGCTCAACCTTCACTTTGTTCATAGCAATGCAACAGTAACGTGTCACAGGAAGCAACTGCTGATTCTGAATAGACTCTTCGCCTATGTTTCTTAAGGTGTTTGCCACCCAAGCATTCACACTTATAGGAAAAAAAACAGTGAAGGGAGGAGGTGCAAGTAGGAGGAAAACAGTACTTTTATTAATGGCTCCATCAATTCTGCTGGTGTCAGGACTTTGAAGGTGCTTCTGAACATGAAGTAGCAATTTCACAGGTCCATTGCATAAGCCCTGGTCAATGAATAGTGATACTGTCTTTGATTCTTCATTTCCAACAGCAGCAAGTGTTATGCGGCACACACAGCAAAGGTGGGTTAAGTTTTTTTCCCTTAGGTGTGCCATTGGGAAGTTTTTTGCAGGCTGGAGGAACTGCAGCTGCAGGCAATAGAGGTGGAATTTATCAAGAGGTAGGTCCCAAGTATTGCTGCCCTGCTGTAGCTGCTGCATGAAATGACAAAGGCACTGTTGCTGAAGTTTTCCTCTCTGCTGCCTTTAGAATTCAGGCTGCACCTACAACTCAGATTGCGAAAGCTGCTCCTACACTCCTCCAGCTTACTTAAAAAGTCTCTCAAAAAAGTTACTTAATCTTGCATATTTGTATGACACCAACTAAGGAACTGATCTGAAATGTTTTCACAGTCAGAATTTCTTAACTCTTTTTATGCATAATAAAAATACTGTCCAATGACCTTAGCCATAGCTAGTGGATCACAGATGCAAATAGAAGGTGAAACATTTTGGCATCTGTTTATCTGGACTGAAATCAAAACATAACGGTGAAAGAATGACAGAGGCAAGAATTGCTACACCAGGCTTTCTGACAAGCTACGGCTTGAGGTAAATCAGTAGACTCTGATTAATGCCTCTCTTATCCCCATGAAGAGGAAAAAAACTTGCTAATAACAGCATGAACCCTGTCTTAGGTGTAGCAACCACTTTCTGCTAGTCTAATAAACCCCATATTTTCAAATGCTTTGTATTTGTAAACACTTACGTCTTAGTTACTTGTGGCCTGCAATATTTGAGAGACAATACAATTACAAGCGGTTTTTGTTAAATTTTCTTATTTTCAAAAACTGAAATATGAAAGAAACATTTTTTCTACTACACCTTTTACAAGATGAAAGTAAATTTTTAAAACTATATTGAGTTTCAAAGGGCTTCTTACTTGTACAACTAACACAACACTTTCCTTTCTCATCCTTTCTCATCCTGTGCTTCTGTATCCCCATTACACCGGATACAGCAATGAATTAATGGGAATTTTTACTACAAGCCTGTTTGCTTCTATACTTTCATCCTCTAATGATTTTCAAATTCAAATTATCTGTACATTTCATTCTTGAAAAGATTTCCACAACTGAAATATCAGGAACTCTCACTACAAAAAAGGCTGAGATAATGCTGACTTGAATAATTTAATTTCTTTTGGCACTGAATTGAATAGTAGACTCCAGACATCCCCCCAAAAAAGTCTAAATTTTGGTGACCCTTTTTTATACTCTAGTTGACTAAAATGGAATCAGCAGGAATTACAGCCTTTATTCCCACTGGTGATTGCCAACCTGCGTTCAGTCTCCCTGAGCTCTTTCACAGTCCTCGGCTAGAAAGCCTCTGAAGCAAAATTGTAACTTAATATAGAGGCGTCACCTGTTAAGCATTATTGGACCTAAGCACCTTCTTTTTGAATGCTTAGTCACTGCAGTGTGAGGCAATCATAGTTGAAACCAGTAATAATTTTTTTAAACCTATCTAATTCATTAGGCACATTTCTACAGTGAACTCACGTAATTGACTGTATACTGATGCTGTAGTTGTACTTGGTATGCTGTAACTTTGCGATTGGTGTTGCATGTTAGTTTGGTTTTTCATTTGAGAAGCAATATATGTACGAAAGTGTTAATTTCTTGACTTGCTCATTGTCATTGTACTGGAGCTCCATTAATAGCATATCTCTAAATATTTGTAGAAAAAAATAAAATGTTTAACAACCAGAATTCAGTAAATCAGAATGTCATATGAGCTTTTTTACTAACTAAAGCAATAAGGGGCTGTTGCTTAAGTCAAACTTTACCATAAAATATAAGCCCAATAAGAATTACCGTTTTATAGCTCAGACCAATAAGATCACTTCAGAGCTGCCTGAAAGCCTTGTTACAGTAACATGATATGGTATGTATGTTGCCTCTTTTGTTCATGGAGTAGTTTCCCAAAGTCCTGCTAAACCAAGTGACTGAAAGTTAGCAGTAACCTTTGTCTCATGGAAAGAGATATGTAGAAAAGTGGATTATGGTAAGGGAAGTCAGTCCTTCTATGACTACTACAAGTCGAGTTGCTGTGCTGTAGCAAGGACATGTGTTCTTCAGATCCAGTTTCTACAGTCTATGAGTCTCTGTGTTGTATGATTTAATTTTACTTCTGCTGTTTTGTAGATTTTTCCCTCGAAAGGGTTTTGTATCAGGTTAAAATCCATCTGTTACTGTGTTTTTCTCAAACTCTTATTAAACGTTTTAAGCGTGCAAGAACTGCAATGCTAGATACTCATTTGTGAGTTCTCCTTCAATTCCACTAAGCTGTGAAATTTAAATTGGTTTACAGGTTTTGGATGGAGGGCTTGGGGTCTTTTTATATTTATTTTTGTTTAGAAGAGGAGAGAAATAGGAGGGATAAATATGTGTATGTATTGCAGCCTGTTCTGTTTCTTCTGTGTGCACAAGCAAAATTTGCTTATGTGCATTTATTGTATTTAGATTGACACGGTAAAGTTTACTGCTGCTTCTCTCTGTTACAGAGTCTGGTATATGTTTTGTTAGTGAAGCAAGAATAAAGAGAAAATGGAGTTTGTTTTACCTTCATTGTAACTAAAATTTCCTGACTGATTTTCAAGTTTGTTTGCGTAAGGTATTTTTATAAATATACAGAAAAATTTCTGGTTTGAAGAATAAATAAATACAAATAAAATATAATTTCATTTAACAAATGAACAAAATTAATATAAATATTCCTATAATATGTTTCAGGATGCCTAAGAGGCTTCTTAATAGGCTTTAGTAATGCTAATTCTGAACAGTCATACTGGCAAAAATTATGAATAACCAAGTAACCAAGCAGAGCACTTCGTAACCTATTATTTGTTTGCTTTATCAGATGAGTAACATTAGGTGTTTCAGATTAATATACACAAGACAGAATACAGAGACAGAGCAGAGAAAAACAGACCAGGCAAGAATGGCAAGGTCAAAGGCAATATATCAATTGGTTGACTTTTTAGGTCATAGTAGTTTTTAAATATTTGAGAAACCATTCCAAGAGTAATACAGAGTTCTTTGTTTTGTTTTAGATCTTTGACAAGATCTTATCTACATTCGTGTAGCTGAACTGTAAATCACCAAGTCTCTTTCATGTTGACTGCTTTATAGAAAACCTAGAGGCAGTAAGTAGTGGAGATACTGGAAGATCCAAAGCAGTCTTTTCTAAGTGTGTTCTTAATTTCGTGCCTAGCGATAGAAAGTGCAATGCAGGCAGATGACCACCCCAGTCTTTTCAAAGATACATTTCTCCAGTGCCACAGCAGATGGCTAATTGTTAGGTTATGGTTACCATCCCACTTGGTGCTTTGGACAGAATTCTGTTTTCCTAAATCATGGGAACATGCATACATACTTGCAAAAAGAACATTACATACCTTTATTAACACAGTAACTGCTACTTAATGCAAGCAGCTCTGGCAGGATTCCAAAATATTGCTGCAGATTAATTTTGTTACAGGAATATGCATATTCTCACATAACTCCAAAGAGTGAAGAGGAAACTGCTAGATGCTCACACACACCACTAACAACAAAAAAACAAACAAACAAAACCCCCAAAAACCCAACAACAAAAAAACCCCCAAACAACAACAACAAAAACCAAACCAAACCAAATCAATCATTTAAAGAAGATAAGTGCTGGGAAATGCATGTATGCCAGTACTAGAGAAGAAGCTTGGTCAGATGCAATAAATTTTTCTGGTCTTCAGTATCATGATAGATCAATTCTGACCACTAACTTGTCACCTTGACTGATAGCAGAGATAGCTAGTGGTTGATTATTTTTATATTAGTCTTTTGTCATGTAAATGTTATTTATTATAAAGGAGCAGTACCCCCAGGCAACCATCAGAGAATTATTTCTATGGCTGTAAAGATTTATCAGGTTAAACTAAAGCACAGGGCTTATTTCATAATAGAAAGTTTGTGCTTTTGAGGGGAAATAAAATGTTGGCTTCATCAGCGTTGACTAGTCTGGGGAGATAAATAGTCAGACAAGTAAATAGAAATGCAGTCATCTTGCCAGCCTACTGTCTTGTACTGTTGTGAGTTTCCTTCCTCCACCTTGCTGGACTGGGTATGCCTCTGATTCTTCTAAAACTTGGCACCTTTTGGCACCTTCTAGTCTTGACTGAGTGCCTGATGTGTCCATACTGAGCTCAAATTGCTGTCATTTTCATTTCTAGCAGTTCCCTCTGAATCAGCTGCTCTGTCAAATAAGGCTGATCTCATACTGGGCACTTGTGCAGAACAAGCTGGTAGTTATCTGACGGGCTCTGTACCAGACATTCTTTTGGGAAGTTCTCGTAGTTCAGGGAAAGTGTTTTCACTACATGTACAATCCAGGATGGAAAGATTTGATTATACTTATTTTTTAATGTCGGAGGAAACCTAGTTAGTATCTTAGAATATACTTAGTGGGGGTTTTTTTGAGCATTTTCAGCTAAAGATGGCCCATAAAGCTTATCAGTTTTCTGTCTTTCCGTTGTGCAGAAAGCGCTAACTATGCAAGTGTTGCTTCTGTGTACATCAACAACATGGACACTTCCACTTGAATTTCATTATCAAACCAAATTTTTAGATACCTATAAGTACTGCAAATACTGTCGTTTGCTGTAATGTTTTTCTCTGCTATCATGGCTATTTTGATTGCTATATATACAGATGTATTCTGCTTCTAACATCATGTGCTGGTTTGAGGCTAACTGGAATATTTTAATAGAGAAAGTTACACTATAGGCTGTGAAAGGAAAACATCATGATGTCTACTTCACTCATACGCTTGCTGGAGAATTGTTTGGGAACACTAACCAAAACAATTGATAAGTCAGTTGCTCTCTGTCGCTTGCTTGAGCAGGAGCTGCTGGTGGGATCTAGCAGCTTCTGGGCTCTGGCTCCTCTGCTGATTAATCCTCACTAACCACTTTTCTTCTAACCCCCTTGGCCGATCCTCCTAATTTACCTTGCACGTAAGGCAAATCTTGGGGTAAGGTACAGGGGTGGGGAGAAGGTGGAAGGGTGGTTGGGAACCCCTCCTGGGGTCTCTGATATCTGGGAGGGGTGTTGTGTTGCTATATTACCTTTTACTTGTATATTTCTGTAAATATTGTGTATATAGTGTAAATATCTGCTGTACATTGTGCAAAGCTGTAAATATAGCTTCATCATTTAACTTCCAGCCGACTGAGTGCTAGTCTGGGTCATTTTACAAAGTGTGGGGGGGTGGGGAACTCCCAAACCTTCACACATCATCTCCTCATTCCTAAAGTTAGAGGTCTTCTTCTATACTGTGGAGCTAATGCAATTTTAAAGCTGTCCATAACTAATATGGAGGAAGGCAACTGCTTATACACTTGACACAATTTGGCAGATGCCCACACATACTGTGAGAAGTTCATATGTCAGGACATTTAGATTGGCATGATTGACTTTTGCTTGCAGAACTTTATGGTGATGTATAACACAAGTAAGTAATACCTGTGCAAATATTTACTTAAGGATAATGAAAACCACAGCGATCCCCTTTGATTAAGTAAACAGTGTTTGCAAGAGAACATAGCAAATAGAAAAGTAACATTTGGGTCTGAGTAGAATACCTGCTATGTATATTTGAAATGTTAAAACAAAGTCCATGAAAAAGGAATACAAGTATGTATGTCCCATTTTTATGTCTCTCTGTGAAGAATATTTGTTCTTCCTTAAAACGCAACTCTAAAGCTGAGAGATCTGCAGTATGGCTCAGAAGTATTAGAAATGAAGACCAGTAAGTTTGGCAGTTGCTTGTAATAGCTGTTTGCTTTTGTGCACTTTGCACTTCAAGGCTAGAACCAACCGATTTTCCAGCAGTAAATCCTGCTGGTTCCACACAGCTTGTTCCACTCTCATCTATAATTATGTCTGTAGTAGTTGACTCACAGATGTGAGCTTTTTTGTCATGTGTTAAAAATAAGAGGCTTTCACTTCAAGAAGATGCTTTTCTGGAACACATCTCTGAAATCTCATCTGTGGTTATATGTGACTTTAAGACAAGATCTGCACAGCAATATAAATAAGAAGCTCGGTACCACGAGTTAACCTTGCAACGTGAATTTCTCTCTTGCATGTCATGATGAGGTGATTTAGAGCCACAGTAGTTTTCATGATGTAGAAGCAAAACTGGTCCATGTCATGAACAGAAAACTATGTTAGTCCTGCTGTTACAGTAATAAAACTGTGGAAGAGTTTGTAGTTTGCAAAAGAGCAGTTTATACTTGTAATATTAAAAAAAAATCTTTGATGGCAGGACACAACTGCACTGCACTTTACACAAGTGTTGCTTCCAGAACTCGTTAAAACAGCAGTGTGGCAGCTTTGAATGTTGCTGCTGAAACAAAATCATAATAACATGTTGGAAGCTGATCTTGTGATTATCATCAGTTATAATCATTAAGCTGAATAATGAGGAATGATACTGGGAGCTCAGGAAATCCCACGGATATGGAAATGCATGGGAACTGGGTGGAAACTGCCAGGTACTTTGATCTTCTTTGCTGCTAGTGAGTATATACCAGAGCTCTCCTATGTGTTGCTTGGCTGGGGAAGCTCGCTCTTGCTTTGCATCCAGTCAGGCACGGCAGAAAAAGGCTCTGCACATCATTATGTCACTTGGAAATGGCTATGTTGGCCACAGTCAGTGGGACTGTGACCAGATTTTTCGTTTGGTTCTTTCACTGTCCACCTACTGAACACAGCATGTATCCACATCTGGAAGCATTCTGCTCAAGGTTTTTGCCTCAAGGCTCCACATTTTTTTATTGCTTTGAGAAGAGTATAAGCAAGTAATATCTCATCTCTTCCCATATAGAAAAGTTTATTGCTTGGCTCTGTTAATCAAAGACAAATAACTAAGAGAAACTGTATCAAAGTCTACTTATGCTTCTGGCATTTTTTCCCCATGCAGCAGCAAAGGTAGTTTAAGCACTGAGTAAGAAACAGGATCTTTAAGAGCAGACCACCATTGTGATATTGCTGTGCACATTCGCTGGTACTCCAAAGAAGTCAAACAGTTCAGTCAACAGTCAAGATTGTTGGAGAAGCAGCTTGTTGGCAGAAATACTGCGCTTTAGGTATTTACTCTCAAATGAAAAACCCTAAGTATTATTTAAACTTAATTAGCAGTATTATTTAAACAAATAGCTCTGTGACTTGAAAATTAAGAAAAGCCTACCAAACCAAATCAGTAATACACCTTTTAAACTCTCAATTGGAGTAATTGGTTTGTAGTTTTCAACGGCTGAAATACAGATCAGGTGTTAGCTTCTTTTACATCCTGGGAGCCATTCTTATCTTTGTATTCCATTTTCTACACACACAGGCAAACATGTGTTTGCACAAGCACAGATGCACCCACACGCAGTCTCTCACAGCCACCAAAAATGTTTGATCCCATCACTGCTGCTGTGAGTGCTCACTTGTGGCTCACCTGGTCGCCACGCTTGCATGCTGACTCACTTCCTTGGTTCTTCCTCTGCAGTGGTCAGTATGGGCTGAATTGCTAGTAGAGGAGAGGAGTTACTCTTTTTGGGTGTATGTAGACTGTAACTAATTACTCATTATAAAGAGAATTTTCAGTAGAAAATTAAGAAAAATTTATTTTCGGCTGAAATTTCTCTTTATAATTGGTAATTAGTTACAGCCTACATACACCCAAAAAGTTAGTTGTGGATGCTCCCTGCCTGGAGGTGCTCAAGGCCAGGTTGGATGATGCCTTGAGTGACCTGTACTAGTAGGAAGTGTCCCTGCCTATGGCAGGGTGTTGGAATTAGATGATCCTTGAGGTCCCTTCCAACATTACCATTCTATGATTCTAAGAACACTAAGCACTTGATCTGGGAACCAAGATACTTTGTGTTAAAAGAAAATTTACTCTCTCTAGAAATTAAACCTGGTTATTTATTAAATGGAATTGAAATGTAACCTGGTTATTTAAGCTTATGCCAACTGGTTATGAGCAAAACCTATAGTATGAAGTTATTTGGACTAGGGAGCAGCTTCTTCTGCTTGATTGCAGTGCTTGGTGTTACATATTAGCAGTGTGACTTTGTAAAATTACATTCTTACCAGATTTAGTGGAGACAAGTCCCAAGTGGGTAGGTAGCCAAAAGCGTGCTTTTCTGTCTCCTCGACTCTTTTCAAAAATAGCAATGCTTAATGAAAGGACCAGTTCTGGGCCCCTCAATTGAAGAAGGACATTGAGGTACTTGAGCCTGTCCAGAGAAGGGCAACGAGGCTGGTGAGAGGCCTCGAGCACAAGCCCTATGAACAGAGGCTGAGGGAGCTGGGATTGTTTGGCCTGGAAAAGAGGAGGCTCAGGGGGGACCTTATTGCGGTCTACAACTACGTGAAAGGTGGTTGTAGCCAGGGGGAGGTTACCTTCTTTTCTCAGGCAACCAGCACCAGAACAAGAGGACACAGTCTCAAGCTGCGCCAGGGGAAGTTTAGGCTGGAGGTGAGGAGAAAGTTCTTCACTGAGAGAGTCATTGGCTACTGGAATGCGCTACACAGGGAGGTGGTGGAGTCACTGTCCCTGGAGGTGCTCGAGGTGGGTTTGGACATGGCACTTGGTGCCATGGTCTAGTGTTGGGGTCTGTGGTAGTGGGTTGGACTTGATGATCTTTGAAGTCTCTTCCAACCTTGGTGATACTGTGATACTGTGACATGAGTATCTGTTTAATAATTTTATTTAAGGATGAATATTGTACTACCATTGGCTTATTTGTGAGCCTTAATTTCTTAAAATAGTGATATCCCAGGCATCCTGCCTAGGTGACCAGGCTTGTCAAATTAGTGTTTACTATCAGACACCACCATTCTAGAATTAGTAATTTTTCTCCTTTCTGTCACAAAACTGGCAAAACTACTTAGTCGTAATACTTTTGTCATTCCAAAAGTGTGCTGATTAATACAAACATGCAATTTACTCTCACAGTTTTTCAGAGAGTAGAGTGGCTAGTTATAATTGCCTTACCTTCTAAGGCTGGTGCTACAATTTCAACTTTTGAAATACAATTAGAGAGTGAAAAATAAACTGTAGGAGGGTTTTTTTTTTAAAAAGCTTACAGCAGTTCCACTTCCTGTAGTTGTCAGCCCAGTCAAAATTACCATTAGGATATGTAATAGCAGATTCTACTGTATGATTTCACATTGCTTGTGGTCTGGGCCTTAAAAAAAAAAAAAAAA
>VWZE01021791.1:53914-64383 GCA_013396675.1 Eubucco bourcierii
AAAAAAAAAAAAAAACAGCTGGAGAAAAAGTTCCCTGGCTTTACTGTTGAGTAGACTGGGAGGATTTCTAGAGAATTAGAGAATTATTTCAGCTGGAAAATACCCCTAAGATCACTGAGTACAACTGTAAGTCTTAACACCACCATGGCCATTAAACTGTATCTTGAAGTGCCATGTCTACAGATATTTTGAACACCTTCAGAGATAGCAACTCTGCCACCTCCCTGCACAGCCTATTCCAAATCCTCACCGTCCTTTCAGTAAAGAAATTTTCCTAATATTCAATCTAAAGCCGCCCTGGCACAATTTCAGGCTGTCTCCTCTTGTCCTATTACTTGATAATAGGGAGAAGAGATCAGCACCCATCTCACTGTAACTGCCTTTCAGGTAGTTGTAGAAAGCTATAAGGTCTCTCCTCAGTGTCCTCTTCTCCAAACTACCTTTATCTGTCCCTGTACAGTGTTTTTCTTGTTAACAGCATCTTGAGATTGCTGTCTTATGTTTAATTCTATCCATGTAAGCTAGGCCAATCTTGGCTTCTATGTTAGTTAAAGATTATCTCTCTGCTTTATTGTAAATACATATAATCCTTTGTTTTATTATTTTTCCAGGAACTGAAGTTACACTGATGAGTCTTTAAATCTCTAGAATACCTTTTTTACCTGTTCAAATACCTAATAGGAATATTTGTGCAATTTCCCATTTTGAAGATCTCACCTGTGCTCTATGAGACCTAACAGTTACTAACATTACATTGCACAGCGTTGCATCAGCCAACCTTTAGCAGATCTAAATTAATCAGGCCCACTCTGTTTGAAAATATCTGACTTTGTTACTCTCTTCCTGTGCAAGGCTGACGCCTTGGTTTGTTCCTGGTATCAATTATTATAACTGCCTCTTTGTGACTGGCTTTTTGATGAAGATTAATGCATTGTTTTGATGTCTGCTTACAGCCATGAGCATTTTGAAATGTTTATTGCAACTACCTTTCAAGCAGTGAATTATCTGTGAACCCATAACCATTTCAGACAGAAAAAATTAGTGCTTTTATGATGAATGGTATATGCCTTATGAGTCGACATTGTGAACAGTTGAGCAATTTTGTTTTTAAACGTCTGAAAGGGCATTCCTGTCCAAATAACACAGGGTGTTTGCTTACATGTTTTGCTGGTCATTAAAGCCTAAGCCAGAGCAGTGGGGCCACCTGTGCTGCACCTTGTCTGTAAGCAAATCCTCCTGCTTTCAGGAAAAGGGAATTGACAAAAGAAATGAAAATTGTTTGTATTCCGTTTAGAAGAGTATTTTATATACTGCTGCTTTTCTTGATGCAGTTTGCCGTAGTAAATCGAAGGAACAGAATGTATTTTGTACATCAGAAATACGGTACACTGTCTTTAAACATGGTTTATCTTTTGGAGTTCAAGTTTTCCTTAAATTGAAATAGCTTGCCTTATTATCCTGAAAAGTTCAGAAATCCTTTTCATGTGGATTGGCAGTTTAAAAGCAGTGCTATTTACAGTATCTGCATTTTACTTGACTATGTGCTCCCTGAAATAAAGAGATGTTCCTGGGGGTCTGACAGGCAGCACATCTGACATACTTTGTCCCATACTGGCAATTTGCATTCAGGTTATGCTGAAGTCTTGTCTGGACCAATGTGTGAGGAGAACGGGCACTGGCAATCTTTCCTACCTTGACAATATCACTGTGAATGTAAATTAAAGAAGTGGATGTTCAGAAACAAGCTGTGATACATTTAACTTCTAAACAAGGAGTGAAAAATGTGAGAGTAACCATACAGGACAAGATGAGAGATCTGTTCAACCCTCTCTTGGTTCTGATGGCAGCAAAAAACATGCTGAAGTAAGAGATTTGGTATACATAGTACTACTTTATGCTGGGTGTTTACCTAGCCTCCAGCCATTTTGAGCTCAGTGACTTCCTTGCCTGCATAAGATTTCTGTGAATTAGTTAGATCTGAATATGTTTTTCTATGTGAACTTTCCCAGTCCCAGCTGTAGCCCATGTAAACTCTGCCCACAGCCCTCGTTTTGTTTGAGAAAACTTCACCTTGCTTTGGCTTTGTTTTGAAATTGGTTTTTGCTGGTCTTCCACCCAATCCAGGTCTGCTTCGCTTTCTTTAGTAGCTTTGATTAGGAGAGTTTGAAAGCCTGTATACCATATAGACATTTCTATTTTTGTCTTCTCCAGGAACATCTGGGCTGCATAAAGCTCTCTGCAATGAGCTCTTTCACGCTTATTGGCTGTACAAGCCTGTGCAGATGTTTTCTGCACATACCTGCACAGTTGTCCAACCTGACATGGAGATTCTTTGTACACCAATGTGGATATGTTCATTGAGACACTTTCCAGACACCATGGTGACTGATTTGTCTTCAGTTAGCTACATATTTATGTAGTACCACTCTGGTTTCATGCTTCTTGCCAGTGTGAGTTGACAGTATCACATGTAAGGTTTTCTTCTTACCTATTTTTAACTGTTCTGCTGGCTGCTTTTATTCTGCCACTTGTGTTGTTTGCAACTTTACCTTTTGTCATAGCATCTTATGACAATACTGTACTTGTAATATATGGGGAAAGAATTTTGACTATCTGATATCTTTGTTGCATTTAAAATCAGTTTAATAAACACCTCTATGTTTTCTGCCAGTATGTACCTACTGGTCAAGACTGCCAGTGAAAGCTAAACACTAAAACTACTTGTGGATTTATTGCCATTTCAGGCAGCAGAACAACACATAAAGATACTGCCAGGAAAAGCAGCATAAAGTAGAGAGAAGAAAAGCAAAATGAGGTAGCCATACTGAAATAATGAATAAACAAGTGGGGAAAAAAAACCACCATAAGTTAAAAAGAAGACGCTGATAGAAGCATACCTGCATAGGAGTCTTCATACAGGAGTGGGACTGCAAAAAGTTGGTGATGGCACATGATGAAGGGTGCATCTGCACTACAGTGAGGAGAATTGAATTAAAAGTGACAAGCAATACTATCTGTTGAAGGAAACACTGTGGATTTACACCTGGCAGGAAAATGTATTATGTTGTGCAAAATCAGAAAGCACTGAGAATAATATTCAGCAGAAATGTGCAGCTCTTAGTTCTTAGTTGAGGATTTTTTAGTTCTTTTTAATTCAAGGGTGAAAGGTTTTGTTTGGTTGTAGTGACTTACTAGTTGTCTGACCCAAAAGTAGGACATTGAGGTGCTTGAGCGTGTCCAGAGAAGGGCAACGAGGCTGGTGAGAGGCCTTGAGCACAAGCCCTACGAGGAGAGGTTGAGGGAGCTAGGATTGTTTAGTTTGGAGAAGAGGAGGCTCGGGGGAGACCTTCTTGCTGTCTACAACTACCTGAAGGGTGGTTGTAGTCAGGGGGNCAACCCTGTTGATACTGTGATACTGTGAAGTATTTATGGCATAAAAGACTGTAGTTTTTTCTCATTGTTAATGAATTTTTTATATTTCAAGTTGTGATACAGAAACTCTAGGGTTAAAGCTTGGAATTTGTCATAAATGTGATTGAAGTGGAAATTTGCAGATACAGAAAATACACATTTCTTTCATAAAAGCAAGTTTGAATGACAGATGTTTTGTATGTACAGTTTGAAAAATATACAAAGGATTTTCAATTTTAACTTTGCTTAGTTACGGAGACTTTGCTGATGGATTGTGTCCATGATTTGTAGTTGTTCTTTGGTAAACCACATCTGGAGATTAATGCTTTTTCCAGACATAAACATATCAAGCAGAAGGACAAATCACACCAAACTGTTATTGAAACACTTTCAAATCAGCAAATGCTTTCTTGTTTCTTTCCATCTTTGTTTTGAGAAGCTTGAAAAAATTAAAGACATTAATGTGGGAAGGAGAGAATAGAAAGGAAGTCCTTTCTGTGCTCATTTATCTCAGCTTTCAATGTTTTTCTTTTGTGAATCCCACTAAATGATGAAGGAAATGGGAATAACAATTTTAAAGTTGTATGTGTGATATTAAACCAGAAGTGCCACTTGGATCTCAGGCAGTTTGTAGTGTGGAGCTCTGAGTATTAAGTGACTATGTCCCTAAAAGTGGGCTTCTGCTGACAATGTTTCATCCTGTGAATACTGGTGGATTAGGATCACCTGAACGAGCCAGTTGCAGGTTCTTATGGACTAAAAGAACAGTTTGCTTTCCCTACTCTTCTTTTTACTCCAGGATCTCATACTGAATTAATCATCCTTGTGACCAGTAAACATTGCTCTTCTATTCTAAATTCCTTGTGCTACACAGAGGTCAAACAGAAGCAAGAAAAGGGAGGTGAACTTACTTACCTTCCTGTCCTTTGGTAAAAATGAGATATAATGTGTCATTGCTGAAGTTTGGTGGAAATACTGCTATTATGCTGTTATCAGTTCATATTGAATCAAACGAATCAACTACTTTTTACTGTAGAAAAAAATTTACTGAAGAAAAACAGTCACTGGGGTTGTCTTCCCTCAAAGGTGTGAAGACAGCCTGGAGAGGGATATACAATGGAATTTAGAATGCCATAACCTCCTTCATCTGTTTCCAGTTCTCTCTCCGGACAGCAGATGAAGGCTTCCTATCATTTCCATTTGCCAGTGCTGGGGATGGCAGATGTCTGCCCAAGCCTTAGCTGTTCCAGTTTGAAAAAAAGTATCTTACCAGGGCACAGCACTGTCTTCACCATTGCTCTGACTGAGGTGTCTGACAACAGGCACACAGCTCAAGTAGAAGGTTAAGCAATAGGAAGTGAAGGGAGAGCTGAAGTAGTGTCAAGGTGGCGGTACTGTGACAGCAGGAATACTTTCAGACCCAGCTTGAGGTTTCACTTTGTAAAATTAGGGGCAAATTAGCTAAATCTTATGTTCTCAAATGATAGAACCATAAAAGAAAAAGAAAAAAATACAATCTCAATTATTGGAAGATAATGGGGTTATTTGTGTTTCGTCACTGTGATTGCAGAGTGGCATTACAGGGTGTATTCTGAGGGAAGGAGAATGGGAACAAAAGGAAGAGGGAGAACCTTTTCCATAGTTTCATTTTACTGAGATCATCACATAACATTTGCACCTCTAACAAATCTACCACAAACCCCAGATCTTTCTCTCTAGATCCTCATGACCTTAGGTTTGCATGCTCTTTCGGTAGCATGCCAAGGTGATAAGGAATGTGGGCTGCTGAACGTGAATTAGGAAACGCAAAAATATATCGAATGCCATTTGAGAAATTATTTTAGTAAAAGCACCCCTGCAGTTCAGCTCTGTTTTTCACACCGTTGTGTTTTCAAAGGCGAGAGCAGACATGCGAACCTCTGTTTTATAATGGTCAGAGTTTTGTAAGACCTGCAAAAGCAAAAGAACCTGTCTGCTGTCTCCAGCAGCTGCTGGCTAAGCATTGTTTCTTCTTGACTTATTCTGGTACATGTTAGGCACACAGAAAGATGTATGTGCATTTCATTGCCGCCTTTGGAATACATGGCTAATGGTTACTGTATTTTCATTTCTGGGAGATACCATTTAGGGATGTGACTAAGAATAGGATAAGAAAGGCGGCAGAGATGATGAGTCTGGCCTCTGGAAATAGAATCTGAATTATTGTAATGTAACTTCAAAAGCAGAGTTAAGCTATCTTTCTGACTCTGTTATTAAAGCTCAGGTAGTCCTTAATTTTACGGGACAGGACCGCTCTCAGGAAATGTTTGCATTCTTTGTAAAACTGTGGATTTTATACTGGTAAGAACTGGAAAGTATTTTTTTTAATGCTGCTTACAATTGTCTAGCAGAAGGTAAATCCACAAGGTATATTATTGTAAAGTTTTTAAAATCTGTGATGCATGAATCATGGCCTTGTTAGTAGGTGTTTCATGTGTGCTATTCTGTAACACAAGGTCTGGATGAAGGAGTTTGCTGAATGTGTACTGCCATTTAAGAGAAAGATTAAATCAGAACCTCAATCCAACAAGTATTTTTAATTTTCTAGGTGAAATGGAAATTCCAGATTCAAATGACCCCCTAGGTCATGTGGATGGACTTCAGAGACCAATTCCAACACCAAAAGGTAAAACAAATTGTAGTTACTTTTTCTTACTCTTGTCCAACTACATGCATAATTCAGAGAGGACCAGCAAAATCCTGTTACTGTATATGTTCACCTGATTTACCTGTGAATACAGGTCTGTAAGCAAGGCAGCCTTTGTGACTTATTTCTGATTGGAATCGGTGATAGCAAGGTTACAGGAGTATATGAAAATTAATTTTTAAGCTCTGAGCATTAACAGTGATCAGGGTTTTTTTAAGTGTAATGGCTGATATTCTAGTGCCACCTTAGCATAATTTTTTTTATGATACTTTATTAATTAAAGTGTAACTTCAATGCTAGTCTTGAATCTGAAAATGCAAACTGTGATTCCAACTGCAGTTTGGGGCAACTTCCTAAAGCAGGATATTTTCAATATTCTGCATGCAGAAACATATTGTCTTGCCTCTCATCCAGATTTTTTCCTTTGTGTGAATGCAGTGCTGTACTAAAACATCAACCCACAGGCTTAGAAAAAATGATGGGTAATCTTGTTATCATGAGGAGCACAACCTTCTTTCTACTTTATTTTGCCTTCTTAGCAAGATGAGCACGTGTTGAAGCCTGTAGAGCTCTGAGGTGCTACTCAGATGTTGTTTTTGGAGCTTCTCTTTCAGAGGATCATCTCTTGAGTGAATGTGGTCTCTGTTCTCAGAGGTCTCCAGTGCCATGCAATCCTTACGTGTTCTTACCTTGACTATGCTTATTAGAAGCTGACAGGTATTTTTGTTTGTTTGTTTGTTTGTTTTTCTTCAGAATCTTCCACTGGTTTCTATCCATAACTGAATTTGCAATTACATATTTGTGTTTGCATATCTCTAGCTGCATTCCTATTGATAATCAATGTGGTACTGTTGCCCTGTCATTTGGAAAGGATCACAGAATTGCAGAAACGTTCCAGTTGGAAAAGACTCTCAGGATCAAGTCCAACCATTATCCCTACTCTACAAAGCTTACCCTTAAACCATATCCCTAAGCACCATATCCAAACCACTTTTAGACACCTCAAGTGTTGGTGACTCAACCACCTCCCTGGGCAGGTGTCCATTCTAACACCTGTGAAAAAATATTACCTTATGTCCAGTCTAAATCTACCCAGTTGCAGCTTGAGGCCATTCCCTCTTGTTCTATCACTATTTACCTGTGAGAATAGACCAACACCAGCCCCTCCACAATGTCCCTTCCGTTAGCCGTAGACAACGATGAGGTCTCCCCTCACCCTCCACCTTTCCAAACTGAACAACCCCAGCTCCTTCAGTAGCACTTCATAAAGATTTGTTCTCCAACTTCATTGCTCTCCTCTGCACCTGCTCCAGCATCTCCACATCCCTCTTGTACTGAGGTGCCCAAAACTGAACCCAGTACTCAAGGCGTGGCCTCACCAGTGCCAAGTACAAGGGGACAATCACCTCCCTATTCCTGCTGGACACAGCATTTCTAATACAAACCAGGATGCCATTGGCTTTCCTTGCCACCTGAGCACACTACTTGCTCATATTGAGTAGTTTGTCTGTTACAACCCCCAGATCCCTTTCTGCCGGACAGCTCTCCAGCCACACTTCCCCAAGCACACTTCCCCTGTAGTGCTAATTGGGGTTGTTGTGGCCCAAGTGCAGACCTGGAAGCTTGTGCCATTAACGTTGATGTACACTTCTCGAACCTTTTCAACTTTCTGAAGATCCCAAATTATTTTAGAAAATCTAACTCCATTATGGAAATGAATTTCAGAAACAGGCATTCCTGTCAGCAGCAGTGTATGCTTTACAGTTGTTTTATTTGCTACGCACACACATCCACTACTTTCAGTTGGAAAAAGTCCAGCTGTTTAACTGATCTGACAGACCTGTTTACTTGTCAGGTTGGTCCCATTTTACTCTTGTGTTGTCTGAACTTTTAAGGGTACAGTCATAAAAGAAAATGTGTTTTTTGGTTTTGTTTTCACATGACTACTAGTTGGTTAAATTCTTGTTGAGAAAGGAGTTGCAGTTATTTCCTCTTTTTCTTGCAGGGCCACAGGCAGTACCTGACTAAGGAAGTAATTAATCACATCTCAAACGTTTCTACATCATAAGGATTATGTATTTCTTTCAGAAAAAAAAAAAAAAAAGAGAGACACTGTTGTTCTTACATGAATCAGTTATTAGTTTCCAGCATACATGGTTTGACTGGAAATGACCTTATTCTTCTCCCCTTTTATTTTTGTATCTACAGAATTCTCCAAATAAGCAAAAATCCTTTGGCTGACATATTTTGTTTCTTTAGTTCAAATGTTAACCTGTGTGTTTCTGTATCATAGTGAGGTAGCAGGTTTCATTTCAAAGACAACTCTGCTTCAGAGTTTGTGCCTACCATCAATGTCATTCTTTTATCACATTGACTTTTTTCCTTCCTTAAGAAATACTTCATTGTTCTGGTTTGTTTGTGACCTGTTGGTTGGGGTTTTTTTCCCCCTTCTAATTGTAGAATATACCCACAACAGGCCTGAAAATAATTGTAAACAGACTTTAATAATGTCCAAAGTGAAAGCCATTTTAGATGTGTCTCTCAGCTGGTATGTGTTGGTCATACTCTCCTCTAAATTCTCCAGAAGTCTTGAAAAACAGTTCTGTCTCCAAAGAAGTCACTGGATTGAGCAAGGTGTTGGTAATAACATGGACTTGAAAAAAAGCTACAAATCTCTTCCTACAAGTGAATCTAGTTTTCTAGTAGTTGATGGGCTAGAACCATGACTCAGCTAGAGCTCTGAGGAGAACTTGCCTTCCCTTCCCCTGTTTCCCCTAAGTGTGCACCTGAATCACCAGAGAAACACTGCCTCTGAGCAGCATTTCATGAAAAACCAAAACCAAACAGTATTTGTTGTAGGTGTGTGTTAGAATAAAAATTAAATACTTGAACGCAACTCATTTCCCAATCTAGCGAGTATTTGCAAAGGTGTTCCTTCCCCCACTCTCAATTTCTTTGTGTCTTTTTGTTTTGCAACAAATTGTCTGACAAACTCTCCCTGGTTCCTAAAGTCTGCACTGCTCAAGAGGCAGAAGAGCGTCAGCTCTGCACCCCTTTTTGGAAGCGCTCAGGCTCGCTGTCTACTTGATCTTACTCTGCCCCTTGCTTGTGTTCAGACTCTTGTCCAGTGTTTCCTGATGATGATGCTGGAGAAGTGGTAAAGCTCCCTCTTTTTCTCACTGCAGCAGAGGGTTGATTAGGATGACACCATGTCATATTCATAAAACGAGCAAGGTGTTAAACAAGGAAGGTATTAAAAGGCAAAAATGAAACTCCTTGTAGATGAGTAGATAGCATAGGTGAGCTACCAATAGAGTCTTACACTATAAATAATGTCTGGTGGGGAGAATGCTATGTCAATAGACTTTACTAGTCAAAGAAATGCATGAGTAAGGGCAACGTGCAATAGCTGAGGTATCAAGTCAGTTGGGTTGCTTCAGAACACAGCTTGCCTCAAGGCTCTGATTTCTGGTTTCTGCAGAAATCTGTCTAGGAACTCATTCTGATTCGAGAGGTACCTGTATGATAAATCCAGGTTACGACTGTAGTGTCATTGTTGCTTTGACCTGACATAAGGGCAGAAATCATTCATGTGTATTCTGAAAGTGGCGGCTTTCAATCTACACACTCGGTGACCCAAGGAAAAGTCCGTATCCTAATAATGCACTGTTGTGTACCCCAAATGAGCAGCAGCCTAGGACGGGTGGTATCTGTCTCTTTACAGTGTCATCTAGGACTTCAGGAGGCAAAAAACTGAAAGCCATTCTGCCCCTAATAATTGGGTTCCTTGGGAGATGTGATCTGCATCTCTTCAAGTATGAGAAAATACTGCTCAAACCCAGGTTTCATTCTGCTAGTGAGAGAGCTTAAGTCCACTGATTTCATTGCAAGGGGCAGTGTGCACACTGTGTTAGTATTTCAGTGCTCATTCTGCTTCATTTCTGAATTGGCTATAATTTGTTCTGAAGCACATTTGAGGTGCATGTGATCCAAATAAATTATGTCTACATTCCTCTGGCTATGCTTTTGTACATTAAGATCACAAATAGTATTGAAGATGGTGGGCAAATAACGGGACTATCTGGAGATACTATGTGGCAGTATGTAACTGTGTTTCCCTAACTGTTCGTTTGTGTAAAGCAGTGAGGTGAAGAACTGGGAAGTTTGTGTTTAGGAAAATAGGTCTGTGCAAGAAGTCTTAGCCTTCTATTTCCCCTCCTTATTGGGCTGGTGTTTCTCAGTGTATTTCCAGTCCTGACATACTTGTGGAATCACTTTGCTGGACTTCTACCTAAGGTGTGAAAGAGTTGTGGTGAGAGAAACCATGTTCTTCTATTTATATCTTAAAAATTGAAGAAAGTTGTTTGAAGAC
>VWZE01021816.1:0-33107 GCA_013396675.1 Eubucco bourcierii
CCAACCTTACCATTCTATGATTCTATGAAAAAGGTGAATTAAAAAATGTGTAATAGGAAGGAAGACTTAGGAAAACAGATTACAGTGATTTTTTCTGAACTGGGTAACTTTCTGAACAAACCGAGGAGCTGAAATCAGTGGCTCGCCTTACTGATCTAACAAATCTAACAAATGACTGTGTAAACTCCTTTTCACTATGTGACCAGAGGGTCAGACTCCTCTTACAGCAGAAGGATTTTGAGAAGAGGAAGTAATCACTTTCCAAAATACCCTATGGTCATTGCAACAGAGCTGTGTTCCAGAGAACAAGAGGCTGGTGATCAGGCTAGGGGTGAGGTAATGGAGTTAGGCAATAGCCAGACTACGCAGCGTATTTTTTCTAAGTGACAACTAATGTACAGACCAGTGTGATTTCTCCTTCTCCATTTTTCTGTCCCTGGAAAATGACTCATGTGATGCATCAAGTGATGAGACAGTGGGAATGTGACACCAAAGACAGATTCTCCTGTAGCTCCAAATTGCTGTTCAGAGCTCTGCAAAGGGAAGCCAGGTGCAGGCATGTGGCCAGCAATCACTAAAGATGGGGAAGTATGTGTTGTTCTGATGGAGACACCTCATACAAATTAAAATGGATCCTCTCTAGCAAGTCATCTCATTTAAGATAAGTAGGGATTATTAGTTTACAAAACCATTCTGGTCTCCAGGGAGAGAGGTGTTTCAAGGTCCACAAAGAGCTGAATTCAAAGCTTACACACACACAAAAAAGACTGACTAAAATTTCCAAGAACCACAGAGCTTCCATGAGGACATTTGAGTCCAACATGATTAAAAGTGTAGTGTCCTTGCTCTTCCAAGAACTTCAGAGGAGCTCAGGAAAGCAACTAGTTTATGTACATTTTCACTTTTCAGAAATTGTTAACTAAGTTCACCTTAATGCATCATATCCTGTGCTTTTTTCAATCACAATGAGCACAGACCATCCTTTTGCATGGTGTTTTATCTGGGCTTGCATGGGGATGGCAGAAGGAAGTAATAAGGAAAGAGATTTTTTTTTTTTTAATTCTTTTTTTTTTTAGGTGGGTAAGATACAACGAGGATGATTTAAAAGGACGAAATCTGGCACAAAGAAAGAACTGCTTGTGCCTCTGTATTCAGTGGAGTTTTGAGTCATTCATGCAGTGCAGAAGCTAGGGAGCCTGAGTGACTCATTTATTGCTAACTATGGGGGAAAAAAATGTATTTCTGAAACATTCAAGCATTACTCACATTTTCACTTAATATCAGCTGATTCTAGTAGCCTTAATCCACCTTTCGGGATTAAGTACAATTGATTATATAAAAGACATATTGAGCTCAAGCTCCCTTTAAACTGATGTTCTAAATATGGCACCAGGCACCTTGCCTAGGTTATGAAGTATTTTAAATGCCCCTCAGTTCGGCGTGGGAGTTACTACCTTTAATGGGGAGAAGCTGGGAAAATGGCAAAACTCACATTACTGGCTTCAAAAGCTCTTGATAACTGCCTTTACCTTTATATCATGACTTGCATCCCAAAAGCTTCTCAAATGTTTGACCAACTAGTTAACACCACATTTATTACCCACTAATGAACTGATACAATTTCTAGGATCTTTAGTACTCAAAAATCATGTAACTGTAGAAAAAAAAAAATCTCTTCTGCATACTGAACAAGTCCAGCTCTCTCAGCCTTCCCTCTTCATACACTGTGTGACCAGGGGGAGGTTACCTTCTCTCAGGCAACCAGCACCAGAACAAGAGGACACAGTCTCAAGCTGTGCCAGGGAAAGTTTAGGCTGGAGGTGAGGAGAAAGTTCTTGACTGAGAGAGTCATTGGCTACTGGAATGGGCTGCCCAGGGAGGTGGTGGAGTCACCGTCCCTGGAGGTGTTCAAGGCAGGTTTGGACGTGGCACTTGGTGCCATGGTCTAGTCTTGAGGTCTGTGGTAATGGGTTGGACTTGATGATCTTTGAGGTCTCTTCCAACCCTGGTGATACTGTGATACTGTGATACTGTGGTCTAGCCATCTGGTCAGCTTGATGGCACTCCACCTGGATTGCAAAACTTGGAAGCCCAAAATCAGACAGAATGTATGGTCCAGATGTGATACCACAAGTGCTGAGGAAAGTACAGTGACAATTTCCCTTGACCTATGGGCTAACAGAGCCCAGTATTCACTTGGTCTTTGCAACTAGAACCAATGCTGCTCAAGAGTACTCAGCAGTGACTGTGACACGGTCGATGCAAATGCATCACGTGGCTGTGCAGTACAGAGATGGAGTGGACATGTACATATGTTAGGAGAGCTACAGATGGTCACATTGTCCATAACTTTGTGGAAGATTGTGTGGACTATTTGGTAGATCCCTTGAGCAAATACAGAAATTTGACATCATTAAGTTCCTGATTTATTAGATAAAAAGGTGTCATTTCAGTTTCAAAGGAAAGTGAAAATGATGTTCTTTCCAGTGAGGGTGGTGAGGCACTGGCACAGGTTGCCCAGGGATGTTGTGAATGCTCCCTCCCTGGAGGTGTTCAAGGCCAGGTTGGAGGAGGCCTTGAGTGAGCTGTGCTAGTGGGAGGTGTCACTGCCTATGGTAGGGGGTTGGAACTACATGATCCTTGAGGTCCCTTCCAACCTTACCATTCTATGATTCTATGTAGGCCTTTTTTGCAAATAGCTTTGAGGTGTTGTTTGGTTTGTTTTTTTAAAGTGCTGTGGAAGAGCTAGATGACATTTTGCATAGACTTTTTGTGAATGTTTATGTCAGCTAGGTCCCTGCTACAAAATTCTACCCCAAAGCAAAATTCAGCATTTGTGCTACCTTATTCTGAAAACTTCAGCATTTCACTGTGGCCAAAGTTTTGGTATGAATCAAAAGAAAACTGAGCATTTTTCTGGATAATGTGAATATCTAGGTTTGTTAGCAAAGATTACAAAAATAATTAAAACCTCTGTGAGTTCTGCAGTTAAGCCTAATTCCAATTCTCAATGCCTTTGCTAAGATGTCATCTTTCACAGAATGACAGAATCACAGAATCAATCACGTTGGAAAAGTCCTTCGAGGTGACCAAGTCCAACTGATTGCCCAACATTATCTAATTAACTAAACCATGGCACCAAGTGTCACATCCAGTCTTTTTAAAAACACTTCCAGGGACAGTGACTCCCTGGGCAGCTCATTCTAATGGCAAATCACTCTTTCTGTGAAGAACTTCTTCCTAACATCCAGCTTAAGCCTCCCCTGGTGCAGCTTGAGATTGTGTCCCCTCGTTGTGTCACTGGTTACCTTAGAGAAGAGACCAACCCCCACCTGGCTACAACCTCCCTTCAGATAATTATAGACAACAATAAGGTCCCTGATGAGCCTCCTTATCTCCAGACTAAACAACCTCATCTTCCTCAGCTGCTCCTCATAATGCTTGTGCTCCAGACCCCTAACAAATAACTAAATTCATCAAATTTAATCAATATTTTCTAGTGGATTTGCCTCTTTTTAAAGTCTGTCTAACATTTATTGGAGCAAAAACATTTCTGTGGTGTAAAATAGTGCTCCATGCTTAGTGTGGTGGTAACCAGTGTTCAGGACCATCACAGTACAGATGTGGGCAACCCTGGGGTTTAGTCAGGCATGTTCTGGAGTGTGCATATCTCAGATAGAGGCAGATGGTTATTTGCTCACTAGAAATATGTAGGTTAATTCCCTAGAGGAATGTATGTATCTTTGTCTGATTACACTGCAGGGAAAACTCGTGTTGAACAACTTCAATGGGTACTCTGGGAAGCACTGAATAGTAAGGCTGCAGTTTCCTGTGGACTGAGATGTTTAATACTAGGCAATGTGGTTTGAAACTGTTGGCCACGAGGTAAGGCAACACTATTGCAAAAAGGCTTGAAGATTTCATAAGGTAATTGTTAGGAGATGAATCAAGAATGGGGCAGAAAATGTCATTATGTTACAAAGTAATGACCAGTGTAACTGTGAATGCAGAATGCGCTTCTCTTCCCCCCCATCTTAGACAACCACGAGCTGATATCCTGACTAAAAGAAGCAAAATGGATCAGGAGTCTCCACCTTGGGGCACAGGCAGTTGAAGGGCTGTAGAGACATGCACATCTCATAGGGAGATAGAGAAGGTGGAAGAAGCAAAGTTTCTTCACTGGTTCTCACACTGTAAGAGCTAGAAAGTCTCCAGCTGTCAGCAGATTTGACAGAAACAAAATTAATTGTTTATTCACACAGTACTTATAAAATTGTAGAATCATAGAATGTCAGAAGCTGGAAGAGACCTTGAAAGATCATCTGGTCCACCACCCCTGCCAGAGCAGGATCACCTAGGGCAGATCACACTGGAATGCATCCAGATGGTTCTTGAACATCTCTGGTGATGGAGACTCCACAACCTCCCCAGGCATCTGGTTCCAGTGCTCTGTCACTCTCACAGTGAAAAAATTCTTCCTCAGGTTCACATGGAACCTCTTATGCCTCAACTTCCACCCATTGCCCCTTGTCCTGTCACTGGGCATCACCAAGAAGAGCCTGGCTCCACCCTCCTGGCACTCACTCCTTACATATTTATAAACATGAATGAGGTCACTCCTTAGTCTCCAAGCTAAAGAACCCCAAATGGGAAAAATGATGGAACTGATTGCTGTGCTAACTGCAAAGGTGGAAACCATACAGATATTCAGACCAGACTGAATAAATTACTTCTGACTGTGATTACTGAGCATGAAACTGCAGATATAATCTCCTGCTTAATCAGTCCCCATAATTCCCCTTTTGGCAGAAGTCACCAAGAAGACAAGTTTTTATATCCCCCCCATTTCTGCTTTTCTTCACATATTTCCCCCACTTCTCACTATTATTTATGAGGGATGTGCCTTTGAGTAAGATAGTTACGTATTATTTTGGGGAAATCCTTGTGTTTTTCCTCATCCTGATCTGGGAAGGAACAATCCCAAGCACAAATCCAGGCTGGGTGGTGAATGGCTGGAGAGCAGCCCTGAGGAAAAGGATCTTGGGGCCTGGGTTGATGAAAAGCTCAACATGAGCCTGCAGTGTGCACATGCAGCCCAGACAGCAACCGAGTGCTGGGCTGCATCAAGAGCAGTGTGGGCAGCAGGGNAGAAGAGAAGGCTTCGAGGAGACCTTAGAGAAGCCTTCCAGTATCTGAAGGGGGCCTACAGGAAGGTTGGGGAGGGACTATTGACAAGGTCTTGCAATGACAGGACAAGGGGCAATGGGTTTAAAGTGGCAGAGGGGAGATTTAGACTGGATGTCAGGAAGAAGGTCTTTCCAGAGAGAGTGATGAGACACTGGGAGAGGTTGCCCAAGGAGGCTGTGGCTGCTCCTTCCCTGGAGGTGTTGAAGGCCAGATTGGAGGAGGCCTTGAGTGAGCTGTACTAGTGGGAGGTGTCCCTGCCTATGGCAGGGGGTTGGAACTAGATGATCCTTAGTTCCCTTCCAACCTTACCATAAAAAAAAAAAAAAAGAAAAGAAAAAGATGACAATCAACACCCCGTTCTACATGGGTAAACAGTTCTGCTGTGGTTAGTGGTGTCTCTCCATGAAGGTCTCCAGAAAAGAGACTGCAGGTACTGTCCTTCCACTCTCACTTCTGCAAAACCTGCTTGACAGCAATGGCATATGGTGCACATTTCTCCTAAATGGCCCTCCAGGCACCTGTGCCATGCAGTATGACCAGCTCTTGTGCCCTGCCCTCCTCAGTGATGGGTGTTCCCTGGGCCCTCACAGCTGCATTAGGCAGTGCTGCCACTTTCCAAACATCATGTCTCACCTCTTTATCCATCTTTTCTGTCACTGCCCTGTCTCATCCCACTGTTAAGCAGGGATGGACATGATCACAGTAGGGACTTGGGAAAGGAGCTGTGTGATAGTCCAGACCTCACTTTGTTAAATGTCACCAGGCATGCACTGCATGGGATCGTGCAGTAGGGGCAGGAAGGACAAAGGGCATCCCTTTGTCACTACCAGTCTCTCCATCACATCAAGTCTCTGCTTTAGAGTGGAAACTCTGGAGCACACACTGCCATTTTCTATTATTCTCTGCACGACTTGGCACAATAAGGCTCTCCTTGGGGGGAGTTACTGAAACCCTCTCTGTGCACCCTATACATCCAGGAGGAATCACTGGGGAATTGGCACTGATGGTTTCAGCCTGCTGCCGCACTGCATGAATAGTCATGGACAGAATTTGCATTTGTCCAGTGGTGTGTGGGAATGTTTAAATTGTAAAACCTGCTTTCATTTAATTAAGAGGGAGGGAAATCAACAACAAAAAAAATCATCATTATGTTAGATAAACTTATATTCTTGATTTGCTTTAAATTAAAAGTTTGCTGTCAGCTTAGGTTCAGTCTAGAAAGATGGATAATTTGTTTGATCACCTGAAAAACAGGAGTTCATGTTGCCCAGTAGTTAATACATTTCAGCAATGGGAAAAAAAAAGAAAAAAGAAAATAGAAAGACAGGACCTTGCAGTGGCTATTTTTGGGTATCACAGAATTTTGTCCAAAGAAAGGACTTCAGGGAGCATTTGCATTTTTCTGTTTACAGTAGAAGAGAATCTCACTAACATGGACACTGTTTCTTCCCCTTGCCTTACTAGCCTGTCAAACATAGGTTGAGCACATTCCTATCCCTCAACTGGATGACACCTTGATTAGAGGGAGATCCCAGGTGAAGGTTTCTGCATTCTTCAGGTATAAAAGGCTGTGGCAAAACAGTGGATGTGTAGATTTGCACCAGCCCACTTGCTCACAGAGAGAGATGTGTCAAAACTACAGGACATCAGTTGGGATGGCTCTGCAGGGGTGGATAGTGGTAGAGGGACACTGATGGTGCCTGCAAGTGAGACCTACTTCTCTTCTTGCACCTGCCTTTAGTAGGTGTAGCCTATCAGCTTCTTTCATGTTAGGCATATTGCAGGCCGCAGGTCTCCTAAGGTAACCCTCTAAATGCATTTTGACATGTTCCACCTCAAAAGCACTCTCTGACTCAAAAGAGCTGGGGTGACTACTCCATGGCCTGTCTGCAAGCAAGGAGTCCAGGGAGGGTGCCTAGTACTGCTTGGCAAGTTGTGTATCAGGCACAACATGTCCTGATTTGAAAACACCCTTTTCCTTACATATAGCCTGGCCAGTTTGCCATTTGGAGTTAAGGAGGGGCAATAAGGTCAATGGGATACAAAACACAGGCAAATGCAGACAATGGCCTGCCCTTGCTGACAAGGCACCTTACTGGCCTCTCCAAGGGCCCTTCACACTCAAGTGATAATAAACCAACACATCACCACAGTCTCTCCCTGTCTCCTCCATCCCATCAAGCAAACAAAACTCAGACACAGGGAAAAGTCACAGGTTTCTCGTATTTCACTCCAGAATCTATGCTTGGCTGCTTCCTCCACCCAACCTCCTAGGGCTGGTGCTGTCACTGCTCCCCATGCACATCCTGCTGGGATGTTGAAACAAAAAAGATCTTTTGTTTCTGTTGGGAACCTCTGATTTCTAGGAAGTGCAGGTAATGCCCTTCCTGATCACAAGCGGTCGTGGCCTGGGGTGGGAATGCTGCTTCCATCCTGTGCACTTTATTAAGTAGAAGAGGATTTGTATGAAAACCTTAGATTCTGGGCAAATCTTGCTTTGGACCCACTGCCAGATGTCCACTGCACCCACTATAGAAGAACCAGACTAGTACTGCTGATGTGGACACAGGCTCAGGAGGCTCCTCTAGGATTTTCCCTACTTTGTTCTCCTTCATGGCACATCTTCTTCAGTCATAGATTTATAGAATCATTTCAACTGATAAAGACCTCTTAGGTTATTGGGTCCAACCATTGACCTAAGACCACCATGCCCACTAAATAATGTTCCAAAGCACCATATCTATACGTTTTTTAAACAATTCCAGGGACAGTGACTGTACCACCTCCCTAGGCAACATATTCCAGTGCCTGACCACTCTTTCATTAAAGATTTTTTTCCCTAACATTCAATGGAAACTTCCCCTGAGACAATTTCAGGCCATTTCCTCTTGTTCTATCACTTGATACTAAGGAGAAGAAACCAACCCCCACCTCGCTACAACCTTGATTCAGGTAGTTGTAGAGAGCAATGGCATCTGCCCTCAATGTCCTCTTCTCAGGTGTCTCTATGCTGCCCTGGGAAAATCTTTGACTAACACTGCACCTACCTGCTGTACCTAAACACTGGGCTAGGACTTTGTCATGGGATCATAAATTCCTTTGTTCATACTTTTTATTTATAGCTTATCAACTCCAAATCCCATAGGGCTGAAAACACCACACTCCACCTTCAACTAAAGTATTCACATTCTCAAGTGCAATTCATCACATCTAATTCAGGCTGATGTCTGCCATCCTGAGCTCCCTTTGTAGAATCATAGAGTGGTTTAGGTTGGAAGCCTCAAACTCCCTGGGCAACCTGTGCCAGTGTCTCACCACCCTCACGGGAAAGAACTTCCTCCTAACATCCTGTCTAAATCTCCCCTCTACCACTTTAAACCCATTTCCCCTTGTCCTGTCAATACAAGACCTTGTAAATAATCCCTCCTCAGCCTTCCTGTAGGCCTCCTTCAAATACTGGAAGGCTGCTATCAGGTCTCCTCAAAGCCTTCTCTTCTCCAGACTGAAGAGGAGCCCAAACTGTCTCAGTCTGTCCTCATAGCAGAGCTGCCGCAGCCCTCTGATCATCTTCATGGCCTCCTCTGGGGCTGTTCAACCTCTAACATTAACTACTTGTTTTTCCAGGAATGAGACTGCTCTGTGCAACAGTCTCATGGCTCTGAAAGCTTTCAAGATTGTTTGTGGGTCCTCTCTCTACCAGAATCTCTTATTCTTCATTTTTTATCAGCTGAATAACCAGGACAAAACTACATTTCCTTTCCTGCAGTGCACTTCTCTTCTTCTCAGGCCTTTCTGTAGTGCATCATGTATACTTCTACCTTTTGCAGGTATGAAAGTTGTAATCCTGCTCGGGTACTTCCAAGACCCCTGTGTGACTGGCAGCTGATCAAAGGTCCTGTCTTTTCATTTTTGTGTCTCTTTTCTTCAAATGAAGTGACTCAGCAGCCTTTGCACATCTTCAACTTCTTTTCCAGATGGAGTGCATCTCATTTTCATGCCTTTTTAAACTTACCAACATAAAGTCCATGTGTTTAACAGGGAAAGCAGTGCAGGATTTCATCCTGGCAAGGACACTAATGGTAAAGGCAGGAGCCAGGCAGGGACTTGCCAGGGCTTGTGCTCCACTCATTTTAAAACATTTCTATTAGTATACCACTCCACGAATACCTTGCCTAGTGTTTTGATGCCTAAATCTTAATTGCAACCACATGTTTTACCTGTCAACAAGAAAAACACTTAGCCTGTTTCAGGATATGAATTGCAGATATGAATTCACCCTTGGCTGAATTGAATGTTTGTTCCTAGTGTGAAGCAATGAAGTCTACTCCTGCAAAGAGGAAATCATTACCCACATCAACTCCCTGAATGGGGAGGGCCTGAGGAAGGAGAAGCACAAACATCATAGAAAAAAAAACTAAAATGCTTAATGCTTATGATATGCAGCTCAGTTTTAACCATGGAACAGACTGGCTCCAAACAGCATTGGAGGCCTGGTTTGTGAGGCATAGGACTGATAACTTTTCCTCTTGCCATGAGAGCTTTGTTTCAGGTAATAAAGATGAGGAGAAAAATACTGAAAAATGAGAGAAAAGTGGAAGAATCCTTTGCAGCACAAGTATTGGTTTGCATCTGTGCAGTGTGGAGCAGAAAAGCTTTTGCTGTGGCTTGACCTCGCAAGCCTTGCTGTTAGAAACAAGCTAGTTAGAGGGGCCCAGAGAGCCTGCTGCAAGGGCTGGCTGGGAACACTACTGCTCCCTCCCTTTGGGTACTCCTTCCATGAAGAGGGGTCAGGCATGAAGTCACAGTCTGCTGCACAGCTGAGGATTCCCTTCTGCTTTTTCTTTCTGGTGCTGCTGGAGAACACACAGCTGCAACATGTGACATCCACAGGGACATTAAAGTCCTTTACATGAAAAGCAGAAGGTGCATTTGGAAGCTGTGGGAGTGACCCAAGAGAGATGAGGCTGATGCAGATCCAAAACCTCGTGTCCAGCTAGTAGCAACGCTGAGCATATACTGCCAATAGGCACACACACAAGCACACGTATGCAACACAAGTACAGGCACAGTCACACTGATCTACACAGACAGGTGTGGACAGCCTGGTTGCTTCATGATGTTCACCTCTGACTGAGCAGGAATTACTTGGGCAGCACTGGCTTACCCTGGAGTCCTTTTTTATCAACAGAGAGAGTTGTAGCAACACTTCAAGAAGTATCTGAAATCAAAACTTGGAGGTGAAATAAAAGCCAACACTAATGGCCTATCTGCTGCACCATTAACTTGCCTGGTTTCCATCAGTGAAGCTCTGCTACAGCTTTCACACAAGCCTGAGGAACCACAGAATTACAGAATGGTAGGGGTTGGAAAGGATTTCCAGAGATCATCTAGTCAAATCCTCCTGCTAAAGCAGGTTTGCTTAGATGGAGTTGCACGAGAATTCATCTCATGAGTTTTGAAAGTCTCCAGAGAAGAAGACTCCACAACCTCTCTGGGCAACACGTTCCAGTGCCCTGTCACCCTCACTGTAAGGAAACTTGTCATTAAGTTCAAGCAAAACCTCCTGTGTTCTAGTTGTACCTGTTGTCCCTTGGCATATCACTGACTGCCACTGAAAAGGGCCCAGCCCCATCTTCATGACCTCCACCATGAAGATATTTGTATGCATTTGTGGACACACTAAATCAGCAAACTTGTTGAGGGTGCACTCCCTTCCTTCGTCCAGGTCGTTGATTAGTATTTTGAACATGACTGTACACAGTACTGATCCTATTCCCTAAGGATATCTATTGCTGTTCTGCCGTTCTGTTCTTTCAGCTGTCCACAGATCAACACTAGTCAACTGCAGCTTTTGCATGGCCAGCAGGAGCAGGGAGGTCATTCTCCCCCTGGACTCTGCACTGCTTAGGCCACACCTTGAGTACTGTGTCCAGTTCTGGGCCCCTCAATTGAAGAAGGACATTGAGGTACTTGAATGTGACCAGAGAAGGGCAATGAGGTTGGTGAGAGGCCTCAAGAACAGCCCTATGAAGAGAGGCTGAGGGAGCTGGGATTGTTTAGCCTGGAGAAGAGGAGGCTCAGGGGAGACCTTCTTGCTGTCTCCAACTATCTGAAGGGTGGTTGTAGCCAGGAGGAGGTTGCTTTCTTCTCTCAGGCAACCAGCACCAGAACAAGNCTGCTGTTGGCTGTTGTATGCCTTAATTCCAGGTTGTTATTGTAGTTCTTTTGCAGCTGCAATAGCCTGTGTCCTTGGCCGTTGAGATAAACATTGCAAGCAGGCTTGAGAAAGTTCAATTTACAATTTTGCAGTTAGCAAAACTTAGTTGGTTAACTTGGATTTGCTCACATATCCAGCTAATACAGAATATTTCCCTACACATGATCTCAGCTATGTACCTCCAGCAGAATGCTGAGCTGGTTGAAGTGACATTACAGCACAGCACATTAGCTCATGAAAACCACCAGCAATGCCATGTTTGTGCTTACAGATCCAGAGAACCAAAGAATTTCTGTTCCTTCCATGCTTGCGCACTTGGCTGCTAGCTGGAAGGGCATAGTTTCAGCTCTCAGTTTCAACATGCCCAGTTATGCTGGCATCTTGCCTCATCGATTTAGCATATCCACAAATACTATGGGGTCTTTGCATGAACATGTCACTCATGGCTGTAAGCAGAGTAGAAGTGTATCACCTCATCACTTGAATATCTGTCACTTGTGTTGGCAATCGGAATCTTGGGACCTGGTCAAATCCAGACTGAGTTTCTCAGCCAGCTCTCATAGACCTCGGATCAAGGGTGCAAGGACCCAGTGATCCACAGTGAGCTTTGCCACTAAGGGAGATCATTTCACTGGCCTGTTGGTGCCACTTGAATCTGTACAAGGGGTTGGATTTACAGAAGGTGCTTAATACTGAGAGGCTCAACAGGTCTTAGTGAGTAGTTTGCATCTCTGGCAGTAAGAAAATTATTTATTAGCTTTCTAAATCTCAGTGCTTGAAACCAGACAGGCAGGGTCCCCTTTCACGGTTCTATCCCCACCACATGGTAAGGTAGAGCACCAGCAGGCTCTCTGCCGCTGTGCAGTGAGCATAGGGATGTTGTTACATTGTAGGCAGGGATCTTTGCCTCTCCTGCAGGTATTGCTGCAGAGGTCACTGGTACTTCCCTCACTGTCACTACTGCTCCTCATGAGACTTCTTTCAGGTACAAGTTAGTCCACTTTGCAAGGGACTTGCAGTCCATCTACATGCCAGCTGCATGCCAGCATCCTGCCTCCCCTTCACAGTATTGTGTCTTACTGTTGTGGACAAAAGCAGAGAGCTGGTTTTTTTTACTTGTAAAATTAGCTGTGAAAATTCATATGAGTATTACGTTCTCTAAACATGCAGTGCTAATATTTCCTGTGTTTAGACTCAAATCTATTTCTGGACTTCTTTCAGAAATCATTTGTTGCATGTATAGCACCCTCCTCCTTCAGCTTAGCAGGCAGGGAATTCTTCTTCCATACCATCAAGGTGTTCTGTGTTTGCACTTTGCCTTGTTTTGTTTGTTTGTATGGCAAGTTTCCTTTTTTATATAACTGGATTACTGAAATTACTTCATAGAATCATAGAATGGTAAGGTTGGAAAGGACCTCAAGGATCATCTAGTTTCAACTCCCTGCCGTAGGCAGGGACACCTCCCACTAGTACAGCTCACTCAAGGCCTCCTCCAACCTGGCCTTCAACACCTCTAGGGAGGGAGCATCCACAACCTCCCTGGGCAACCTGTGCCAGTGCCTCACCACCCTCACTGCAAACAACTTCCTCCTAACATCCAGTCTAAATCTTCCCTCTGCCAGTTTAAACCCACTGCCCCTTATCCTGGCAATGCAAGACCTTGTAAATAGTCCCTCCCCAGGCTTCCTGTAGGCCCCCTTCAGATACTGGAAGGCTACTCTAAGGTCTCCTCAAAGCCTTCTCTTCTGCAGGCTGAAGAGCCCCAACTCTCGTAGCCTGTCCTCACAGGAGAGCTGCTCCAGCCCTCTGAGCATCTTTGTGGCCCTCCTCTGGACTTTTTATAATTTCCAATGCTGAGAGATGAAACAGGTGAGTAGGTTCAGGACTCTGCTTCCCACCTCTTGCCCTTGTACAGAGTGACTTCCCTGTACCCAGGCTGCCAAAGCAACTCCTGGGGATGACAATTCTGCCACTTGATGCTGAGTATTTGTTGAAGCCTTTTGTAACAACATGTAAAGAAAGCTCACTCTTGTCTGGTATTGTGTAAAGATAAATGCTGCTATGAGAGAGGGGGCTGCAATCTAAGCAAAGGGTACCTTTACCCAGCAAGGGCAGTGTGCTTTGCCAGACCAAGCAGGGGCAGGCCTATGCCCCACTGCTCTCCTTGCTCAAGTGGTATCTTGACATTTTCTCTTGAGGAACTACTTTTCAAGTGACTCAGCTATAAAAGGGGGATAATCCTGTCTCCCACATTTGTACCCAAAAGACCCAGTAATGTTTCCCCAGTATTTTCAGTCTCTGAGGATACCCCAGGACCTTGTTCATGGGCTCAATACTCAGCTCCCCCAGCAAGACCTTAGTCTCTGACTTGGTGTGGCTGTGACTCAGCTGTGAAATATGGTGGTTTTCCACTGAAGGTCTGAAATACAGTGTTTTTCCACTGATAATTTTGATAAGTATAACCTTAAACCTGGCTACATTACAGATGAGAACCCAAGAACATTTTTAATCAGTTATTTGCTCTTAACATCATGAATCACAGTGCTGCAGTGTATATGATATTCACTGGTGGTATAATTATGATGCTCTCTATATACTTTGCTTTCTTAATTCATTGTATTCAACATTGACCTTCTAGCAAGGCATGCTTTATTTTTTCATAGGCACATAGCTCAGTTTGGGACTGAGCTATGGGACTCCACAAGGAGACTCCTGCTGTAACAGCCACGCTGTACCAGCTGTGTTATCTGTCGTGGTCGTTAACCAGCCACGAGCCACTAGGTGGCTACCGGATGGGTGTAGTGATAAGGCTTCTTTGAACCCGATTTCAGATGGTGTGGCTGGAGCTCCTTCTCAACCTTCTCAGCAGGGCTTGTCTAAAGGATGAGAAATGCCTCTGTGATTGCTGTGAGTTGCTCATTTTTGGTGGGAGAGATTTCAGAGTTAAGCCCTGGGGGAGGTTTCAGAGTTAAGAGCTGGGCAAGGCAGGGAGTCTTGCCAGTCCAGGGACCTCACTGGTGCCCTTAGCTCTCTCCTCAAAGGCAGATTAGGTAAAAAATTGTGGAGACTACATTTCCCTGCAATGCCTCCACATCGTGGAGGACCAGTGGGGCAGGCATTCACAGGGTCTCCAAAGACCAGGAGGGTGGAGCTGCAGCTGTTCAGGGCAGGGAGAATCCTTTCACCCCCACTTCAGGCATGGTATAGGCTCCAGCAGGATAAGCAGGGCTCATGCCCATATGGACAAGCTCCAATCCTTCCCCAAGGATTGCTGCTCTCAGGCCCAGATGCTGCTACTCTGTGCACCCAGTGCTGATTCTAGGCACCCTCACCCTCTCCCACACGATTGTCCCTAGGTCAGTCTCAACCCACGTTTCTACCATGAAACTTACCAGAAAGGAGAGGGAAAACAGCCTTTCCAGGTCCAAGCTGCAAGGTGCCTCATCTGCTGCTAGTTCAGGTGTGTGAAGCTGCTTGTTGAACCTCAAGTGTTAAATCAAGCAGCTAGTAGTTACTGAGCTTCAGTGGATCTGGAAGAATCCTGGAGGAAATGCCTTGAAATGTCAAACAGCACCACCTCTAGAGATTTCTCTGAGTGTGCAAGCAGGACCACCTGAGTCTGGGCTGAGCAGGGAACTGATCTGAAAAGCTTGCTGCAAGTTCTGGGGAAATGACATCTGCTGAGGTAACCTCTGCTCAGTTGTGCATCATTGAATAATCAGGAGTCAAACACCCAGGATTCTTAACCCAAGCGTTCTTAGAATTGTAAATTCATTATCTGCTGGGTTCCCAGCCTTGCCATAGCTATCCCTTGGTAGTTACCAATACAAATATTTATCCATAATCTGTTTCTCTCTGTGCCATCAAACCTTGGAGGGAGGATGCCAGTAATTTTCCAGGCTTGCCCCACCAACCCAATTCAGATAACATCAACTGGTGCTGCAGCACTGAGGGCCCACAGACATGACAAAGCTGAGTAAACACAGCACAGGACAATCAGCAAAGAGCTTTACAGATGCCTTCCCATAACAAAGCACATCCAACAGAGCCTTGGATTTTCTTTTGTTTCCTTTCCTTCTTCTCCCACATCTGATTTTCATACTTATGAACATGCAAATGCAACAGGGAAATTTAGGAAATCTGTTACTAAGGTAACCGATTAGGTGGTGATGCAATGTTCCGGAGCACTCCAAATTCCTTCCTTCTCCCCTCCCCCCGCTGTGGGTTTGAATAAAGAGGAGAAGGCCGTGTGAAAACTGCTTTACCACCACCACCACCCTGCAGGCTTGAAGGGTTGGCTGGGTCTTTGTGCCCAGTATGAAATAGCAAATGGACACTTTGTCTAGAAACAGAGCAAGGGAGAAGGAACGTGGTTCCTGCCTTAAAATAATTCCTGCCTTGGTAGAGCTCTCGACAGGACAGGTTCGTAGCGTGACAGAGCTCCCATTTTGGACCGTGCCTGCTTTCGGACGGCTCCTATCTTTTTACACAGCTCTGGGTTTTGCACTGTCCCTGCCTTTGGACATTCTCCCCACTTTTGCACCATTCTGTGCAAATTTGCAAGCTTGGCGAGTGCTGGGGTCCATTGAGAGAGCTGCCAGCAGCACCCAGACCTGGCTACTCTTGGGCCACACAGCCGATTTCCTGGCTGCTATTCTGAACTGGAGAGACCCCAGCAGCTTGGCTCTCCCCTGCCACTGCTGAGGCAGCGTCGCTTGCACGAATCCCTGTCTTGTGGAAGCTGTCTCGAGACACTCCTGACTTTGGCAGCTTTCCCACACACTCTGGACTTCTGCTGTGTGAATCCAGACTATTGGATATTGCTTGCAGCATCAGAAGGCAGCTGAGCTGCAGAGAAATCCAGCAAGGGTTCATCACTGAATACCTATCTCACCTTTGTGAGTAAAGCCTGCTGGTCCCTTAATTCTCTGCTTGGTCTGATTGATAGTGGGGTAAAGCTGTGTTTATAGCTTAGCCTTTTCCATTTCCTGTCTTCCTAAATCTCTACATTTGTCCATAACATCCTGTAGGAGAATTCCCAACTGAATTAGAACCTGTAAATAAACCTAAACTGGTTTTGTATATAGTTTTGGGGTGGGGCTTTCAGGAAAATAAAATAATTCTATTTTTATAATTCCCGAGTCAACCACATTAATTCCCTGCCTCGAGGACATGCAATTCCCTTTTATTTGAAAGTCAGGATGCCCTGTGTTGCAATAAGCTCCTACCAAAAGGAAGGATGAAAGTTTTCATACTTGCCTACTCATAGGCAGCATGGCCCTAAAAATAACTTGACTTGAGAATACACCAAAAGTAAAAGAAGTGAACAAAATCTGTCTGCTTTGGATACAAAATGAGCAGAGGTAAAATCTTTATGCTTTAAGCTGGCAGGATTGCTGAGGGGACAATTCACTTTCAGCAGCATTGTTGGTGGGAAAAAGCATTCATGTGACAAGAGTAATTAACCAGACATCCACTTATAATTACATTTAATTATAAAGTAGGAAAATAAGGGCATCAAAGATGCAGGTCTTTGGACCCAAATATTGTACCTAAATTCAATGACATAGATGACATTGGATCAGGAACTGTGATTTCCCAAAGCAGTTAATTCAGGTTAACTTTTTCTGAGTGATCATTTTCCTGCAGTTAAGTCTGGACTAGTAATGCTGTTGCAGATCCTGCCTTTCCCCAATTTGATCTCCATGTTGCTGCCCTTCTGCACTTTGACATGGTCATTCTGAATTGCTTCAAAAGCAAAACCTCACCTAAGTCAGGGCCTGCACAGTGAGTTTGATTTTACACAGCGCTGCATAGATCCTGAGCTGTGGGCATAGTGTTGAAGGATGCTTTTCAATAGAAATAACTATTTGGTTTTATTGCATTATTTTATTTTTTTATTCATGGCAATGATTAGGGGTTAATTATGCTGATCTGTCTCCTTCAAGATTTTTTTGTGCTCCTGTAATAACTTCCTTATACAGATGGAACCATGTTGAAACTCAGTCTGAAGGATGCTGTAAAATTCTACAGTTATATGATTTTGATGTGCATTTTTATATTACTCCTGTGTCAGATCTGAACTAAGGGTGAAGAACAGAAATTCACAATCATTGAAATATCTGCCAGTGATGGGTCCTTTACACAGTCTCCCACTCATCTCTGTCTTTTCTATTTCATTTGTTTCTCTGGTTTTTAATTTGGGAGTTGGAATTTGGACTAGGCCTTCGTAACAGAGTATTGCACAATATCATATGAGAGCTTTCAGTAAGAAATTGCTGTATGAATACAATCACATAATCATAGAATGGTTGAGGATGGAAGGGATCTCTGGAAGTCAGATGTAGTGTGAGAAGCCTGGCTCATAGACCAAAAGTGCGATCCTGTTCCTGTTTGTGGCAATTTAAATCATAGAATCATAGAATGGTAAGGTTGGAAGGGACCTCAAGGATGATCTAGTTACAACTCCCTGACATAGGCAGGGACACCTCCCACTAGCACAGCTCACTCAAGGCCTCCTCCAACCTGGCCTTCAACACCTCCAGGGAGGGAGCAGCCACAACCTCCCTGAGCAACCTGTGCCAGTGCCTCACCACCCTCACTGCAAAGAACTTCCTCCTAACATCCAGTCTAAATCTCCCCTTTACCAGTTTAAACCCATTGCCCCTTGTCCTGTCATTACAAGACCTTGCCAATAGTCCCTCCCCAGCCTTCCTGTAGGCCCCCTTCAGATACTGGAAGGCTACTCTAAGGTCTCCTCAAAGCCTTCTCTTCTCCAGGCTGAAGAGCCCCAACTCTCTCAGCCTGTCCTCATAGCAGAGCTGCTCCAGCCCTCTGATCATCTTTGTAGCCCTCTTCTGGACCCACTCCAACACTTCCATGTCCTTCCTGTGCTGAGGGCTCCAGAACTGCACAGAGTACTCCAGGTGGGCTCTGACAAGAGCAGAGTAAAGGGGCAGAATCCCCTCCCTTGCCCTGCTGGCCACACTGCTCTTGATGCAGCCCAGCAATCAGTTGGCTGTCTGGGCTGCATGTGCACACTGCAGGCTCGTGTTGAGCTTTTCATCAACCCAGANAAATCAGGAGTTAACATTTCCTGCCAAACACAGAATGCAGACTCATGGTTAATACTGAGTTGATTTGTTTCAGCGATATGCTTGGACTGAAAGGTAAATCCCCAGAAGATCTCAGAAGCAACAGTTCACCTATTGCCTGGGGATCTGGACTTCCAATTAGGATAGGACTGATTTGCCTTGCAGAATATTAACTCCTGTTTTGTGCAGCAAATGCAGTACTACTGACTTACACAGCGGGAGAAGTGCTTAGACCGGATGGGACTTCCAAAGCTCATCCCTCCACCAAGTTGCTTGCCATCTGCAAACTTGAAGTGGCTGCAGTTCTACCCCCTTCTCCAGGCTACTGAGAAGTATCCAACAGGATGCTTACAGAAAATGGGAAAACATCTGAGCATGGACAAGAGGTCAGTCTGAAGTCAGGAGGTTTGTCAGTGTAGGCAAGGAGCAAATGCAAGCCAGCACCTGAGGTAAACACAGCCTGGCCAAGAGTCTGTCTGTTACCTGCACATGGCAGCAGCATGTTCATCAATTGCTGGCAGTGGTGCCAAATCATATTTTCCAGGTCATCAATCTTACCAGTTGCTGTAAAACACTATATAATTCAGTTCTACTTGATATTCAGCATACATCACATCTCTGAAAGGCTTAAACCAAAGATCTGGGCAGATTTTGTGAAATCAGATCCAGCTGTTAATGGGTACATCACAATTTTGTTGTTGTGGCTTGGTGTTGCTCTGTAGCCCTGCAGCACCATGTTTTGTTCACATGTGCTATGCAAGGGCATCATCCCAAAAGCCTACTAAAGCATTCTGTCAGGCTTAATGTAGTGGCTGTCCAGTAAAATGTCTGAAAGAGGCACATATATCAAGGTGAAGGAACAAATTACTCAGCTTTGCTGGAGTAGCTTTTTGTAGCACTGAGCCTACAGCAGCACTGGCATCAGCCTGCAGTGCCCCAGTTGTCCTCTCTGTCCTCTGCTGATGAGAGAAACATGCAGACCAGACTAAACAGGCATGGTATACTCAAAGGATCTCATAGCTTTGAAACCCTCATATAAGGTTGTGTACCATGACAGCACATTTCCCAGTGCAGCCATCAGGGCTGCCACACAGTCCGTGAGGTCACTTTTTTTTTCACTTTTTTTTTGCTCTCTGCACCAGCTTTGCCTAGAATATCAATTCACATCTGTTCCTGATCCTCCATGTGACCCACAGTTCTCAGCCCAGTATTGCTCAACCACAAGGAGCTCTACATTTCCCTGCATCTCTTCTCCATGCTTTCTTATTTGGAAATTTTGCAAGAGGTAGAGGAGAGTTGCAAGATGGGACAGTCCAGGAGGTAGGAGGAAAGCCTTAGCAGGTTGTATCAAATGTATAACTAAGCAGGAATTCCAAGAGTCTCTGAATGGAAGAGAAAGTTGACATGCAGGAAAGAGTTAAAAAAAATAAGGAGGGAGAATGGCACATCTACCCCTTATGCACATCTACCCCTTACTGAAGATGATCAGAGGGCTGAAGCAGCTCTCCTTTGAGGACAGATTGAGAGAGTTGGGGCTTTTCAGCCTGGAGAAGAGAAGGCTTCGAGGAGACCTGATAGTAACCTTCTAGTATCTGAAGGGGGCCTACAGGATGGCTGGGGAGGGTCTTGCAAGGTCTTGCAATGGCGGGACAAGGGGCAATGGGTTTAAAGTGGCAGAGGGAAGATTTAGACTGGATGTTAGGAGGAAGTTGTTTGCAGTGAGGGTGGTGAGGCACTGGAACAGGTTGCCCAGGGAGGTTGTGGATGCTTTGTCCATGGAGGTGTTGAAGGCCAGGTTGGAGGAGGCCTTGAGTGAGCTGTACTAGTGGGAGGCATCTGTGCCTATGGCAGGGGATTTGAACAAGATGATCCTTGAGGTCCCTTCCAACCTTCCCATTCTATGATTCTACGATTCTATGCAGCTTCCCCAAGGCACAAGACTTACCCAGCTGAAGTTTATACCAAGCCTACTGCAGCTAATAACCATTTAAGACCATACAAGTAGGAACAATCACAAATCTTCATACCTCCTCTGTGCAAACTGCATTCCTGACTTTTTGTTTCCCCAACATAACACACAGGTTAAACTAAAACCAGCAGAAATGCTTCAAGTAATCCCTTCACAGAAATCACCAAGGGAGGTGATTCTGCCACTTTACTCTGCTCTTGTCAGACCCCACTTGGAGTACTGTGTGCAGTTCTAGAGCCCTCAGCACAGGAAGGACATGGAAGTGTTGGAGCAGGTCCAGAGGAGGGCCAGGAAGATGATCAGAGGGCTGCAGCAGCTCTGCTATGAGGACAGGCTGAGAGAGTTGGGGATCTTCAGCCTGGAGAGGAGGAGGCTTCAAGGAGACCTTATAGTAGCCTTCCAGTATCTGAAGGGGGCCTGCAGGAAGGCTGAGGAGGGACTGTTGACAAGGTCTTGCAATGACAGGACAAGGGGCAATGGGTTTAAAGTGGCAGAGGGGAGATTTAGACTGGATGTTAGGAGAAAGTTCTTTCCAGTGAGGGTGGGGAGGCACTGGAACAGATTGCCAAGGGAGGTCGTGGATGCTCCCTCCCTGAAGGTGTTGAAGGCCAGGCTGGATGAGGCCATGAGTAACCTGTACTAGTGGGAGGTGTACTTGCCTATGGCAGGGGGGTGGAACTAGATGATCCTTGAGGTCCCTTCCAACCTTACCATTCTATGATTCTATGATCACCATGGGGCTGCTAATGCAATTCTCTTCTACCGGACCAGCTGGGTGAGAGGATCAGCCACACCTGACAGATGTGAGTTGCTTTGCCAAGGCAGCAATAGACAGCACTCAGATCTGGTGGAAATGAGGGTCTTGGCTAGCCCTGCCTGGAATTTAGATCTGGCTCCTCCTCACAAAACCCTTCCTGCCTGCTCTCTGCTGGCGTTTACTATCTGTGCAGTTCATGCTCTCAAGCACTCTAAAGCCCCAGTCAGTCACCACAGCCTAACTCTGCATTGAAATATTTGGAGGGGGGGGAAAGTATCACATGCTGTGTTAAGGATAAGAAAAATTACTCTTTGCCTTGAGTTGGTTGGGTGGATGACTAGCTGGTATGAATCACAAACGTTACAGTCCAGCACATAATTCCAGCTTGTGTGCTGTGTTAGGGCACATGGCTGTGTTCCCTGATCTGATGGCTTATTTAACTAATCAGCACAGCAGGAGCAGTTCATTTCAACTATTCCTATAAATGAGAGGTCTGTAATTTGCACATGCAGCTGTAATAGCTGTAATGCTTCGTTCCTGCTGTGCTGCTTAGTTACATAAACCATCTAGTCAAAATCAATACTTATTTACTGTACCTAATCAACACAGTTTGAATCCCAAAGATGTGGAAATTTGCATATAAGCTGAGCTGCCAAGTTTTCCCTCAGGTAACCATATCTGAGAGTTTCTTAATCCCTTCAAAAAGACAGGAGGAAAGGATGTAAAAAGCCATGGAATAACAAGTAGTCCACATGGAGGCTTTGCTGACTCTTTTCATGGGAGATGCAGGGATTTGACATTCATAACAAGAGGCTGCTGGAAACCACAGAGGAAATCCACAAGATCAGCCTCTCTTCTGCTGTAAACACTGTCTAGTAATTTCCAGGCAGCTTTCAATTACCAGTGTGTGGATTCATGGGCTGGAAACAGGTTGGACGAGGCCTTGAGTGAGCTGTACTAGTGGGAGGTGTCTGTGCCTATGGCAGGGGATTGGAACTAGATGATCCTTGAGGTCCCTTCCAACCTTACCATTCTATGATTCTATGATTCTATGAAACAGAAGGAGGAGACAAAGGTCTATATTTCATCACAAAGTCCAGTGGTTTTTGCCAGCTCCCAAAGTGAACAGGGATTCATGAAAACCTTGGTGCAATGTCAGGGCTTGTACAGTGAGCAACACTTCTAGAGGAGACTTGATTTAGAGATGATTGTAGACTCATAGAATCATAGAATGTTCTGGGCCATGCTATGAAATGGAAGAGACCTCTAGAGGTCATCTAGTCTGTCCCCCCCTGCAGTCAGCAGGGACATCCCCACTAGACCAGGTCACCCAGGGCCCCATCAAACCTTGCCTTGAATGTATCCAGGGAAGGGGCCTCAGCCACCTCCCTGGGCAACTTGTTCCAGTGCTCCACCACCCTCATAGTAAAGAACTTGTTCCTAACACCCAACCTAAATCTGCTCTTCTCAAACTTGAACTCATTGCCCTTCATCCTGTCACCACAGGCCTTTGTAAAAATCTTCTCTCCAACCCTCCTGTAGGCTCACTTCAGGTATTGGAAGGCTTCTATTAGGTCCCACAAATCCTCCTCTTCTCCAGACTGAACAACCTCATCTCCCCCAGCCTGTCCTCATAGCAGAGGTACTCCAACCCTCTGATCATTTTTGTGGCCCTCCTCTGGACCCGCTCCATCAGGTCCATGTCCTTCTCATAACGAGGGCTCCAGAACCAGATGCAGTACTCCAGGTCTCACCAGGGCAGATTAAGGTGGCAGAATCACCTCTCTAGTTCTGCTGGCCACACTTCTTTTGATGCAGCCCAGGATATTCATTGGCTACTGGAATGGGCTGCCCAGGGAGGTGGTGGAGTCACCGTCCCTGGAGGTGTTCAAGGCGCATTTGGATGTAGCACTTGGTGCCATGGTCTGGTCTTGAGGTCTGTGGTGATGGGTTGGACTTGATGATCTTTGAGGTCTCTTCCAACCCTGGTGATACTGTGATACTGTGATATGGTTTGCCTTCTGATACCTAATATATGGGAGTGGTACAACATCCCTGCCTAAGGAACCTGTGTTCCTCACTGTGTAACATGCTGCTTTGCTTTGGACACGTTGAAGGCTGAGCTGTCACTGATGTGGGTATTAGTAGCGAGCAACAGAGTAGTGGTTGGTTGATCACTCACAGCCTCTTCTGGCATCCTCCTTAAAATGCTGTCCAAAGTATACCATGGGCATTGATGGGGTGAACTGTGCTGAAGGGCTCTGTTCTCATGGGCAGAGGTTCTGCTGGGCCAAGTGGGAATCAAAGCCCTACTGGACCAACCAAGATGGAAGCCAGGATCTACCTGCCTTCTTCTCACAATGAAGAGCTGGAAAGATTAAAGAAGCACTGCAGTCTGTGTCCATTTCAAAAGAAACTGGATCATCTTGATTGCCAAGATAATTTCCTCCTTGTAAGCAGCTGAGGGTAGAGAAAGGTAGGCAGAAAGGAAAAGGACTTCATCTCCAAAAAGACATGTTTTTTGAAATCCCAATTCCAAAAAATAGACATGTTTTTGAAATCCCAGTTCTCAAACGGGTTTGCCTTGTAAACTTTTGTTTTATTTCAATTCAAGATTAAAAAGAAAAAAAAAATCCTGGAGGAAAGCACAGCCAATTTGTCACAAACATGTTTAATCAGAGCAGGTGAAAGGCAAAAGCTGGTGGTTGCTGCAAGCTCACGTGTCTTTGCATGGTATATCTGGGGTTATCTTCCAGAGCTGGCTTCAGGCTTCACAGCAGTCTACACAAAATTGAATTCTGGTGCCCTAAGGAGGTAGATGAAATGAGCTTGTCTGGAAAGGTAGATTTGCTGCCCTGGCTGCCCTGGACTAGTAGAAGATGTTGTTTCTACCAAGGACCGCTTATCGTCCCAGTATAACCCCTGCTTCTTTGGGAAAAGCAGAGTGAGGAGTTCTGCTTCTGATGGTGCCTGATGTTTCTTAGGAGGCCTTCAAGCTGAACACCCTGATAAGCCTGTCTGCACTAAAGGCAGACATCTGGCCCTGTTTTCAGTGTCCCAACATGTGTGAGATGTCTGCTTGTTGTGGCAGAGTTGGCACACGCCATGGGGCAGCAGCTAGAGGTCAGTCTGGTGCATTGAGTCATCTCAAATGCTCACCTATTGAGCCCCTGCATTTAAAACAGGGATAAAAATAAGACCTTTTTCTTGCAGGGAAATTGCTGGTGGTGTTGTTCTGTGTTTGGAAAGTGTTAAGTTATATGAAAGCAGCATGTAGACTCCAAATGATGTATGAAGTGTATTTGCTGTCTTGTCCTCCCTAAAGCAGAGTACCTGCTCCCTGCTCTTGCTGCATCATAGAGCGAAATGCCTACATACTGGAGCACCAAAATAGCTTGCAAAATATTGCTCTCAGGGCATCAACTTGATTCATGAATCTTTCTCTTTGGTTCTTGCAGCAACACTAAGGGATTTTATGATAAATATGCCAGCCAGCTCTCCTAGGCTTAGCCCTAGGCAAGGTAAAACGGTAGAGCCCCAAAAACCCAGTTTTACACAGCAGATTACTGTTAGGCATGAGGGCTATTCCAGCAGAAAAAAGGCAATGCCCATGATATCAGGATGGGTTTTGTCCCCAAGCTACTGAAAGTCTAAAGAATGCAAAATCATGGCCTCTGTACCACCTGCTTTCCTCAGTAAACCTTGCTTAGCACAATCTATGCAAGTCTGAGGACTCAAATCTCTGCTAGTAAGGCACATGTAAGATTTCAGTGAGCAAATATAGGTATCTTCTGGTAACAATTTTAAGATCAGCTTGTGGAACACAATCTCCCAGGTTAATTTTTGCTATTATTGTGAGGTACCTGGAATGAGTCTCACAGCCCTTTCTGCAGAGCATGTACAGTGTTGGAAATCAGCTCCAAAATTCAACATAAAATCTTCCAGAGCCTGCGATGTTAGCAAAAACTGCACCATGGTATTTGGTTGCAGCATGCTTTTCACAGCATCATGTATCATAGGATCTTAGAATCACAGAATGGTAAGGTTGGAAGGGACCTCAAGGATCATCTAGTTCCAACTCCCTACCATAGGCACAGGCACCTCCCACTAGCACAGCTCACTCAAGGCCTCATCCAACCTGACCTTGAACACCTCCAGGGACAAAGCAGCCACAACCTCCCTGGGCAACCTGTGCCAGTGCCTCACCACCCTCACTGCAAAGAACTTCCTCCTAACATCCAGTCTAAATCTCCCCTCTGCCACTTTAAACCCATTGCCCCTTGTCCTGTCATTACAAGACCTTGTAAATAATCCCTCCCCAGCCTTCCTGTAGGCCCCCTTCAGATACTGCAAGGCTACTCTAAGGTCTCCTCAAAACNCCAGGACTGCACACAGTACTCCAGGTGGGGCCTGAGGAGAGTAGAGTAAAGGGGCAGAATCCCCTCCCTTGCCCTGCTGCCCACACTGCTCTTGATGCAACCCAGGACTCAGTTGCTGTCTGGGCTGCAGGTGCACACTGTTGAGCTCATGTTGAGCTTTTCATCAACCCAGACTCCAAGATCCTTTTCCTCAGGGCTGCATGTTCCATGTCCTTCCTGTGATGGGGGCTCCAGAACATATTATATTATATTATATATAATATAATATATTATATGATATAACATAACATAACATCACATGATATATTATAATAACAAGGTCTGACCATTTCTCTGCTGCTTCTGGTAAATGTCTGCACACAAGCATTTACCATATGGGAGCAAGGCTGGGTAAAACTACAGTTCAAACTGAGGACCTTTCAATTCTTTGTTTTCTAAATTTCCCTGCTCTTGTTCTTTTTCCTCCTGGTTGGGCAATCATCCTCCTCCCTGTGTTAACTCTCCAGCCATTTCCCTGATGAGTAGGGCTGTGCTCATCACAACAGGGAACGGGAAAAACATCCTCAGCCAAACTTGCCAGCACAGCCTAGATTCCCTGTAGGGCATTAAATGTTCACTGGGAGTGGTTGACTTCATCCCTTGAGGGATCCAAGACAGACTAAGTAAATGTGAACCATGAGCATGTTGAAAAGATGCCCTTTAGAATAAATGAGAAAAATACTGGTGTGGGGGGTGCATGGGGAAATGCAGAGGATAATACTCTGCACCAAGTTCCTCGTGTATGCCTTGGTGACCACCCACACTCAACTTGCCCAGGTTTGCAGCAGGCTGAGACATGAGCCTGAGAATAGAGCAGTGAACCCCGCGGTGGGGCCAGCACTAACCAGCAGAGGGCAACGCCAATATGTATTTCACACACGCTGAGAGGATTTCTTGCTCTTAAGTCCCACTGGTGGAAGGTAGAGAGGACAGCTGCTGAGACATAGTGTGACCAGTACCAGCAAAACAATTCTCTCAGCCCAGGTCCTTGTTTCTCTGCCTCCCATGGTCATGACAACGCAGTGAAGCCCAGCTCTCAGCAAAGGCAGCTGCCCCTTTAACCTTGGCACAGTGCAAGTATTAAATAGCATATGTAATGGCTACTTTGTGTAGCTTTCTCGCCTGCATATTAGCTGGTTTGTCACGATCCCAGTAAGAAAGGCACTCAGACTCTGTAAAGCATAATTTTAAATGCTCTCTGTTTGGCCTTGTAGTATAAAGAAAGAGACAATAATTGACATTGATTGACAATTGACAATGATTGACACCCACCTGAACATGAGCCAGCAGTGTGCCCAGGTGGCCAAGGCCAATGGCATGCTGGCCTGCATCAGGAATAGTGTGGCCAGCAGGAGCAGGGAGGTCATTCTCCCCCTGGACTCTGAACTGATCAGGCCACACCTTGACTACTGTGTCCAGTTCTGGGCCCCTCAATTGAAGAAGGACATTGAGGTGCTTGAGCATGTCCAGAGAAGGGCAACGAGGCTGGGGAGAGGCCTCGAGCACAGCCCTGTGAAGAGAGGCTGAGGGAGCTGGGATTGTTTAGCCTGGAGAAGAGGAGGCTCAGGGGAGACCTTCTTGCTGTCTCCAACTACCTGCAGGGTGGTTGTAGCCAGTAGGAGGTTGCTTTCTTCTCTCAGGCAACCAGCACCAGAACAAGAGGACACAGTCTCAAACTGTGCCAGGGGAAGTTTAGGCTGGAGGTGAGGAGAAAGTTCTTGACTGAGAGAGTCATTGGCTACTGGAATGGGCTGCCCAGGGAGGTGGTGGAGTCACCATCCCTGGAGGTGTTCAAGGTGGCTTTGGATGTGGCACTTGGTGCCATGGTCTAGTCTTGAGGTCTGTGGTAATGGGTTGGACTTGATGATCTTTGAAGTCTCTTCCAACCTTGGTGATACTGTGATACTGTGATCTCACATTTCTGCCAATAACTGTGTATATACCTATATTTATTTCTTTCTCTCGATCCATGACAGGCAAGAAAGCAATCCTGGCATGAATATACTTGTGCAAGTGCCAAATCCCCATTTACTCGAATAAAATTCCCTGTCCAGGCATCTGTCTAACCAACCATACAGCTACTCATTCATTGACACAAAAAATCTTTGTGGGGAGAAAGCCCCACAAAAATATTTGCAGAAAACCAACAACAACAGCAACAACAAAGGTTGCACAGGAAAAGGTTGCACACTTGCATCTATAACAAATCTTAGGTTAAAAAGAGACCTACTTTTTGTGGGTTTTTTGTTGTGCTTTGGTTTTTGTTGGTTTTTTTTTTTGTTGTTGTTGTTGTTGGTTTTTTTTGATAACTCATCTCTGGTTTATGCTGTACTGCCCCAACTCTCTCAACCTATCCTCATAGCAGAGCTACTGCAGCCTTCTGGTCATCCTCATGGCCCTCCTCTGGACCTGCTCCAACACTTCCATGTCCTTCCTGTGCAATCTTCCAGCTGCAACTTTTATGATCCATCAGTCATTAGAAATAGATACAGAAGAAATTACACAAAATTAAGTCTGATAAATTAACATACCTGAGGTAAAACTCTAAATAAGACTGCATATTTTAGTCCTTCAAGGAGTTTTGGCACCTCAGGCATGCAGATGTTATTGTGAAGGTCTTAAAGATATGCCTCCTTCCACTTGACACACATTTGCTTTTGCTTGACCAGTTGCAAATTCCCTACAAAATACATGATTCCCCAAGGACACTGAAATAGTGCCACATGAATGACGTTGTTATAAAATTGAACATTTGTGCAGCAGCATCCTTTACCTTCTCTCCTACCCCTCTGTGCATCTCATAGTTTCTTAGCCTCACCTCCCCTAAAAGCAAGGTAAAAAAAGAGTAACATTACATATGCCCTCCCTCACTGGGTCTTTGATCCTTAGCTCCTATTTGGGCTTAACAAGTTTTGCCCTGCCACCTCTCTGCTCTCCCAGCAGCTTTTGGCTCCTTCATTCAGTTCCAAAAGCTTCTTTCCTTTTGGTTGGTGTCTTCTCCCTTGGGTAGGATTGGGAAGAAGTGTGTGACGAACAGCAAGTGAGGGAGCTTCCTGGTGGAAATTTTCTCCATCAGCTACTTTGAAATTTTGCTGGGAAGGGACTTGTCTGGGCCAGGCAAGAAGCATTTAGAGGTATGAGACTCCATAGAAGGAATCATCCAACTTGATTAGGCCTAACATCACAGAGATCATCCCTACCAAGCATCACAGTCCATGCCACAGTCCTGAGCTTGTGCTGCTTCCTTATCATAATAGTGACTCAGGTCACTGTTAAGGTAAGGAATCAATGTTTTCCATTATTTGCTCCTAGTAAACCAAAACAAATAATATAGAATCATAGAATCATAGAATGGTAAGGTTGGAAGGGACCTCAAGGATCAGCTAGTTCCAACCCCCTGCCAGCGGCAGAGACACCTCCCACTCAAGGCCTCATCCAATCTGGCCTTGAACACCTCCAGGGAGGGAGCATCCACGACCTCCCTGGGCAACCTGTTCCAGTGCCTCACCACCCTCACTGGAAAGAACTTCCTCCTAACATCCAGTCTAAATCTCCACTCTGCCACTTTAAACCCATTGCCCCTTGTCCTGTCGTTGCAGGACCTTGTAAATAATCCTTCCCCAGCCTTCCTGTAGGCCCCCTTCAGATACTAGAAGGCTACTATCAGGTCCCCTCAAAGCCTCCTCTTCTCCAGGCTGCAGAGCCCCAACTCTCTCAGCCTGTCCTCATAGCAGAGCTGCTCCAGCCCTCTGATCATCTTTGTGGCCCTCCTCTGGACCCGCTCCAACACTTCCATGTCCTTCCTGTGCTGAGGGCTCCAGAACTGCACACAGTACTCCAGGTGGGGTCTGACAATATCTCTATTACGAAGAAGTGCTTGGATCCTCTCATGGCTCTGATACCATTATTAATTTAGAGGTTGCTTCATGTGTTTTGTGACAGCTGTTAGCATCACTTCTACTAGTCCCGAAGGGTCGTGTCCTGCCCTGGGCTGCCCTGACTTGGGTTTTCCTACTGCCTGAGGGAGGATGGCTCATCTGTTGAAGTTCTGGCACAAATACACATAAGAAAGCAAGCAGGAAAAACATTATGTGATCCAACTTCACTGGTTTTTAGTGTCAATTTTATGAGTGTAGTGCATTTCAATACATGTACCTTATATTGCCACTAGAAAGATGTGGTAAAAACTGAGGGAAAAAATAATTTTACAGGGGACTGCAACTTATTTTCTTAATCAGAGAAACAGAGTAACCAGACTATACAAATAGAACATGGTGAGCTAACACCAGGAAAGTAAATTCCCTGGCAGTACTGAATCTTTCCAAGGCAATTTAGGATATGCATATCATAGAACTTGGCAGTGGGGAGAAACCAGACATCTTACACTTTGTTTCATGCTTTTCAGCTTCCAACAGCAATGATGAACTCTGGCCAAAGCAGTAGGTTGGGAATTTATGAGGGATCAAGGTTATTTGCTCTTGACCTTAGGTCAGGAGGTCTCTAGAGGGTCATTAATCTCTATCAAACACTGTGCATCTCTTTTATTGCAGTTTAAATGATGAGTAACTACGAATTACAAGAATGTCATTGCCATATATCAAGCAGTTCAAGGCTGGTAAATCTGAAACAAATTAACAGAGACAAACTGAACTCTAATTAGCAGTTTGTCCCCATTCACATGTACCTTGCTGTTACAGAGCTGGTGGTTGGGCTGAACAGGAAGCTAATGTGAAATAGAGCTTGCAGTGCTTTCCAGAAAGATGAAAAATATGCTGGAAAACACAACATACAATTATCTTCTGCAAAACAGTTTATTAAATAGGGTCTCTAACCTCTTGTATTTGGAGTACACTATATTGGCAGCATGTGTCCTGAAGCCTCTAGCCTCTTATGTCTGAGATATGCTTTGTGATGATGACATGAGTCTTGCAGGAGGGGTGAAGCATAAAGCTATTGAAAAAATAATGAAAGAAGGAGTGCATTCCACACAGTTCTCATGTGCAGCAAAAGATAAAAGAAAATGTGAAAAGAGTTTTAATAAACTATCCACCTTCAGTATTAAAGAAAACCATTATTGGAATCCTTAGCATTATGACAAATTTGCCACAATGGCCAAAGTGATATTTAAAACATAATTTAAAGGGGGGAAAAAAAGGAAGCACTAAGAAAGAGAAGTTGCTGTGAACCACAGGTGTTATTTCCTAAAATGAAAAATCCTGTACAGGAAAAAGAGGTGTATTGTATATGTAAAGTGGCAGTATTGTATATGTAAAGTGTTTATGGCCCTAAACAGAGGCAAATATGGGGTTCTTCAGTATTAGGTGTGAAAACTTGCCTCAGCCATCTGTCTTCAGGGTTCTTCTCCCCAGCTCAGGGTTGTGTGTGCACACTGGACTGGATGCACGGAGCAGTTTTGGTAACTAAGGTATCACTGATGTCTACTGGGTGGAATCAGACATGTTCAGTTTTTGTCGTGGGCACTATGCTGCTCAGATCACAGGATAACAGGATGCTAGCACATCACAGGGAGGGACCTCCATAGATCATTGAGTCCAACCTCTCTACCAGAGCAGGACCACAGAATCTAGTGCAGATCACACAGGAACACATCTAGATGGGTCTTGAAAGTCTCCAGAGAAGGTGACTCCCTGGGGAACCTGTTCCGATGCTCCATGACCCTTACAGAAAAGAAGTTCTTCCATCATGTTGAGGCGAAACTTCCTGTGCTGTAGTTTACATCCATTGCCCCTTGTCCTATCACAGGGTGCAAGCGAGAAGAGGCTGCCCCTTCCTTCTCGACACCCAGCCCTCATATATTTACATAGATTATTAGATCTCCTCTCAGTCTTTACCTCTTCAGACTAAACAGCCCCAGGTCTCTCAGCCTTGCCTCATAAGGCAGTGCTCCAGTTCCTTAATCATCTGGGGGATGGGGAGGTCAGAACTGGATGCAATATTCCATTTGGGACCTTACCAGAGAAGAGTAGAGGGGAAGGACAACCTCTGTTGAACTGCTGGCCACATTCCTTTTAATGCACCTTAGTATCCCATTGGCCTTCTTGGCCACAGAGATTCCCGTGGCAGGGGTAGGTTTGTGTGTATATGTACTTATTTTTACAAATATATATAGAACATATATATGCAGAACTATGTGCAGCAGCATCCACCTTGCCATCTTGACTGTCACTGCAATTTCCAAGGTAACCAAGCTGTGTAAAACAGTAAAGTCCATTCCAGGACTTACTAAATGAAATCTTCTTTGCAGTAAGAGAAGCAACCCTACCAGTTTCCTGTAGACTATAGAATAGTACACAGGTAAATGTACAAGATCCAGAGATCTTTGGGTTTCCAAGAATTGAAGGGTGTGGATAGGGTCCTAAAGACCTAGTTTGTTACCAACATGACTGAAAAGCAAGGACATTTGTGATGACTGATGTGTCTCCAAGTGGCTCCTAATGAACACATTGTAAATGCACTAAGCGTGAACAATAGTTTCAGGTAAGTAAAGGTTTAAATTGGCAATGCACAAAGAATGTGGGGAAGAGGAACAGACTGTTTCAAACAGACTGAAAAGAAAAGAGCTCTAATAAAGAGGCAGTGTAGATGAATCACCATCTTAGACATTCAAGTAGGAATAGCTCAGAATCCTTTTCTCATGATATTTATATATATATATATATTTCTCTTCATGCCATTCAGTGTAGGTGTGTCTAGTCAGTGCCTTAGAGAACACAAGCTGGAAGCAGCCCACTTGAGAAAGCATTTGGAGGGAAAGATATGGAACTTATAAGCTGAATTTGTTTGCTTATAACAACTGGCATGAAGTAATTGCTGTAGAATGAAAAACAAAGATGACCGTACAATGGAGTAGCAAAGGAAATTCATGACACCATATGACATCTGTTCAATAACAGCACAGATTGAATGTGTTACTCTAGCGAGTCGACTGTGTCACGCAGCTTGGTGTCATCTGCAAACATTCTGAGGGTGAACTGATTCCTCTGTCCATGTCACTGACAAAGATGTTAAGCAGCATTGGTGCCAACACTGACCCCTTGCTAGAGGGCAGGGATCCATCCAGAGAGGACCTGGACAGGCTAGAGAGGTGGGACCAGGTCAACCTCATGAGATTCAACAAGGCCAAGTGTAAGGTCCTACACCTGGGTAGGCACAATCCCAAGCACAAGTCCAGGCTGGGTGGTGAATGGCTGGAGAGCAGCCCTGAGGAAAAGGACCTGGGGATCTGGGTTGATGAAAAGCTCAGCATGAGCCTGCAGTGTACACATGCAGCCCAGACAGCAACTGAGTCCTGGACTGCATCAAGAGCAGTGAGGGCAGCAGGGCAAGGGAGGGGATTCTGCCCCTTTACTCTGCCCTTGTCAGACTCCATCTGGAGTACTGTGTGCAGTTCTGGAGCCCTCAGCACAGGAAGGACATGGAAGTGTTGGAGCGGGTCCAGAGGAGG
>VWZE01021816.1:33274-44721 GCA_013396675.1 Eubucco bourcierii
AAGGCCGGGTTGGAGGAGTCCTTGAGTGAACTGTACTAGTGGGAGGTGTCCCTGCCTATGGTAGGGAGTTGGAACTAGATGATCCTTGAGGTCCTTTCCAACCTTATCATTCTATGATTCTATGATTCTAACTTTGAAGGGCTTTTAAGCATTGTCACAGAGTCAGTTAAACACAAGACTATATTTATGCAGTCCACACTGTGGTAAAATTTTTCCCATGTACATTTCTGTCATATGCCATATTAAAGACATTCGAGATCTCTGCATGGCCATTGTGGTCTGTCCTAGTGCATGCTCCTGGGAGCTTGTAAGTCCTTACAAGTGCCTTTAACAAGACAGGAATGGATTTACTCTGTGAGCTTGTCAGTCATAACTCAGCTGTACAGAAAGCCAGTGGAGGAAAGATGTTTTGCCAAAACCAGTTTTCCATAAAGATCTCCTGGTGGATTTTGACTGTGCTGAAATGCTGAGTTAAGCCTTGCTACTGGGTGATAAATGTGGAGCAAGGTGACTAGCACTGAATATTGGCACAAAGATTTCAGCACAGCACCCAAGAGCATAAAAAATGGTATTACCTGGCAGCCAATATGCTTAGTAATAATGGATGCTGCAGATCTAGCAGGGGAGGAACACAGAACTAGTGTGGAAAGAGTTATTTTAGATTTCTTTGGGTGATTACCTGGAATAAAGTATGGGTAAAGGCAGTACAAGCTTTGTACAGGTCAGAGCAGGAAAGGTTGTACTCATTAATATTAAAGCAATTAGCTATACAGATGTGATATCAGTGATTTGTTGCAGTCACTGAAATATTAACTGTGACTGCATTTCTGTTGTATGCTCATCTTGTCTAACAACTAGGGAAGGAGCCTGGATTATCAAATAGCAAAACTTCAGGGTTTTGTGTTAGGAGGTGTGAAGGTTTGGGAGTTCCCCACCCCCACACACTTTGTAAAATGACCCAGACTAGCACTCAGTCGGCTGGAAGTTAAATGATGAAGCTCTATTTACAGCTCAGCACAATGTACAGCAGATATTTACACTATATACACAATATTTACAGAAATATACAAATAAAAAGGTAATACAACAACACAACTCCCCTCCCAGAAATCAGAGACCCCAGGAGGGGCTCCCAACCACCCTTCCACCTTCTCCCCACCCCTGTACCTTACCCAAAGGTTTGCCTTACGTGCAAGGTAAATTAGGAGGATCGGCCAAGGGGGTTAGAAGAAAAGTGATTAGTGAGGATTAATCAGCAGAGGAGCCAGAGCCCAGAAGCTGCTAGATCCCACCAGCAGCTCCTGTTCCAGCAAGCGACAGAGAGAGACTGACTTATCAATTGTTTTGGTTAGTGTTCCCAAACAATTCTCCAGCAAGCGTATGAGTGAAGTAGACATCATGATGTTTTCCTTTCACAGCCTAGAGTGTAATTTTCTCTGTTAAAATATTCCAATTAGCCTCAAACCAGCACAGGAGGTAATAGCTCAAATTATCAATCTGATTTGTTGATTTCAGCTTGGGAAGGAGACAAACAAAAAGTACTTGGCCGAGTGTCTTCTGGGTTTATTTGAAGCCCTGCTGATATTGATTAAACTGCACAAAAAATTCAGAGGCAAAAATTGCAGTTGCAAATGTCTTTGTGCATTAAATATCCAGAGTAGGATCCAGGTCCATCTTAGATTCTTTCAATTAGGTGTCTATGCTACCACCTCCAGCCATGTGCAGGAGTCACCTGGTGACATCTGAGATGCACTGTGGTCCCATGTTATCTTTTCAGAGCTGGTGGATATGGCACAGTAATTACAGTAGATCTGCTAAACCAGGCAGGATATTCTGACAATACAAATGACTCCATAGGGATGTTAGAACAAATGAAATTCAGTTCCACACCAGCAGAGTCAGAGGAGCCTAATGAGTCACCAAGCTGACTAGTTGTGAGAGGGGAGTCTCTGCATTCATCATGCATGATACCATTCAGGATGCCCTTAGGTATCCCAAGACTTATTGTCATGTCTACTAGCCCATGATGATGTTGAAGAACCTTAAAGTAGAATTAGAGCTCTGTGTGTCAGTGACTAATTGAGCCTTGAATCACTGCTGTTGGAAATTTAGACCTCTGACTGGCGTGGAGACACCATTACTGGGTTGTGTTAATGATCTGCATCCTACCTAAGCTGTGTGTGGGAATAGGAGAGCACTGAGTGTGTGGGAACCTATTGAGAAAGGAGTTGCCATGTGCCCTGAGATCTAACAACCACATATGACAGCTCCATGACCAGCAGGTGAACATCATCAGCCTCTTTTAGGAACGGGTTCATGCCTAAGAGACTGATGTGAACCTATGAGCATCCTCAAAGTCCTCAGACTGTGATCAGGTAATAGAAGTGACCTAGGAGCATCTGAAGATTTTCCCTTCAACTCTATTTCCTGACATGTTCCACCTGCTTCTCCCTCCTTCTGGTCTATGATCTGTGGGTAGAGAAATTTGTCTGTGATAACCAGTAATTCACTGCCTTATACATTTAAGCTTCCTTGCAGGGTTATTTTGCATATGACTGGAAGCACCAGGACAAAATGACCCCAAAAGGAACAGTAACAGTACATTTCTCCTTTTCATTTTCATTTAATTTTCTGATGAAGATACTTTATTTCCCTGAGTACCTTCTTGGTTATTTGCCTATTAAAAGATCTGTCACTAATAAGTTGAAAAATATGTCTTCTCCCTCCAGAAACTCATCAGCAGCTCTCTTGATGGTTACACCTGGTGAAGTCTGATGCAGCTAGCCCTCATTACCCTTGCAGGCAAGGTCACAGTCAGTAACATGGTAACCATTACTACAGGCCTGTTTTTAACACAGTAACCCAGCTGGGTCTCACTTCCCTGTGCAGCCACCTTTCGTTATGCCAGATCCCCGTGCTCAGTGCAGTTATGCTGCTGTTGCTTTAGGAGCTCTGAGAAAGCAATGGTTGGTTCTCAAAAGGCAACCAAAAGAACCTTACATGTGGACACATTCCAGCTTGTTGGAGATTTCTCAGCCAGTGAGTTTCCCTGTCTGCTGTCAGTGCTGCTCTGGAGGCTTGTGCTGCTCTTTGAGGTCAGAGTCCTCTGGGTGCTGCAGCTTGGATCACAGGATGTCAGGGCTTGGAAGGGACCCAAAGAGATCATCAAGTCCAACTCCCCTGGCAGAGCAGGACCATACAATCTAGCTCAGGTCACAGACGAATGCATCCAGACAGACCTTAAAGGTCTCCAGAGAAGGAAACTCCACAACCTCTCTGGGGAGCCTGTTCCAGTGCTCTGTGACCCTTACAGAAATGAAGGTCCCCCTTGTGTTGAGGTGGAACCTCCTGTGTTGCAGCTTACATCTATTACTACTTGTCCTATCACAGAGGGTGATTGAGCAGAGCCTGTCCCCCGACTCCTGACTCTCAGCCCTCAGATATTTCTAGGCATTGATTAAAGCCCCTCTCAGTCTTCTCTTCTCCAGACTAAGCAGCCCCAGGTCCCTCAGCCGCTCCTCGTAGGCATGTGCTCCAGTCCCCTAATCATCCTTGTAGCCCTCTGCTGGACCTTCTCCAGCAGATCCCTGCCCCTCTTAAACTGGGGAGCCCAAAACTGAAGGCAGTACTCAAGATGAGGCCTCACCTAGACAGAGTAGATGCAGAGGAGAACCTCCCTTGATCTGCTGGACACACTTTTCTTAATGCACCCCAGGATCCCATTGGCCCTCTCAACCACAAGGGCACATTGCTGTCCCACAGATAACTTGTTACCCACCAGCACTCCCAGGTCCCTCCCCACAGGGCTGCTCTCCAGCAGATCACCTCCCAACCTGTACTGGTACAGTTTATTATTCCTCCCTAAATGCAGGACTCTGCACTTGTCCTTGTGGAACTTCAGTTGGTTCCTCTGTGCCCAGCTCTCCAGTCTGTCCAAGTCTCACTGCATGGCCACACAGCCTTCAGCTGTATCAGCCAAGCCTCCCAGTTTGGTGTCATCAGCAAACTGTCTGAGCAGACTCTGTCTGTCCCCTCATCAATGTCATTGATGAAGATGTTGAACAGCACTGGACCCAGCACTCATCCCTGGGGGACGCCACTAGTTACAGCTCTCCAACTTGTCCTGGCACCATTGATCACCACTCTTGGAACTCTTATCTTGTAACCAGTTCCTAATCCACCTCCCTGTCTGCTCTTCCATCCCACACTTCCTGAGCTTGCTCACTAGGATGTCATGGGAAACAGTGTCAAAGGCCTTGCTAAAGTCAAAGTAGACTACATCCACTGGTCTCCCTGAATCTGCCTCATCATTTATCACATCATAGAATGCTATCAGGTTAGTCAAGCATGATTTCCCCTTGGTAAATCCGTGCTGACTACTCCTGATAACCTTGTTCTCTTCCAAGTGCCCTCTACAAGGAGCCACTCCATCATTTTTCCAGGAATGGAGGTGAGGCTGACTGGTTGATAGTTCCCTGGAACCTCTTTCTTGCCCTTTTTGAAGACTGGAGTGACATTGGCTCTCCTCCAGTCCTCAGGCACCTCTCCTGTATGCCACAATTTGGCAAAAACAATGGAGAGTGACAGAACAATAACAGCCAGTTCTCTCAGCACACTTGGGTGCATCTCATCAGGGCCCATGGACTCATGAATTTTCAATTTGTGTAATTGATCCCTAACCAGTCTGCACTGACCAGTGGAGAGCTTGTCCCTGCTGCAAACTCTGCAAGGCTAGGGGCAGCACACAGAGAATTAATGTATATATATGTGTGTGTGTGTGTGTGTATGTGTATGTATGTATATATGTATATATTTATATATAAAATAAAAGAAGTGAAAGAAAACCATGTCAAGCTAGGGGTTCCATATAAATAGGAGGTCATCATTCATGCCTCTGGCAGCCACTCCTGGTGAAACATTGATTTCACTCTGTCTCTATGTAAGGCAAGGCTAAGGCCATACACAACCAGATGGTTCCTTAGGAATGAAGTCTAAACATAAACAGTTCCGGAGCCCTCAGCACAGGAAGGACATGGCAGTGTTGGAGCGGGTCCAGAGGAGGGCCAGGAAGATGATCAGAGGGTGGGAGCAGCTCTGCTATGAGGACAGGCTGAGAGAGTTGGGGCTCTGCAGCCTGGAGAAGAGAAGGCTTCAAGGAGACCTTAGAGTAGCCTTCCAGTATGTGAAGGGGGCCTACAGGAAGGCTGGGGAGGGACTATTGACAAGGTCTTGCAACGACAGGACAAGGGGCAATGGGTTTAAAGTGGCAGAGGGAAGATTTAGACTGGATGTTAGGAGGAAGTTCTTTGCAGTGAGAGTGGTGAGACACTGGCACAGGTTGCCCAGGGAGGTTGTGGCTGCTCCCTCCCTGGAGGTGTTGAAGGCCATGTTGGATGACGCCTTGAGTGAGCTGTACTAGTGGGAGGTGCCCCTGCCTATGGCAGGGAGTTGGGACTAGGTGATCCTTGAGGTCCCTTCCAAACTTACCATTCTATGATTCCATGATTCTACGTATCTCATCTCTCAGCTAGTGGTTGCTATGAAGGCTTCTTGTTCAAACATATCAGCAAGACCTCAGGTCTCTCAGGGAGTTTATCTTTTTGGAAATACAATTAGGGAACAGGAAAATCTGGGCTCTTCAGGATTTCCACAGCACTCTCACACAGATATTTAGGATCTATACTGCATGGCACTTGTAGCCAAGGATTAGACTGCCAAGGTCAGCTAACAATATTTCTGATGCATACTATCACACCATCTCACCTTCATGCTGCTGAGCAGGACCATTTTCACCATTCTCACGTGCCTGGACAGAGTCCCTGTTCACTGAGAACTTATCTGGGATCACTTTGTGAAAGAAGGAGCTTATAAATCCAAGCTGACACAGGCTAATGCTTTTTCCCAGAAGGCCATAATATTCATCCTTGATACATCAACCTGAAAGACCCACCTTCTCAAAACACAGCATGAGTTTTGAGTCTTTTGTTGAGAAATTCAGTTCTTTTTATCTTTCTGAGTGCATTGACATTTCCAAGGTTTGTGCTGCGTGCAAGGATTCTGACAGCAACCACCTCTTGTCTTGTCCTTTCTCTGGAGTCCTGAGACCTGGAAATGTAAGAGCTCGGATCTCCACTTATAAATATCACTGTGCATCAGCATCATCCTATCACCATGGAATTTCTCTGGCATAGTGGGAGCCACAAGAGCCCAGCTAAACCTCTTGATGAGAAACTCAGATATTTTTAATTGTTTAAGAGCATCATTTTTCTAGCCTTAAATCAGTGAGCACTGGCACCTGACTATATTTGTCCTCAAATCCTGGACGACTGCTTCTGCATTTCAATGTGTAGTTTGAGTGTATGTGATCTGCTAGTGCAGAGTATTTTTAGCAAGAAGAGAGTCTTCTTTTGTATGGGCTCAGAAAGGTAAAAGTTTATCATTTAAAGAGCTTGATGATGCCATCTACACCTAGGGGTTTACTTTTGTGATCTTGCTGTCTGCTGCTATGTGATGGCTGCATTTAAAAAACTTACATTGCTTTATTGAAAAGTCATACTTAGAAACACCAAACTGCATGCAGTAGTCATTCATATGAAGGCTACCTAGATGTCTAAGTGTTGGATCAGGATATGCTTTATTTTTGTTCATAATTCTGCAAGGGTCCTGACATTCTGTATTCAGTTCCACCTGTAGAAATGTGAAGCAGTCATTGACCTCTGGTGCAGTTACACTGAGTTTATACATCAGTGTGAAAAGACAACATTATTTCTACTCTCCATGCCCTGCTTTCATCTGAAATCCTCCAAATACTGCACACTGCTTTTGGAGATTACAAATAGAAATATAACTGTTAGAGGCTGCTGTTTTTAGTAAAGCTGTGGTTCATAGTACTTAATCATAGAATCATAGGATGGTAAGGTTGGAAGGGACCTCAAGGATCATCTAGTTCCAACCCCCTGCTATAGTCACAGACAGCTCCCACTAGAACAGCTCACTCAAGGCCTCCTCCAACCTGGCCTTCAACACCTCCAGGGAGGGAGCATCCACAACCTCCCTGGGCAACCTGTGCCAGTGCCTCACCACCCTCACTGCAAACAACTTCCTCCTAACATCCAGGCTAAATCTTCCCTCTACCAGTTCAAACCCATTGCCCCTTGTCCTGTCATTCCAAGACCTTGTAAATAGTCCCTCCCCAGCCTTTCTGTAGGCCCCCTTCAGATACTGGAAGGCTGCTCTAAGGTCTCCTGGGAGCCTTCTCTTCTCCAGGCTGCAGAGCCCCAACTCTCTCAGCCTGTCCTCATAGCAGAGCTGCTGCAGCCCTCTGATCATCCTTGTGGTCCTCCTCTGGACCTGCTTCAACACTTCCGTCTGTTGCCACACCCATCCCATACATGTTTATTATGCACCCTTGTATAGCACAGGAATGTTGAAGTCTAAATAATCTGACAGTTTTTCATTCATATTGCTTAGGCCGGGAAAGCATCTGGCCATATCAAGACACAGATCTATGCACATGAACTTAATCTTGCTTTAATTGTGGTTTACAAACTCACTTCTTGTGATGGTTTGGTAGTTACACACACACACACACACACACACACACTTTGTAACTAGGTTCAGCCAACTGGAAGTTAAGGACTGAAGCTCTATTTACAGCTCAGCACAATGTACAAGCAGAGAGATACACAACAGACAGGAATAGTTACAGAAATATACAAGTTAAAGGTAATACAGAAACACAACTCCCCTCCCAGAAATCAGAGACGTCAGGAGGGGCTCCCAACCACCCTTCCACCTTCTCCCCACCCCTATACCTTACCCCAAGGTTTGCCTTATGTGCAAGGTGAGTTTGGAGGATCAACCAGGGGGGTTAGAAGGAAAATGGTTTGCGAGGTTACTTGGCAGAGAGGAGGAGGCCAGAAGCTAGACAGCCCGAGATGCTGTGCCCGAGAGACTGAGTTATCTATGTTTTGAGTTCTTATTCTTATCCATCTCAGCAAAACCTATGAGTGAAGCAGACATCACCATTGTTTTCGTTTCTCAACCTATAATATAATTTTCTCTATTAAATTATTCCAGTTAGCCTCAAACCAGCACACTTCTCCCCTCACTCAGACATACTTTTTAACCTGTCTCCTCCCGCAAAAATTAAGGTAATTATTAACATCCTTTTCTGTTGATGCTTGGTTTTAGACACTTACTAAATATCCTCCTTTGGCTTTGAAAATATAGCACCAGTGCAGTTTGCTTCTCAGTTTCTATTTTCCCAATATTTGCTAGAGGCAGCTGGGCAATCCCACAGTGTATGAGCAAAAGTTCCCAGAGCGGCAGAACAATCTGACTCGGTTCTGTTACCACCTCCGCTTATGGCACATTTTTTTCTGAAACAATCAAATTTGATTGCTTCTTATACATTTGTGTATAGGAAGAAAATAGAATACTGTCTTCTACTGGAAGAACATTATATTGCTTTCAAATCAATTTCAATTTCTCATGAGTCTTCAATATAATTTTATTTCACCTTTATTTTTGGGTATTACATTTTCATCGCTTCATTCTACTTTAAAAATTGGAATTCTCCTGATGCCTTCCACAAAGATAAATTAGCTGTAATTGAGAACATTGTCCTGATGGGAGGGAGAGTAGGTTTAGGTTTAAAGTCCTTAATATTTCAATAGAATCCCTTCACATTTTTCAGTGTGATGTTGAAGGGTTTGAAGTTTTGCTAGATCTCTTTCTTTTTCTTCACATTAACACACTGCTCACCCAGGCAGTGCTCTCAGTGGAGCTTGCACAGAATTTCCCAGCAGCTGATGCTTGGCCTCACTGCCTTTACATGCTTGTTTACACATAGGTAGTGCATGCCTGGAACACAGACATTTTCATCTGGGAAGTGACATGTCCACATTTGAAAATCATAGAATCATAGAATCATAGAATGGTAAGGTTGGAAGGGACCTCAAGGATCAGCTAGTTCCAACCCCCTGCCATAGGCAGGGACACCTCCCACTAGTACAGCTCACTCAAGGCCTCCTCCAACCTGGCCTTCAACACCTCCAGAGAGGGAGCAGCCACAACCTCCCTGGGCAACCTGTCCCAGTGCCTCACCACCCTCACTGCAAAGAACTTCCTCCTAACATCCAGTCTAAATCTCCCCTCTGCCACTTTAAACCCATTGCCCCTTGTCCTGTCGTTGCAAGACCTTGTCAATAGTCCCTCCCCAGCCTTCCTGTAGGCCCCCTTCAGATACTGCAAGGCTACTCTAAGGTCTCCTCAAAGCCTTCTCTTCTGCATGCTTTGTGACAGCTTTCTGCTTTCCTTTGGAGATGTGCACCCCTCCAGTAGCACATTTAATCTGACTGACAGCAGGTCTGGTGTTTTTTCTTGCATAGTGTGATCTTTTAGAAGCATCTATGGTACCCACCGGTCTGCACACTATGGGGTAAGGAACACTACTTTACTATACCAATATCAGGCCAAAAATCTGTTCTTGATTTCACAACTGTCAGCAGAGATATCTGAAAACTTTTCCAAATGGCTTTCATGTGTGTGTTACATAGACAGCCTGTCAGCTTTTTTAAAAACACAGTGCATCAAAGGTTTTGCCTACCACCACAGACCAGACTGGGAGTCCTGATGAAACTTGAAATACAAATTCTCTTGCTTATGGATAAGAATTAGAGATAGACACAGTGAAGGAAACCTTGTGGTTGGTGTCTACTACAGGCCACCTGATCGGAGTAACCTAATGAAGCATTATTTCTCCAGCTATAGGAAGCTTTGTATTTACAGGCTCTTGTCCTGTTGGGGTGTTACAACCACCCTGATATCTGCTGGAAAAGTAGGACTGTAAGGTGTAAGAAATCAAGAAGACTCCTGCAGTTGCCTGGAGAAGAGGAGGTTCAGGGGAGACCTTATTGCTGTCTACAACTACCTGAAGGGTGGTTGTGGCCAGGAGACTGCTTTCTTCTCTCAGGCAACCAGCACCAGAACAAGAGGACACAGTCTCAAGCTGTGCCAGGGGAAGTTTAGGCTGGAGGTGAGGAGAAAGTTCTTGACTGAGAGAGTCATTGACTGCTGGAATGGGCTGCCCAGGGAGGTGGTGGAGTCAGCGTCCCTGGAGGAGTTCAAGGCAGGTTTGGACGTGGCACTTGATGCCATGGTCTAGTCATGAGGTCTGTGGTAATGGGTTGGACTTGATGATCTTTGAGGTCTCTTCCAACCTTGGTGATACTGTGATACTGTGAATTTCTGAAACAGATGTTGCCATGACTCTTGGTGGTTTCATAAGTTGCTTGTTTTTTGCTGTTTTCTATAAAAGGCTCTGGCACTGCTCTTGCTGTTTGGAAAGGCTTGGTTAGATACTGCCTGTGTTTTCCTCAGCAAACATGAAGAGTGAGAAATACCAGGAGTTCCCTGGAAGACAGGAAAACATTCATATGAAGATAGGACATTTGCTGTTTCTTGGGAGGATCAGTCACTTAAAGACTTCATTTCCTGTCCTTATGTCCTCTTTAAGCTCAAAAGCTTAGTGCTGGCTTAACTTTCTATGTGTGTAGCTATTGTTAGATTTTACCTCCTGGAAAAATTGAGGAAACAAATCAAAATACCTTTTAAGGAATACATCATCCTTTGAGGGACCTAGAGGAATTGCTGGTAATTTAACTGTCAGGATCTCAGGAGCTTTATTTTCCAGAATAAATAGGGTGTCTTTTTTTTATTAGCTTTTTTACTGTGATACTTCCACACAGTCTGCATGAATAGAGAAATGCAAGGATATCAAATGCAGAAATGGCAGTAAATGGGATCATGGCATGTTATGTAAATGTTCTTAGAGCTGCATGTGAGGTTTCTTGCTCTTGAATCCTTTTGCAAATAAATCATAATTATTTAAAAGACATCAACCAAAACCAACACAAACAAACAAGCAAAAAGCCACAAAGAAAACACCTACAAAAACAAGGCCAAGTGTAAGATTCTGCACCTGGGTAGGCACAATCCCAAAGATAAATACAGGCTGGGTGGTGAATGGCTGGAGAGCAGCCCTGAGGAAAAGGACCTTGGGGTCTGGGTTGATGAAAAGCTCAACATGAGCCTGCAGTGTGCACATGCAGCCCAGACAGCAACCGAGTCCTAGGCTGCATCAAGAGCAGTGTGGGCAGCAGGGCAAGGGAGGGGATTCTGCCCCTTTGCTCTACTCTTGTCAGACCCCACCTGGAGTACTGTGTGCAGTTCTGGAGCCCTCAGCACAGGAAGGACATGAAAGTGTTGGAGCAGGTCCAGAGGAGGGCCACAAAGATGATCAGAGGGCTGGAGCAGCTCTCCTATGAGGACAGGCTGAGGGAGTTGGGGCTCTTCAGCCTGGAGAAGAGAAGGCTTCGAGGGGACCTGATAGTAGCCTTCCAGTATCTGAAGGGGGCCTACAGGAAGGCTGGGGAAGGATTATT
>VWZE01021816.1:57288-68527 GCA_013396675.1 Eubucco bourcierii
CTATGAGGACAGGCTGAGAGAGTTGGGGCTCTGCAGCCTGGAGAAGAGAAGGCTTCGAGGAGACCTTTGAGAAGCCTTCCAGTATGTGAAGGGGGCCTACAGGAAGGCTGGGGAGGGACTATTTACAAGGTCTTGCAATGCCAGGACAAGGGGCAATGGGTTTAAAGTGGCAGAGGGGAGATTTAGACTGGATGTTAGGAGGAAGTTCTTTGCAGTGAGGGTGGTGAGACACTGGCACAGGTTGCCCAGGGAGGTTGTGGCTGCTCCCTCCCTGGAGGTGTTGAAGGCCAGGTTGGAGGAGGCCTTGAGTGAGCTGTACTAGTGGGAGGTGTCCCTGCCTATGGTAGGAGGTTGGAACTAGCTGATCCTTGAGGTCCCTTCCAACCTTACCATTCTATGATTCTATGATTAGAGATGCAGTTCTTGGAAACACAGAGAGGATGCCTGCCAGGGTCATTTCTCAGGCTTTTCACACACAACAAAGAACAAGAACAAAACTGGTAAACAAGCTACTAGGAACTGGTAAGCAACCTCATTCAGCTCACAGTTCAAGGCTAAATTGACAGTCATGAGGAACTAATCTTCCTTGCATTTTGGTAGAAACAGGATACATAGCTATGTTAGGCCATGAAAAAGTGAATGCAGTGAATGCCTTCCTCTCCCTTAACGTCCTACCGCTTCTCAGTAGAGCAACACTGACTGCACAGATGAGTGCTTCAAGCCCACCAACAGTTGTGATCTAGGTATGTGTACATAGTCTGGTATAACAGCTTGGTTATTCCTTGTCCCTTCTGTCAACAGATGCAGGTGGACCAGACACATTCAAGTGCTTTCTGGCTGCTGTGTTGAATTTCTTATTAGCAGCACGTTAGGAATACACATACACACACACACACACAGAGCTGCTTACAACAGCTCAGAGAATGGAGAGTCTCCCAAAAAGCTTTCTCACCACCCACACCTGAGAGTGCTTGGGATAATTATTGTAATCTCTTCTCCATTCCCCACTTGTGCCTGATTCTTATTTCTTATTTACTCTCCTCTGTGGACTTGAAAAAGTAGTCCTCTGGGCATACTCCCTATGCAGGTTCATGGTACAATGTGCAGTGGTTGCAACAATTCATGCCACCAGAGCTCACAAATCTATACCCATGGAGGAGCTGCGTGCAGCTTGCAAACAGCTCCATGGGTGATTTTTTTACTGTGGAACAAAAAAACTACATAGAACACCAGCTTAGATAGGAACTGATCTAACATCATCTATCTTCAGGGTGAGTATGAAATTGATGAGTGGTGTTTTTGAGCATTTGTCTATATTTGTCTACATTGACAGAGCAAAGAAAGCTTAAAAAGCTGTCCTATAGAGATCGATGTCAAGCAAATTTTCAAGGTGCAGTGTGACAGTGAATTAAGACCCTCCTAAGATCACTGTTGTCAAACTCAGTCAACTCTCATGGCACCTAAGCCTATGGAGAGATTCCCTTTTCTAGCTGTGGTGTTAGGACAACAGTTATTGTCCTAATTGTTCACCTGTCTGCCAAGGCCTGCCTGCAGAGTGTCTCATGTGCTCTCTAATCCCATTCAGTCTTTGAGGTAGGTACCATAGATACTTGAAACAGGAGGTCTCCGTTCACCCAGCCTATATGGACTGAAGCACAGTAGAAATGACTCCATGAGCAGCCTGACAGGTAGATTTCAGGTGGTAGGGCCCTTTGGAAGGGAGTGAGGGTCCAATGGTGTTCAACATACTCATCAACAACATAGCTGAAGAGACAGAGTGTACCCTCAGCAAATCTGCTAATGATACAGAATTGGGAGGAGTAGCTGACACACTGAAAGGTTTTTCTACCTGTGCTAGTTTGTGGCTAATTGGAATATTTTAATGAGAGAAATTAGATCATTGGCTATGCAAAGAAAAAATAATGGTGATGTCTATATCACCCATTGGTTTTGCTTAGAGATACCAAAAGCAAGAAACAGTGACAAAGTTTAACAGTCTCTGACTGCTGCTGTGTAACCCAATCTAATCTTTCTCCTTCTAATCTCTTGAGTTTTTTTACATCTCATCCCTGCATGTAAGCCTTCCGAGCAGAGGGAAGGGGTGGGAAGAAGGAGGGGAGTTCATCAGGAGCTCTCCTGGGCAGTCTGACTGTTTGTGAGGGATTTTGAATTTCCCTATTACTTCTAACTTGCGTATCATTGTAAATCATAGAATCATAGAATGGTAAGACTGGAAGGGACCTCAAGAATCATCTAGTTCCAACCCCCTGCCATAGGCAGGGGCACCTCCCACTAGTACAGCTCACTCAAGGCCTCATCCAACATGGCCTTCAACACCTCCAGGAAGGGAGCAGCCACAACCTCCCTGGGCAACCTGTGCCAGTGCCTCACCACCCTCACTGCAAAGAACTTCCTCCTAACATCCAGTCTAAATCTTCCCTCTGCCAATTTAAACCCATTGCCCTTTGTCCTGTCATTGCAAGACCTTGTCAATAGTCCCTCCCCAGCCTTCCTGTAGGCCCCCTTCAGATACTGGAAGGCTCCTCTAAGGTCTCCTGGAAGCCTTTTCTTCTCCAGGCTGCAGAGCCCCAACTCTCTCAGCCTGTCCTCATAGCAGAGCTGCTGCAGCCCTCTGAGCATCTTTGTGGCCTCCTCTGGACCCACTCCAACACTTCCATGTCCTTCCTGTGCTGAGGGCTCCAGAACTGCGCACAGCGCTCCAGGTGGGGTCTGAGGAGAGCAAAGGGGCAGAATTCCCTCCCTTGCCCTGCTGCCCACACTGCTCTTGATGCAGCCCAGCACTCGGTTGCTGGGCTCATACACTCAATAGTGTATTTGGGTGCATTAAGAAGAGTGTGTCCAGCAGGTCAAGGGAGGTTCTCCTACCCTTTTAGTCAGCTGAAGAGAGTTCCATGGAGGGTTACAAGGATGATTAACAAACTGGAGCATCTTTCTTATGAGGAATGAATGAGACACCTGGGGCTGTTTAGTCTGGAGAAGAGGAGACTGAGAAGAGACTTTATCAATGTCTATAAATATCTGCCAGGTGGCTTTCAGGATGATGGGCATAGTCCTTTTTTCACTGATATCCACTGACAGGACAAGAGGCAATGGACATAAACTCAGTCATGGGAAATTCTATCTCAACATGAGAAAAAGCTTCTTTACTGTGAGTGTGACGGAACCCTGTAAGAGGTTGCCCAGGGAGGTTGTGGAGTCTCCTTCTTTAGAAATCTTCAAAACCTATGTGGACACTTTTCCTGTGTGATCTACCCTAGGTGATCCTGTTTTGCAGAGGGGATTGGACTTGATGATATGTGGAGGTCCCTTCCAACACTTAGCATTCTGTGATTCTATGATATGCAGCAGGGAGCAGTACAGGGTATGACCACTTCAGCCAGCAAGGCCACGGCTACAGAACAGCCACAGCCTTGGTGTTTGCTTGGGACACACCCCATAACTCAGACTGCATCTTATCTGCAACTGACAGAGACTGGGTTTAAACTGGCAGAGGGGAGATTTAGACTGGATCTTAGGAGAAAGTTCTTTGAAGTGAGGGTGGTGAGGCACTGGCACAGGTTGCCCAGGGAGGTTGTGGCTGCTCCCTCCCTGGAAGTGTTCAAGACCAGGTTGGATGAGGCCTTGAGTGACCTGTTCTAGCAGGAGGTGTCCTTCCCTATGGCAGGGGGTTGGAACTAGCTGATCCTTGAGGTCCCTTCCAACCTTACCATTCTATGACTAATGTAGGCACTGCAGCAGCAGTCTGATGGCGTCTCCATGATATGGCATGTGGCAATAAACACAGTAGGACAGATAGACAGACCCTTCTGAGATACACACGGCCAGAGACCAAAACATGAAGACAAGTTAGACATTGATTACATTTTGTTTCCCTGAATGTGTTTTGAGAACACCAAAGAGAACATCTCTTTCACCATATGATACAGCTATCTTTGTCATGTGGATAATCTCCCACGTTCACCTTCTTAAATATCCTGCTTTCTGGAGAGTACTGCTTCCTCCCTCTTAGAAAATATTTCTGTATTTTGCTTTTAGTCTGGCTTCAAATAAATGAGGTTGGCTGCCAATTCACCCTGCACCTGATGAGCTGGATCTGGAGTGATTGCTTGGGTTTTTTAGAAACAATCACTGGATGACTCAGCTTCCGAGGGGAATTTATTACATTTCTTACTAATAAAAACTTCAGTAATTCTGGAGAAGATATCTCAGAATATTATGAAGAATCAATGACTTTCATCACAAGATGCTGTGTGCATATCATGTATTCAGCAGTTAAGAGCCCAAATTATTTCTGAATTTTGAGTCCCTTAAAATATGTAGACGATCAAGGACACAGCAGAGTGCAAATCAGCCCTCTGGGCTGTAGCTACTCTCCATCCTGTTTCTGTTTCTGTTCCCTTTTACCATTCTGGCTTCACAACAACCCAATTTCAAGGCAGAAAAAGTGAGAGTGTGATTCATCCCTTTTCTTCCTCTTCTTCACAAGCCCACCTTCTCTCCAGCCCTGAGCAAAGGTACTGCTCACAAAAGACGTTCCAAGCACATGGCAGCAAGCAAAACCACAATTGTAGGCTCCAAAAACATGAAGCCAAATTTTCAACCTGAAGTAAGTCCTCCATGCCAGTTAGGTGCAAAAATTTAGATTCTTCTTCCTTTGTTCAGCATCTCCTGTAGGCTGCTTCAAATATCCTCATGGGCTGTCCCACTATTTGGTGGGAGTGCAACTGAAGAACCATCACTCAAGGAGCCTGCCTCCCACACTCCCTGCCTTACCTTGGACTTTTCAAACAGGCTTCATGCCATTACAAGCTCCACAGAGCAAAGCCTCACCTCACAGAAATATTGTTTCACCCTAAAGTCAGGTGAGCTGCTGTCTGAGGATGGTCCATTGTCTGGTGTTCCCTCTGCCCCTGAAGTCTCACTGGGCAGGTTGTTATCCACCTCACACCTCAGCAGAGAAGACCAAGAGCTACCTGGACCCTACCTGGCTCCTGATGCACACGCACAGCCCAACAGACTAATGCAAGCTCATCAGCTCATAGGGCACAGATGCATTTGCACACCAGCTCAGGTAGCTCAGCAGTCCCAAGCCCACAGAGGCTGTACATGTGATGCACGCAGTTCGCAGTATCTGGGAGCTGAGTTCCCAAGCAAACCAGAGGCTCTTGGGGCTCTTCAGCCTGGAGAAGAGGAGGCTTCGAGGGGACCTGATAGTAACCTTCCAGTATCTGAAGGGGGCCTACAGGAAGGCTGGGGAAGCATTATTTACAAGGTCCTGCAATGACAGGACAAGGGGCAATGGGTTTAAAGTGGCAGAGGGGAGATTTAGACTGGATGTTAGGAGGAAGTTCTTTACAGTGAGGGTGGTGAGACACTGGCACAGGTTGCCCAGGGAGGTCGTGGATGCTCCCTCCCTGGAGGTATTGAAGGCCAGATTGGATGAGGCCTTGAGTGAGCTGTATTAGTGGGAGGTGTCCCTGCCTATGGCAGGGAGTTGGAACTAGATGATCCTTGAGGTCCCTTCCAACCTTACCATTCTATGATTCTATGAGAGGAAGGAATCTGCATATTTTTCCCATCACTCAATATTTGATGTCTGCAGGCAGTGGCAAAGTTTCACTTTTTTCAGGCCAAGAGATTTGGGGTAAAAATGGACCTGTCAAATGAATGTAAGGGATTACCTCCACTGAAGATCTTAGCACTGTACATCTTCAACACAGCAGCTTAGCCTACTAACACATATCTATTTCCAGAGACCACAATTACAAAGCCTATATTCATTTTCTGTGAAATTGAGAAAAAAACAGCATCCAATGCTAGTAGCTCACCTGCTGACAGCCATAAGGCTGGATAGATGGGAAGGTGAAAGTGACTGCTGCTTGAAAAACAAGGAAGAAGCAGCATCAGTTCTAACAGGAATTATTCAGAAAGGAAAAGCACAAAAGCTTTTCAAGCTGTTTCTTTTGCAGCACTAGCAGTGACATCTTTTTAAACTGTTTGTGGTCCTTTATTAATTGTTTTCTGTTCCTCATTAGCATCCTGATGAGGGGAGAAGAACATTGATGTATAGCTGGAATGGAAAGAGTTTGGTTTTTTGTTTGTTTGTTTTTATTGTTGTTGTTTGATTTTGTTATGTTTTTTCTTTTTTGTTTAGTTTTTGTTTTTCTTTAAGTATACTTCCTAAGTATGAAGTAATAAAACTGGAAATATTTTTTCCCTCCAAAGGAGGATGTGGTTCTTGGGAAGAATCAATTGTCTCCAAAAGCCATGGACCTGATGGCATCTGGGGACATTAATATTTTTCCCACAGAATAATCAATCTCATCCTTGACTCTGATAAGACTGAACCAAAGCAGGACAAAACACCAAACACCTTCTAAGGCCTTCATGTAAAACCTATTGAGGTAGGCGGATAGTGCCTTCTCAGATTAAAATGTAAATAAGACAGCTTCAGAAACCATTTACAGAGAGGGTAGTGAGGCACTGGCACAGGTTGCCCAGGGAGGTTGTGGATGCTCCCTCCCTGGAGGTGTTGAAGGCCATGTTGGAGGAGGCCTTGAGTGAGCTGTACTAGTGGGAGGTGTCCCTGCCTATGGCAGGGGGTTGGAACTGGATGATCCTTGAAGTCACTTCCAACTTTACCATTCTATGACATGCTGCAGACAACATACCAGAAAAATTTCACTTGTTCAGAAAGGCAAATTCAATGCTTTAGGTTTTTCAGGAAAGTTCAGAGACAGTATCTGAAGGGGACCTACAGGAAGGCTGGGGAGAGACTATTGACAAGGTCTTGCAATGACAGGACAAGGGGCAATGGGTTTGAACTGGCAGAGGGGAGATTTAGACTGGATGTTAGGAGGAAGTTCTTTGCAGTGAGGGTGGTGAGGTACTGGCACAGGTTGCCCAGGGAGGTTGTGGCTGCTCCCTCCCTGGAGGTGTTGAAGGCCAGGTTGGAGGAGGCCTTGAGTGAGCTGTACTAGTGGGAGGTGTCCCTGCCTCTGGCAGGGGGTTGGAACTAGATGATCCTTGAGATCCCTTCCAACCTTACCATTCTATGTTTCAATGATTCCCTGTGCCCAAATAGCAGGTCCAGGGGCACCTCGGGACCCATGCTTGTGGTTGATTGTCACTGGAAAACCTCGTTCACTATCACAACTTGTGCTTAGGACCAGCCTGAAAAGTCTCATCAGCCTGATATGGGGTGGCTACACAACCAGGTGACAGTCAAGTTTTCATGGGGTTTTACAGCAAAGCCAAGAGATAACTCACTCTGTCATGATTAAATTGCCTCATGTTCTGCTTTTTGAGTCCTCAGTGCAATGAGGACAAGCTGTGCAGAGGCTAACTGGTCTTTTGCTGCAGGAAGAAAGTAAAGGGAAATGCACAATTTAATTCAGTTTTGTTTGGCAGAGATGTTTCTTCCACATTGTTGTTGTTGCTACAAGACCAAAGCTGTAATTCTTTTGAAATCCCAGGCAAGCCACCAGAGAATGGTTTTAGTTTTATGTAACATTCCCAAAAACCCAATGACTGAGAGCTTTAGAAGAGAATAAACAAAATGAAGTAAGCTGTTTGTTCAGCATGTTCCAACACCCTTCCATCTGCCTCCCTTTTGTACTTGCAGTCCCTCAGCCACAACTTTTCTTATCTGCCACTGTCAAAAATATGACTCATTTTTCACATAATAGTTTGGGGAAAAAGTGGAGAAGTCTTTCTACATAATAAATCTTTCTCTTGCCCAGGATTTCCTGCATCAGCTCTTATTTTACTTCTCATTAAAAAGAATGACAGAATGAAATGGCACTTTTTCTAGGCCTAGTTAGCTGCAGCAGGACTTGCTGTCTGTGCCACAATTAGCTCTGTTTGACTCTTCACAGAACCAGGCAGATGAAACTTTGGTATAGCTCATTTCAGGACAAGAAATTTGTCAAATTAACAGGCCACAAGAGGACTAAGTGTTAGTACACTTTATACAATTAACAAATCTGGTGAATGTAGGCAATTCTCCTCCCCTCCACCCAGGTGCCCAGTCCAGCTATCACATTTTCATGGCTGCAAAGCTGAAGGCACTCTAAAGGGGCACACTGACTAAAATGTCTGCCCACACAGCTCCATCAGGTTTTGAGTCTGTTGTGTCACTATTAAAACCATACACTAGGCAGATGAAGTGGTTTCCATGGAAAGGATCTGTGTAGTCTGCCCTGCTGGTGACATCTTCAGTCCCTTTTTATGGTATCATGCTGTACTCTGCTAGCATAGAATCATAGAATGGTAAGGTTGGAAGGGACCTCAAGGATCAGCTAGTTCCAACCCCCTACCAGCGGCACAGACACCTCCCACTAGTACAGCTCACTCAAGGCCTCCTCCAACATGGCCTTCAACACCTCCAGGGAGGGAGCAGCCACAACTTCCCTGGGCAACCTGTGCCAGTGTCTCACCACCCTCACTGCAAAGAACTTCCTCCTAACATCCAGTCTAAATCTTCCCTCTGACACTTTAAACCCATTGCCCCTTGTCCTGTCATTGCAAGACCTTGTCAATAGTCCCTCCCCAGCCTTCCTGTAGGCCCCCTTCAGATACTGGAAGGCTTCTCTAAGGTCTCCTGGAAGCCTTCTCTTCTTCAGGCTGCAGAGCCCCAACTCTCTCAGCCTGTCCTCATAGCAGAGCTGCTCCAGCCCTCTGATCATCTTTGTGGCCTCCTCTGGACCTGCTCCAACACTTTCATGTCCTTCCTGTGCTGAGGGCTCCAGAACTGCACACAGTAACATGGCTGATGCTGGATTCCCAGGTTAATGCTGTGTTTGCCTAGCATGTTTCTCCCCACTCATGCTTTCCACATGGTTTTAATAACACATTGCACCTGATAGATGACAGGCAAAACACATAGCAGGCTGTCAGCAGATTTTCAATTCAGATAAAACCTCACAGCTTTTTTTCACACAAATCTTGTGCTTTTCCCCAGTGAAGCCCTCATATGCATCAAATAAACATTGCTGCCTCAAGCATCTATTGCCTTAGAACAAGTACCCTACAGTGAGAATGTCACTCACCAAACAAATAACAAGCTCAGAGGTCTCACCCCAGCTCTGCTGGGACCTCTGAACTCCACATGAAGTGTGTGGAGAGGGGGGGCACTGTGCTGGGGTGAGGAAGCCTTTTACCAGTGTAAATTATGTCTCTGAGCAATAAAATGATATTTTCCCAAATCTCAGAGAGTTACAGAATAATCAAGGTTGGAAGTGACCTCGAGGATCAGCTATTTCCAACCCTCTGCCATAGACATGTTCCACTAGATCAGGTTGTCCAGAGCCACATCCAGACTGGCCTTAAAAACTTCCAGGGATGGCACCTTCACCACCAATTTAGGTAACCCATACCAATGTCTCACCATTTATGGTGAAGAACTTCCTCATAATGTCTAATCTAAATCTATCCTCCTCTAACCTGGATCCATCCCAGTGCTGAGAAATGTAACTTTGCTTAGTTGCTACAACCATTAGTACCCACACACAGGACAAGAGTAGGGCTGAAGCCCATTACATCTGTTTCATAGAATCATAGAATGGTAAGGTTGGAAGGGACCTCAAGGATCATCTAGTTCCAACCCCCTGCCATAGGCAGGGACACCTCCCACTAGTACAGCTCACTCAAGACCTTCTCCAACTCCCTGCCATAGGCAGGGACACCTCCCACTAGTACAGCTCACTCAAGGCCTCATCCAACCTGGCCTTGAACACCTTTGAGTTTGCGATGGTCAAACTTTGTCTGGTGGTTTTGTGACACTGAAGTTATCAGAGAAAGCCATAGGCTTACATAAAGTTAATATGCTTCAAAATCAAGGCAGCTATTTACCTTCTGGATCTTAACATGACTTGGCAGAACTACATGATGCAGCCTCTATAAAACATCACTCCAGGGAGAGCTCTGAAGAACAACACCTTTAATGTTTCTTTTGCACTTCATTTGCTACATTTTAATTTCCTTGGCATCTCTTAAGTGCATTCAGTAGGATAGTAAGTATGATTCCTATGAGTTAGCTAAATTACTTTTAGTAAATTTGTATCTTGCTTATATCATGTTAGCATCATTATGTTCTAATTTAAACCTTTCATTTCACTCCTAATCAAAGGCAATTCCAGAAAACAACCCAAATGCTCTAATGTAAAAATACTATCATGTCTTACTTTATTTTTTAGTAATCAGGCATGGTCACTCTAACCTCTGGACATAATAGAGCAGTTTCTGTATACCAATACAGCAGTGCTGGTCCCTTTTGTCAAGCAAACATCCTAGATCTAAGTATCCTCTGCCTGCATCTCTGAAAAGCTTTAATATTTCCATAGGAGAAGCAGCATTAAGTACAATCTCCTCCAGATACATCCCTAGAAAATTCCACTTGCCTTTAGCAGGCAATCCTGAAAACATCTGCTAAAGTAAGCAAATGGGCTGAGGGAACTGTGGGCTCCCACTTCAGGGATGTTTCCTGGCTTTCATTTTTAATTTCTCTAGTGCACAGATCCATCACTTCTGCCACTGGAATATGTTAGAACTGGAATTGCAAGACCAAAGTGCTAAAATTAGCCAAAAGCTGAAATCACGATTTTACTATGTCAAGATTTTGCAAGTGGGAGATTGAGGCTCGTTTGTGTTTGATATGGCAAATTGTAGTTAAGGTAACACAATATTTTTAAATGGAAACTTCCTTCACTTCAGCACGAGAAACCCACAGATAGGATTCACATCTGCCAGGATGAGGGAATCCTCTCCTGAATGCAAATCACCTTGTGAACATAATGATTACATGAAGGACATGAGAAATGTCTCAACAAAGATAAGATCATCCTGAATGACCCACCTGAGGTGTCATCAGCTGCCAAGGGGGTGTGATGGACAGTGGATGTCAAAGAGGGGTGGAGGCCACTCAGGGCCAACCCCTGCAAGCCCATTATCACAGTATCACAGTATCACCAAGGTTGGAAGAGACCTCAAAGATCATCAAGTCCAACCCATTACCACAGACCTCAAGACCAGACCATGGCACCAAGTGCCATGTCCAAATACACCTTGAACACCTCCAGGGACGGTGACTCCACCACCTCCCTGGGCAGCCCATTCCAGTAGCCAATGACTCTCTCAGTCAAGAACTTTCTCCTCACCTCCAGCCTAAACTTCCCCTGGCACAGCTTGAGACTGTGTCCTCTTGTTCTGGTGCTGGTTG
>VWZE01021856.1:0-11052 GCA_013396675.1 Eubucco bourcierii
TCCCTGCAGGGCTGCTCTCAGTCTCATCACCCCCAGCTTGGACTGGCATGAAGGGTTGCCCTGACTCAGCTACAGGACCCTGCCCTTGCTCTTGTTGCACTTCATGATGTTCACCTGGGCTCAGCTTTGCAGCTTGTCCAGGTCCCTCTGGCTGCCATCCTGTGCCCCTGCCATATGGACAGCACCACTCAGCTTGGGGTCGTCTGGGAGCCTGCTGATGGTGCCTCAATCCCCCCTGTCTGTAGGACTGCTGAAAACATTCAGCTGGGCTGCTGGCTTTGTGGTTGGAGTGCTGGATGAGGCTGCACTGCTGCTCCAGGTTGCTCTCCTCAGCCTCTTCTCATGCTGCTCATAAGGAGACAAAAGCCACCCTACTGACTGTGAGGAGATCCAGGAGGCTGGATTTGGGCACAGATAATATCATCCACTCAACTTTGCCCCCAGGAAAGGATCAGTCACCCCCCTGAGCTCCCAGGCCGTGTTCCATCTGCTCTGGGTGAAAAACAACCTCTGAGCAGAGTCTCTTTGCTCAGGCTTTGCCTCCCTGCCTGAGGCAACCCAGCTGGCATTCAACATCTGAAAGCAAGCCTGGGGACTGGCTCTGCTGGCACAGGGCTCTTCAGGACACAGAGGCAGGCAGCTGGATTCCCACATGGTCCCTGGGTACATATGGCAGCTGATTCCCTGGGCAGACAGCCTGCTGGGTGGGTTTTCCTGCACACTCCATGCTTTCCCAGGGAAAAAAGAGTGGTTTCCCCTGAGATGCTGGGGAATGAGAGGGAATTTCATCCCATTTATTCAAATATACTCGTTGGAGACTGAAGGGAAAGGGGAAGCCTGTTCCCTGTCCTGGCACATCTCTTAGGGAGGTGTGGGCTGGACAAGCAGACAGTGGGGGGGGGTGAGAAATGCCTGAAGAACACATCTCAGAGGGTTGTGATCAGTGGCACAGAGCCCAGTTGGAGGTCTGTAGCTTGGGGTGTGCCCCACAGGTTGCATCTGGGTCCAGTCTAGCTCAAAAACATCATCAATAACCTGGGTGAAGTGGCACAGAGTGGAGCCTGCCCCAGCTCACTGCNCCTCCATGGAGAGAAACCTGGGAGTGCTGGGGGCTAGCAAGTTCCACATGAGCCAGCAGTGTGCCCTGGTGGGCAGGAAGGCCAAAGGGGTGCTGGGGTGCATGGAGTGTGGGTAGCAGGGCAAGGGAGGTTCTCCTCCCCCTCTACTCTGCCCTAGTGAAGTCACATCTGGAGTCCTGTCCCCAGTTCTGGGCTGCCCAGTTGCAGAGGGACAGAGAAGCGCTGGAGAGAGTCCAGGGCAGGCTGCAAAGCTGCTGAGGGGCCTGGAGCAGCTGTGGGAGCAGCAAAGGTTGAGAGCCTGCAGAAAAGCATGGAATCACCTAGATAGGAAGAAAGCTTTCAGATCATTCAGTCCAGCCCTTCACCCAGCACTGTCAGGTCAGCACTAAGCCATGGCCCTCAGCACCACAGCCCCAGGGCTTTGAAACCCCTCCAGGGATGGGGATTCCACCACTGCCCTGGGCAGCCTGGACTTCAAAACTCTTTTGGGGAAGAAATTGGTCCTCATGTCCAACCTAAACCCCCCCTGTGCAGACCTTGAAACTATGTCTTATCCTTTCATTCCTTCCTTGGGGAAGAGCCCAAGCCCCAGCTGGCTGCAGCCTCCTCTCAGGGAGCTGCAGAGAGCAATGAGCTCTGCCCTCAGCCTCCTCTGCTCCACACTGCACACCCCCAGCTCCCTCACCTGCTCCTCCACAGACCTCTTCTCCAGACCCTTCCCCACCTTTGCTGCCCTTCTCTGCACCTGCTCCACACCCTCAATGTCCTTCTGGCAGTCAGGAGCCCAAAACTGAACCCAGCACTCAAGCTGTGACCTCAGCAGTGCCCAGCACAGGGGCACAATCCCTGCCCTGCTCCTGCTGCCCACACCATTGCTGCTCCAGGCCAGGCTGCTGGTGCCCTTCTTGCCCACCTGGGCACACTGCTGCCTCATCTTCAGCTGCTTTCAACCAGCACCCCCAACTCCTTTTGTGCTGGGCAGTTTCCAGCCACACAACAAAGCCACTGGATCAGCCATCATCATCTTCACAGGACCATCGCAAAATCCTACACTAAGGCTTTCCCTTTCTTCTCAGTCCTGCCACTGAGAACCACTTTGTCATCTAACACTAACAGGAATGAGGCAATAAGGGAATGCAGCAGGGCCTTAAAGATGCTCCTCAAAGACCTGGAGCACCTGGAAGTGGATTTACCAAAGCCCAGAGGTGAACAAGTTGCATTTGCTGCCAGTGTAAGAGTTAAAGGCATTTAAATGTCTGCCAGCCCCTTTAGCAGGCAGAGAGAAATTGCTTGGTTGGAGAAGTTCTGTCCGAGGAACCTATCACATTGCTGCAGCTTGACCCAAGCCAAGATTGAATTAAGATGAAGGTGGCCACAGCCTTAGTAGCTACAAATGAGCTTTCTTCCCCTTTGCATCACCCACAGCCTCAATCACACCTCTGAACGTGCCTGGGTCACAGAATCACAGAATGCTCTGGGCTGGAAGGCACCACCAAAGCTCATCCAGTCCAACCCCCTGCACTCATCAGGAACATCCTCCCCTAGAGCAGGTTGCCCACAGCCCTGCCCAGCCTCACCTGCAATATCTCCAGGGCTGGGGCCTCAACCACCTCCCTGGGCAACCTGTTGCAGTGTTCCAGCAGCCTTCTGGCACAGAACTTGTTCCTCACATCCAATCTCAATCTGCTCTGCTCTCATTTCAAGCCCTTGCCCCCGGTGCTGTCCCTGCAGGCCTCTGGGCACAGTCCCTCTGCAGCCTTCTTGTAGCCCCTTCAGGTCCTGGTAGGTGTCCACACCATGCAGCTTGGGCTGTTTTGTGTTGTGCTGCTGGTGCAGCTCCCAAGAGGCTCATCTCCATCTGCAGCCCAGCCACATTCTCTGCACCCTTCAGGCAGCCAAAGCCTGCAGAGAGCTCAGCCACAAGCAGAAGGATTTGCTGAGACACATCACAAAGGTTTTTCACTGCAAGAGTGGTCAGGCACTGGACCAGGGAGGTGGTTGAGGCTGCAGCTCTGGAGTACTCCCACCTGGAGTCCTGTGTGCAGTTCTGGAGCCCCCAGCACAGGAAGGCCATGGAAGTGTTGGAGCCAGTCCAGAGGAGGCCACCAAGATGCTGAGAGGGTTGCAGCAGCTCTGCTGTGAGGACAGGCTGAGAGAGTTGGGGCTCTGCAGCCTGGAGAAGAGAAGGCTTCCAGGAGAGCTTGGAGTGGCCTTCCAGTATCTGAAGGTGGCGTACAGGAAGGCTGGGGAGGGACTACTGCCAAGGTCTGGGAATGGCAGGACAAGGGGCAATGGGTTTGAAGTGGCAGAGGGGAGATTGAAAGTGGATGTTAGGAGGAAGCTGCAGGATGAAGCTGATCTCCATGGGAAGCTCCCCGCAGCACGCGGTGCCAATGGCAGTGCCCAGCTCCAAAAGCAGCCACCCGCTCCCTCCCTCCTTCCAACCTGCAAGAGAGGCCTGGGAGGGCTTCCCAAGCCCTTGAGAAGCTCTCTCAGCAGGAGAGCTGTTTTGTGAGCAGCACTTACCCCTGCAGAGCTTTCTCTCCAAACCAATCTCCCTTGCTGAGGGTACGGAGGAAGACTGGATCCTCGCTGGGGGAGTCTTCGCGGGTCACATTCACCTGGGGAAGAACCACAAGGCCCCAACCTTTAGAAAAGCTGTGAGCAAACCTGAGTTGTTTGTGTCAGAGAGGGAGTTTGCCACCTCCCAGCTCCCCCAGCAGAAGCTCTTCTCCCTGTCTCCTCTGGGAACAGCATCGTTCTCCAGACACCTGCACCCCTCCCTCAGTGCCACCAAGCCAGCACCCCAGGGAACAAACACTCATCCTGCACCAGGGTGCCAAGCTCTGGGCAAAAGCACCACCTCTGGGGCCTTTTGGAGCTTGTAAACTTAAGGCCTCATCCAACCTGGCCTTGAGTACTTCCAGAAATGGAGCATTTACATCCTTTCTGGTAGAACAGCTCCAGACCTTAAAGCCCATCCAGCTCCAACTTCCTGCCATGGGCAGGGACACCTCCCACCAGCCCAGGGTGGCTCAAGGTTTCCTCCAGCCTGGCATGAGAACACCTCCAGGGAGGCTATGAAGCACAGAAGCACAGAATGTGATCATAGATGTCCAGCCTCCCTGGGCAACCTGTGCCAGTATCTCTCAACCCTCACTCTCAACAATCTCTTCCTCATCTCCACTCTCACTCTCCCCTCTCCCAGCTCAAAGCCATTCTCCCTCATCCTGGCACCCCCAGCCCTTACCCAAAGTCCCTCCCCAGCTCTCCTGCAGCCCCTTCAGGCACTGCAAGGCTGCTCTGAGGTCTCCCTGTAGCCTTCTCTTCCCCAGCCTCAACAGCCCCAACTCTCCCAGCCTATCCCCACAGCAGAGCTTCTCCAGCCTCCTCCCATCACCTCTGTGACCTCCTCTGAGCCTCTCCAGCAGCTCCAGGCCCTCCTTGTGCTGGGTTCCCAGAGCTGGAGGCAGTGCTGCAGGTGGGGNCTCACCCAGCCTGCATTTGTGCTTGGCATTGCCCTGACCCAGCTGCAGGAGCTGCACTTGGCCTTGTTTGCCTTCCTGAGGTTGCCTCATCCAGCCTGGCCTGAGAACACCTCCAGGGAGGTTGTGGAGGTTGGGCAACTTGTGCCAGGGTCTCACCACCTTGCTAAGGCTGTGTCCAAGCTGGCTTTGAACACTGGAAGGCTTGGAGCCTCCCCAGGCTCTCTGGAGAAGCTGTTCCAGTGAACTCCATCACTTTGTTCCATGCCTCACAGGAGCAGAGCAGCAGCCAGGCCATGTCCTTGCCCGGCCCCAGCTGCAGGAGCTGCACTTTGCCTCCTTGACCTTCCTGAGGTTGCCTTGGGGCTCACCTCTGCAGCCTGCCCAGGTCCCTCTGGATGGATCCTGCCCTCCTTGTGTCAGCCACACCACACAGCTTGGTGCCACCTGCAAAGCTCCTGGGGGGTGCCTCAGTTCCACTGCCCTGGTTTCTGCCCAATCACCCACTGGTGTCTACCTTTAATATCTCCTGTGTCACCCCCAGTGGGAATGCACTATCAGGAATATTCCCATTCTGCTATGGAGAAAGCAGTCAAATACTTCTCCGGCCTGGCAGCATCAGGCCAGCTCCAAAAGTACTCCTCAGGAATCTGGATGGAAGGAACACAACTCCTCCTACCAAATCCCACCAGGATTTGACGGGCAAGGAGGTCACCCAAGCACATTTTCCCTGTGAGCAGTGGAACAGAAACTCAGAGCTTTTCACAGCCCCCAAGGGGAGAGCTGAAGCTTTTCTGACTCCTTCTTAATTTGCAGGAACTGAGAAGTGATAACCAAGGGAATGAAGCTTGGAAGTCAGCCTTGTGAGAAGGAAGCCTTGAGTGTTTTTAGGATAAACTCTGAAAAATAGAAAAGAAAATGTAGAAAAGGAAAGAGGCTCTTTGCTCATTTTCTGAGAGCCTCACCATCAGTTTCCACCCCTCAAGTGGCTGCTGTGAGCACTGCTGGACAGCACCAGGACATCTTTTTTTCTCCCCACCCCTTCCCCCAGGCCACTCTTGGCTACTGACACCAGGCCAACAAGTTTAATTAAATGTCAGGAGCTGCAATGTTTGTGCCTTGGGCAGGGGAGAGAGGAAGCTGTGGCTGGCACTGATCTTCCAGAGCAGACAAACACAGAATTGCTTTGGTTGGAAGAGTTCTCCAAGATCATCTGCCCAGAGAGGAGAGATTCATCTCTCCCTCTACTCCGCCCTGGTCATATCACTTGTGGAGTCCTGTGTCCAGTTCTGGGCTACCCAGTTGCAGAGGGACAGAGAACTGCCAGGGCAGGCTGCAAAGCTGCTGAGGGGCCTGGAGCAGCTCTGGGAGCAGTAAAGGCTGAGAGCCCTGGGGCTGAGAGCCTGCAGAAGAGCAGCCCCAGAGGGCAGCTGAGCAATGCTCAGCAAGAGCTAAAGGAGCTGTGGGGGGCAAGAGGCTGGGGCCAGGCTCTTGTCAGTGGTGCCCAGGGCCAGGTCAAGGGGCAGTGGCCACAAAGTGGCACCCAGGAGGTTGCATGTGAGCAGGAGGAGAAAGTTGTTTGGTGTGAGGGTGCTGGAGGAGGCCTGGAGCAGGCTGCCCAGAGAGGTTGTGCAGTCTCCTTGTCTGGAGAGCTTCCAACCCACCCTGGGCATTGTGCTGCTGGGCAAGCTGCTGTGGGTGCCCTCCTTGGGCAGGGGGACTGGGCTGGGAGATCTCCAGAGGTCCCTTCCAGGCCCTGCCACCATGGTGGGGGTCTGGGGATGCTGTGGGCTTGCAGGGCTGCATTTGGAGTTTCTGTTGCAGGATTGCAGGGCTCCCTGTGAGCTGTGGTGCAGGAGCCAGGTGGTGTTGCAGTGACTATGCCAGCAGAAACTCCCGAGGCAAATATTTCTGCACAGGCTCCAGACATGGCCTCAGATAAGTGCTGGAGAGCACTGAAATGTACCCACAGGGCTGGAGATGCAGGTGATGGAGTCACAGAGATGCTGAGGCTGGGAGGGACCTTGGAGGTCATGAAGTTGAGCCACTCCTGGAGCTCACATTGCCAGCATTGCTGCCAAGCCTCTGCCCCTACCCCCACCTCCCTCAGCATCGCATCCACACCTCTCTTAAACACCTCCAGGCATGGGCACTCCACCACCTCCCTGGGTAGCCTATGCCAGTTCCTGACTGCTCTTGCAGTTTCCTCCTCTCCAGCCCAACCCTCCCCAGCCTGCCTGTAGGTGCCCTGTAGGTGCTGAGCTGCAGCTCTCATTCAGACAGGCTGTGCTGAGGATCACTGACTTGGGCAGCAATGGAATCCTTCAGGCTGGAAGAGCACTTTAGAACCAAGTCTAACCTAGCACTTTAGAACCAAGTCTAACCTAGCACTTTAGAACCAAGTCTAACCTAGCACTTTAGAACTAAGTCTAACCTAACCCCAGCCCTGCCAGGTCACCACTGACACACAGCCCTCTGCACCACAGCTGCACAGCTTTGAAGTCCTTCTGGGCATGGGGACTCCACCACCTCCCTGGGCAGCCTGTGCCAGTCCCTGACCTCTCTTGCACCAAAGACATTTCTCCCCCTCCCCCTAACTCTGCCCTGGCACCTGTTTCAGGCCACTTCTTCTCTTCCTCTTACCTAAGCCCAGGCAGCAGAGCCCAAACCCAGCTGGCTGCAGCCTCCTGGGGCAGCTGCGGACCCGACACCACCCCCTCGATGGCCGTCAGGAGGTGCCAGCTCACCTTGCCTTTGCTGATGATGAAGAAGGTGTCCCCTCGAGCTCCCTGGCGGATGATGTACTCCCCGCTCTCGTAGTGAGTCTGCAAGAGAGGGAGAGAAGGACATCAGCTGGGGTGAACAGCAGCAACAGAGACCAGCACTCAGCAGAGCCTTGCAGCTCTCCACCACCACCCTTCGGCCTTCACCAATTTTCTCCTGGGCTGAGGCTGGCTCTGATTTAAGCCCTGTCCTCTGGCAACGACTCTAATTAAAGGGAGCTGCTGCTGAGCTGCTGCAGAGGAATGGCCCTGGCAGCACAAAGCCATTCCCAATGAACACACCAAGAGACAGCAATGCCCAGCAGAGGTAGTGGAGCAGGACCTGACCAAGAGCTGCTGAGGAGCCTGGAGCAGCTCTGGGAGCAGTAAAGGCTGAGAGCCTGCAGAAGAGCAGCCCCAGAGGGCAGCTGAGCAATGCTCAGCAAGAGCTGAAGGAGCTGAGGGGGGCAAGAGGATGGGACCAGGCTCTTGTCAGTGGTGCCCAGGGGCAGTGGGCACAACGTGGAAGCCAGGAGGTTGCATGTGAGCAGGAGGAGAAAGTTGTTTGGTGTGAGGGTGCTGGAGGAGGCCTGGAGCAGGCTGCCCAGAGAGGTTGTGCAGTCTCCTTGTTTGAGAGCTTCCAACCCACCCTGGGCACTGTGCTGCTGGGCAAGCTGCTGTGGGTGTCCTGCTTGGGCAGGGGCTTGGGCTGGGTGATCTGCAGAGGTCCCTTCCAAGGCTTCTTGGTGGTTTTCTTTCAGGGAGCTAAACTGCAACTCCACACAGGATCTTCATTCTTGTTCACAATAGGACAAACCCCATTGCTGAAGGCAGCTGAAGTGCACTTTGCCAAGCACAGAATGGGAGCTTTGCTTCCTTCAGGCACTGGAAAGCATTTCAGGTCCCTCCCAACCCCCCCATGCTGGGTTCTGTTTGACAGGCATCCACAAACTGGCAGCTTCATAGATTGAGTGGAGGTGAGGAAGAAGTTGTTGGCAGTGAGGGTGATGAGACACTGGCACAGGTTGCCCAGGGAGGTTGTGGAGCACAGAAGAACCCAAAGTGATCTGTGATCACGTTGTGTGCTTCTGTGCTCCACAACCTCCCCGGAGGTGTTCTCAGGCCAGGCTGGATGAGCCTTCCTCCACTGCCAGCAGCCTGGGAGACCACAACTTCTCAACTCCTCTTTCTCCCTGGTGCTGAGGCCAACATCTGCTCCTCTCTGTCTGCCTGTAAAGCAGATGAAGTTGTAAAAAGCTGGCACCAGCTGGCACCTAGGGCCTGAAGCTGTCCCTGCTGCTTGCTGCTGTCAGTGGCAGCCTCCTGGAGCAGGCACAGGTAGGGCAGAGGTTCAAGGGATGCCCACAGCTGCTGCCAAGCTCAACAGCCCTTTGTGAAGGTAACTGGTAGGGGTAAAGCAGAAGCTTTGGAGGCATAGCAGATGAAAGCTCCACAGAGCTCTTCCATGGAGCTGCTCCACATTGTTCCTCCATAGACCTCCTCCACAGAGCTCCTCCACAGAACTCCATAGAACTTCCTCATGGAGGTCCTCCACACAGCTCCTCCACAGAGGTGCTCCACAGAGCTCCTCCACATTGCTCCTCCATAGAGCTCCTATCAAAGGTTGTCTTGAAAATAGGAGAGGAGAGCAAGGAGGTGGCAGTGGCTGCAAATGATGAGGAGAGGCTCTGATGCACCCAGAGGAAGCCCACGTGTGAAAGATGCTTCAAGGATAAGAAAGGCTGAAAGGAAAGATGAGGAGCTGAGAGAAGGCAGCTCAGCCTGTCCCACCAGCAACCCAACCCCACCTTGGGCCCTGAACCATGCCCCAGATGCCATGGGCACAGCTTGCTGGAACACCTCCAGCCATGGGCACTCCACCAGCTCCCTGGGTAGCCTCTGCCAGTCCCTCACCACTCTTGCAACAAAGACATTTCTCCTCCTCTCCAACCTAACCCTGCCCTGGCACAATTCCAGGCCAGTTCCTCTCCTTCTCTCCCCTGAGTCCAGGCAGCAGAGCCCAAGCCCCAGCTGGCTGCAGCCTCCTCTCAGAGAGCTGCAGAGAGCAATGAGCTCTGCCCTCAGCCTCCTCTGCTCCACACTGCACACCCCCAGCTCCCTCACCTGCTCCTCCACAGACCTCTTCTCCAGACCTTTCCCTACCTTTGCTGCCCTTCTCTGCACCTGCTCCAGACCCTCAATGTCCTTCTGGCAGTGAGGAACCCAAAACTGAACCCAGCACTCAAGCTGTGGCCTCAGCAGTGCCCAGCACAGGGGCACAATCCCTGCCCTGCTCCTGCTGCCCACACCATTGCTGCTCCAGGCCAGGCTGCTGGTGCCCTTCTTGCCCACCTGGGCACACTGCTGCCTCATCTTCAGCTGCTGTCAACCAGCACCTCCAGCTCCTTTTCTGTGGGACTGTTTTCAGCCACTCTGCCCCAAGCCTGCAGCCTCCATGGGGTTGTTGTGAGCCAAGTGCAGGACTCAGCCCTTGGCTTTGTTGAACCTCATCCCACTGAGCTCAGCCTATGGATCCAGCCTGGCCAGAGCCCTCTGCATGTCCTCCCTTTCCTCCAGCAGATCACTACTGTTCAGTATCCTCGGCAAAATTTCCACCTGCATCGAGGCTGCCAGCTTTGCCTTGAGGCCCCACAACCAGGACCAACATCACAGGGTGGCAGTGCAGCACCAGAGCACCTCTCCCATCACAAATCACTTCAGAAGGGGGGGGTTGGCATTCACTCGGTTTCATTGTGATGCAACAAAAGCAGCTGCTCTTGTGCCCTCCTTCTCTGCACAGCTCTGATCTGTCTCTCTCTCTGTGCTGGCAGAACGCCTGTGGCACAACAATTTCCCTCCCTCCACCCAGAGAGGGCTTCCACGGTGATTAAACTGGCAGCCAGCTCCTTGCAGGAAGGGAAATTGGAAGCAGACAATGAAAATCAACATCTTTTCTGGGTGTGCTTCCCTTCAATGTGCTCCTAACTCCATGGGCTCCTGAGGAGAAGAGATTTGCATTGCTGTCAGGATGCAAACTGATTTACTGCTCCGACAGGAGGAGGGGACAACTCCCAGCTCTGCTGAATGTGCTCAGCCACTGCTCAGGTGAGCTGCAAAGAAACACATTTTGTGGCCTGAGTCCAACAGGAGACTCTGCCTGTCCTTCCTGCACTTGGAGGCACACAGTGGCAGTGCTTGGAAGTGCCCTCTGGGGCTCATCCACTTCAACTCCTTCTGCCAAACACAGGAGCACCCAGGACAGGTCACACAGGAACACATCCAGACAGGGTTGGAAGCTCTTCAGACAAGGAGGTTGCACAGCCTCTAGGGCAGCCTGCTCCAGGCCTCCTCCAGCACTCTCACACCAAACAACTTTCTCCTCCTGCTCACATGGAACCTCCTAGGTGCCACTTTGTGCCCACTGCCCCTTGGCCTGGACCTGAGTACCACTGACAGAAGCCTGGCCCCAGACTCTTGCCCCCCACCCCTCACAAATTTATGGGCATTAATAAGGTCTGTTCTGGGGCTGCTCTTCTCCAGGCTCAACAGCCCCAGGGCTTTCAGTCCTTCCTCACCACACAGATCTCCCAGGCCCTTCAGCATCCTCATAGCCTCACAGCCTCACAGCCTCATAGCCTTACAGCCTCACAGCCTCATACACTCATTGCCTCACAGCCTCATTGCCTTACAGCCTCATAGCCTCACAGCCTCATAGCCACACAGCCT
>VWZE01021856.1:39313-56606 GCA_013396675.1 Eubucco bourcierii
CCAGGGAGGTTGTGGAGCACAGAGGCACAGAATGGGATCTTTGATGTGTCAGGGGCTGGAAGGGACCTCCAAAGCTTATCCAGCCCAATCCCTGCCAGAGCAGCATCACCCAGAGTAGGTCATACAGCAACACATCCAGGCAGGGTTTGAGTATCTGTAGAGAGGGAGACTCCACAACCCTTCTGGGCAGCCTGTGCCAAGCTTCTGGCACCCTTACAGGGAAAAAAATTCCTCCTCCTGTTTCCATGGAGCTTCCCATGCCTCAACTTCCACCCAGTGCCCCTTGTGCTGGCATTGGGCATCACCCAGCAGAGCCTGGCTCCAGCCTCCTGGCACTCCCAGCCCACTGCCCATCAGCAAGGGCCTCTTGGAGGCATGTTTTGATCAGCAACTCTACAACCCACAACAGCTTCAGGATATGCATCAGAAACTTTTTCCCCCCATGCTGTCCCTTCCTGGCAGGCTCAGAATCTCTCAGCTTTAGGTCAAGAACTGCAGGAGATTTCCTGTCTTCATGCTGTGTGCACTGGTCTGGGAGAGCACAGAATCACAGAGCTGCTCGGCTTGGAAGAGAGCTCTAAGCCCATCCAGTCCAGCCACCAACCCAACCGCACTATGGCCCCAAGTGCCATAGCCACACCACTTTGGAACACCTCCAGCCATGGGCACTCCACCACCTCCTTGGGCAGCCTGTGCCAAGCCCTTGCCACACATGCAGCAAAGACATTTCTCCTCCTCTCCAGCCCAACCCTCCCCTGGCACAGTCTCAGGCCATTTCCTTTCCTTCTGTGCCCTGATCCTAGGGAGAGCAGACCAAGCCCCAGTGCCTCAGAGAACTTTGTTGCACGCACTGCTGTTGGTTTAGGAATTCCATCACATCCACTCAGTTCTAGACATGACAAATAGCTGCAATAAACTCAAGTACATGCAAGCCCTGTTGCTACCCTGTTAACCTCCTCAAGTGCATCATCAGTCAGACTTTCACTGCTCCTATTTTTCAATGCAGTTCAAACAGTGGAGCAGAATCTCTGAAGAGAAGAAAAAGAAACAAACAACCCCCAATAAAGTTCAGAGTCTTTAAGTCAGGATGGGAATGAAAACAGCCTCTCTCTGGAGCTGTTCAGGGCCACGTTGGATGAGGCCTTGAGCACCCTGGGCTAGTGGGAGATGTCTCTACCCATGTCAGAGGGTTGCAACTGGATGGGCTTTAAGCTCCCTTCCACAGCTTCACAGATTGCACTGGGTTGGAAGGGACCTTCCAAGGGCATCTTGTCCAACCCCCTGCAGGCAGCAGGAACACCTCCAACCAGAGCAGGCTGCACAGGGACACAGCCAGGTTGAACTTGGATGGTTCCAGGGATGGCCTCAAGCACAGCCCTGGGCAGCCTGTGCCAGTCTCCCCCCAGCCTCACTGTGCACAGCTCCCTCCTGCTGTCCAACCTCCATCTGCCCTGCTCCACTTCCAAACCATTGCCCTCAGCCTATCCCCAGAGGCCCTTCTCAACAGTCCCTCCCCTGTAGCCCCCTTCAGATAGTGAAATGTAGCTCTGAGCTCTGCCTGCAGCCTCCTCTTCTCCAGCCTCAGCAGCCCCAACTCTCCCAGCCTGTCCCCATAGTAGAGGTTATACAACCCCATGACTATCTTTGTGACCTCAGCCACAGCCTCACTTCCCACAGCCCCTTTAGCTCTTGCTGAGCATTGCTCAGCTGCCCTCTGGGGCTGCTCTTCTGCAGGCTCTCAGCCCCAGGGCTCTCAGCCTTTGCTGCTCCCACAGCTGCTCCAGGCCCCTCAGCAGCTTTGCAGCCTGCCCTGGACTTTCTCCAGCACTTCTCTGTTCCTCTGGAACCAGGGAGCCTAGATCCAGAACCAGGGCTCCACAAGTGGCCTCACTGGGGAAGAGGAGAGAGAACCTCCCTCACCTGATGACTGCACTTTTGCTGCACCCCAGCACACCTTTGGCCTTCCTGCCCATAGGGGTACATTGGTGGCCCAGGGAGGTGGAGGAGGCCAAATCCCTGGATGTGTGAAAGAAATCTGTGGACAGGGCACTTGGGGTAGGGCTTAGTGGGCACGGTGGTGTTGGGTTGCTGGTTGGACTGGTTGATCTTGGAGGTCTTTTCCAGGTTTAATGATCCCACAGCTGAACCATTCCATTCCTCTAGGCCTCGACAGCTCAAGATTTCCAGCGAGCTGCAGCAGCATCACTACAGCCAGCAGGAGGACATCCCCGAGGAGCCTCCGGCCTCAAGTTCAAAGCGTTGGCAAACCTCGAGCTGGGGCGGGCGGCAAGCAGAGAGCCTAAAAACAGCTGCCGAGCCGCACGCAGGTAGCTGCTGCTCGCTGGCATTTCCGTGCCCTGGGGAATCACCGCCAAAAATCAGCCCCGGCGAGGCAAAAAAGGGCAAAGCAGCAGCAGCAACAGCGCGGAGGCATCCAGCTGGCATCTGCCGGCGGCGCTTCAGCGGTTGCCACGGCAATGAGGCTGCTGCCGCCTGCCCCATCCGTGCGCTGCCAGCCGCGGAGCGGAGCCTCCCCCGCTGCGCCCTGTCACTCGGTAAGCAGCCGCGCTCGGAGCGGCAGAGCAGCGAGCCAGCTCCTCAGGCAGGTACGAACTCTCTGCCCCCTCCCGCCCACCCTGTCCCCTCCCCAAGGTAAGCGGCTGCGGCGTGCCCAGCTGCGCTGCCAGGCTGCCCACAGCTCTGGAACCCCCAGCACAGGAATCATAGAATCNACTTTCAATCTCCCCTCTGACACTTCAAACCCATTGCCCCTTGCCCTGCCATTCCCAGACCTTGGCAACAGTCCCTCCCCAGCCTTCCTGGAGCCCCCTTCAGATCCTGCAAGGACACTCCAAGCTCTCCTGGAACCCTTCTCCTCTCCAGGCTGCAGAGTCCCAACTCTCAGCCTGTCCTCACAGCAGAGCTGCTGCAGCCCTCTCAGCATCTTGGTGGCCTCCTCTGGACTGGCTCCAACACTTCCATGGCCTTCCTGTGCTGGGGGCTCCAGAACTGCACACAGGACTGCAGGTGGGCTCTGAGGAGAGCAGAGCAAAGGTCCCTTCAGTTCCCTTGCTGTTGGCTGTAGTGAGCTGACAGCCCAGGCTGTGTTCATGTCTGGAGCTCACTCCAGTTTGCCCTGCCTGAGCTGGGTGCTGCCTGGGAGATGACACAGAGCATCCACCATCACCTGTCCCCTTGATGTGTTCCAGAGGCTGGGATGAATCAGAGTTTACACAGTGGAGCGGAACAGGAAGCCTCTTTAAAGGGAACATTTAGGAAGCTCTTTGTGAAAACAAATTCAATATTTACTCTCCAGGGCCTCTGCTCTTCAGACTTCTGTGTTTAAGCAGCCAGTTCTTACACCTGCCACAGCATTTCTCCACTGCTCCTGTCCTGGACAAACCTTTTATAAATAGCTGCTTCCTGCACTGAAATATTCTGGTCCTGCAAGTATGTTTGGCACAGGCTTGAGCAGGAAATCATTCCAATGCTGGAACAACAAAAGGTGGAGTGACATGAAGGGGGAGCTGCAAGAGAGCTGGGAAGGGGCTTTGGGCAAGGGCTGGCAGTGCCAGGATGAGGGACAATGGCTTTGAGCTGGGAGAGGGGAGACTGAGAGTGGAGAGGAGGAGGAAATTGTTGAGAGTGAGGGTGGAGAGAGACTGGCACAGGTTGCCCAGGGAGGCTGTGGAGCACAGAAGCACAGAATGTGATCTATGATCTATGATCACATTCTTTGCTTCTGTGCACCACAACCTCCCTGGAGGTGTTCTCAGGTGAGGCTGGATGAGGCCTTGAGCCACCTGGACTGGTGGGAGGTGTCCCTGCCCATGGCAGGGGGTTGGAAATGGTTGAGATTTTGAGGTCACTTCCAACCCACTCTTTGATTCTCTGATCTTTAAGGTCCCTCCCAACCCAACCCATTCTCTGATCTTTAAGATCCCTACCAACCCAACTCAAACCATTCTCTGATCTCTAAGGTCCCTTCCAACCCTACCCAAAGCATTCTCTGACCTTTAAGGTCCCTTCCAACCCAATCCATTCTCTGATCTTTAAGGTCCCTTCCAACTCAAACCATTCTAATTTTCTACAGTCCTTAAGGTCCCTTCCAACCCGACCCACTCTATGATCTTCACTTCAGCTACCCTTCAAAGGACTCAATTTAGATCTCTTTCCCTCACACCTCGCCATGCAACTCTTTGCCAACCAACAATTTGCAAGGGCCATGAAGCCAAATCTCCTTTAGGCTGCAGGGTACAGCTTGCAGAGCGCATTTACCAGCAAGCAAAACCCAGAAAGAAGTAAGAAGGGAAAACAAATCAAACACTTCACTTAGAAATGAGGGGGAAAACAAAACAAAACAAAACAATAAACCAAAACCAAACCAAGAAGCAAAGAAACCAAAAGCAAGAGGCAGGAGATGAGGAGAGCAGTTTGGGTGTAGTGTGGGGGGAAAGAAACAAGTGCCATACCTTTTCAAAAACTCCATATACTCAGTATGCTTGATGAGGCCTGTCCTCATCATTATTGTTTGAAAACATTGCCGATCAATAGCCCAAAGTTTCACATTTACGAGAGCTGCGGAAAGAAAGACGACAACAGAAACAAGACAAGGGGAGAAATGTGGTTAGCGAGCTGCTGCACGACCCTGCCAGACCTCTGCTGGCAGCCAGCGGCACGCCAGAGCTGCATTCCTCAGCAAAAGCTGCCAGCCGGCACCCACCGCGGCACATCAGAGGCGAGTCAGTGGCGAACCAGCAGGGAGTCAGTGGCAAACGACTGGGGAATCGGTGGGGAATGAGTGGCAAACCAGTGGCAAATGAGTGATAAACCAGCAGGAAATGAGTGACACACCAGTGGTGAACCAGTGGCAAATGAGTGGTGAACCCGTGGCAAATGAGTGATGAACCAGTGGTGAACCAGTGGCAAATGAGTGATAAAGCAGTGGTGAACCAGTGGCAAATGAGTGATGAACCAATGGCAAATGAGTGACACACCACTGGTGAACCAATGGCAAATGAATGATGAACCAGTGGCAAATGAGTGGCAAACCAGTGGTGAACCAGTGGCAAATGAGTGGCAAACCAGTGGCACATGAGTGACAAATCAGTGGTGAACCAGGGCAAAATTGAGGAACAAGCAGTGGCACATGAGTGACAAATCAGTGGTGAACCAGTGGCAAATGAGAGACAAACCAGCGGCAAATGAGTGACAAACCAGTGGCAAATGAGAGACAAACCAGCGGCAAATGAGAGACAAACCAGAGGCAAATGAGAGACAAACCAGTGGCAAATGAGAGACAAACCAGCAGCAAATGAGAGACAAACCAGTGGCAAATGAGAGACAAACCAGCGGCAAATGAGAGACAAACCAGAGGCAAATGAGTGACAAACCAGTGGCAAATGAGAGACAAACCAGCAGCAAATGAGAGACAAACCAGTGGCAAATGAGTGATAAACCAGTGGCTAATGAGCGACAAAGCAGTGGTGAACCAGTGGCAAATGAGTGGCAAACCAGAGACAAACCAATGACAAACCAGTGGCAAAACAGTGACCAATGAGTGACAAATCAGTAGCAAACCAGTGGCAAACCATTGGCAAATCAGTTGCAAACCGATGACAAATGAGTGGCAAACCAGTGACAAANTGCAAGAGTGGTCAGGGATTGGCACAGGCTGCTCAGGGAGGTGGCAGAGTCCCCATGCCTGGAGATGTTCCAGAACCATGTGGCCATGGCACTTGGGGCCAGGGTTTGATGCCCATGGTGGGGCTGGGTTGAAGGTTGGACTGAATGACCTTGGAGGCCTTTTCAAACCCAAACCATTCCCTGATTCTATGCCAGGCAGGGACCTGTGGACCAGCAACTGATTTAATGCTGCAAATCCCAAGTGCCTGGGGAGAAAGGTTCAGAAAGCACCCATCGAGGTCCAAGTGCCTTGATGGGGTGAGGGGAAGCTCCCTGTGCTGCCCATCTCCACGGGATTGAGTTGGGTATAAACATTTCCTGTCACCCAACCGGGATGCCCCAGAAGTGAGGAAGCCCTTGTGGGTTGAGCAGGCTCTGCTGCAGCAGGAGCTTCTGTTCCTCAGGTCAGAATTGGTGTTTCAGAGCAGGGTACCTTCTTCTGCTCCCCACTTGGAGGTGAACAGCCCAGACTTGTTCCTCTCAGCAAAGTGAACCCAGCATGGTTAGCTGGGGGGAGAAGAGCAACCCCTAAGCCATGGACTCTGCTCTGCTAAGACCTCTCCTGCAGCACTGCATCCAGCTCTGGGGGCCCTCAGCACATGAACTGATGGAGCAGGTCCAGAGGAGTGCCACAAAAATAATCAGGGGGGCTGGAGAATCTCTGTGAGGATGGACTGAGGGAGCTGGGGGTGTTCAGCCTGGAGAAGAAAAGGCTTGAGGGAGACCTCAGAGCAGCCATGAAGGGGGCTACAAGGAGGCTGCAGAGAGACTGTTCCCAAAAGCCTGCAGGGACAGGACCAGTAGCAAGGGCTTGAAACGAGAGCAGAGCAGATTGAGATTGGATGTGAGGAACAAGTTCTGCAGCAGGAGGCTGCTGGAACACTGCCACAGGTTGCCCAGGGAGGTGGTTGAGGCCCCAGCCCTGGAGATATTGCAGGCGAGGCTGGGCAGGGCTGTGGGCAACCTGCTCTAGGGGAGGATGTCCCTGCTGAGTGCAGGGGGTTGGACTGGGTGAGCTTTGGAGGTCCCTTCTAGCCCAGAGCATTCTGTGATTCTGCCTGCTGAGTAAGAGGCTGCCACCCGAGGAGGCTTTGTGGGGTGAAGGTTATGATCATGCACTCTGCTGAGGAATTCACCTCCTGAGGGGAGCTGTGGCAGCACTCTGCCAGCTCAGATACTCAGCTGCACCCCAGGTACTCAGCCAAGCTTTGGAGGTCCCTTCCAGCCCAGAGCATTCTGTGATTTTGTGATTCTAGAGCACGCAGGTGCTCCAAGAAGACATGATGACATCATCTGCAAAAGTCCCAAATTGCTCAGATTTTTATCTTTAGCATGGCTTAGACGAGAGAATTAACTATAAATGTTGACATACACAGGGCTTTCCAAGGGGTTTCTCCTCAGAGAAACACTTTGATTAACCAAATCCTCTCAAAGGGCCTCTACACATGTATTAATTTTCCTTCAGAGAGGAACTGCAATAAATTTCATCCCCATGTCCCCATTCAGTGGGGGAAAGGGAGAGGAGGAAAATTACTTTGAAAGAAAGGAGCCTGCAGCCAGCTGGGGGTTGGGCTCTGCTCCATAGTCTCAGGTGAGAGGAGAGGAACTGGCCTGAAATTGTGCCAGGGGAGGGTTAGGTTGGAGAGGAGGAGAAATGTCTTTGGTGCAAGAGTGTTCAGGGACTGGTAGAGGTTGCCCAGGGAGGTGGTGGAGTGCCCATGGCTGGAGGTGTTCCAGCAAGCTGTACCCATGGCACCTGGGGCTGTGGGTTAGTGGGTTGAAGGTTGGATTGGGTGACATTGGAGGGCTTTTCCAACCAGAAAAATGGACATATTCACAGATGGCACTGGGTTGGAAGGGACCCTCCAAGGGCATCTCATCCAACCCCCTGCAGGCAGCAGGGACACCTCCAACCAGAGCAGGCCGCACAGGGACACACAGCCAGGCTGAGCTTGGATGGCTCCAGGGATGGCCTCAAGCACAGCCCTGGGCAGCCTGTGCCAGTCTCTNCCCTGGCCAGCCTGTGCCAGTCTCTCCCCAGCCTCACTGTGCACAGCTCCCTCCTGCTGTCCAACCTACATCTGCCCTGCTCCACTTCCAAACCATTGTTCTCAGCCTATCCTCACAGGCCCTTCTCAACAGTCCCTCCCCAGCCTGCCTGCAGCTGCCCTGCAGCTACTGAAATGCAGCTCTGAGCTCTGCCTGCAACCTTCTCTTCTCCAGCCTCAGGAGCACCAACTCTCCCAGCCTGTGCCCACAGCAGAGGTTCTTCACTCCTTTGATCATCTCTGTGGCCTCTTCTGGCCCCAGCCTCTTGCCCCCCACAGCTCCTTCAGCTCTTGCAGGCTCTCAGCCCCAGGGTTCTCAGCCTTTGCTGCTCCCAGAGCTGCTCCAGGCCCCTCAGCAGCTCTGCAGTTTGCCCTGGACTCTCCCCAGTAGTTCTCTGTCTCTCTGGAACTAGGGAGCCTGGTGGGAAGTGTCCCTGCCCATGGCAGAGGGCTGCAGCTGGATAGGCTTTGAGGTCCCTTCCAACCCAGCCCTTCTGTTGGTCTCTCTTAAATGTGTCACTCCAGGGTGCTTTAGCAGGCTCAAAAGCACAGCATGGACTGGTGGTTGGTCTTTGGGGTCCCTTCCAGCCCAACCCACTCTGTGAGTATTCCCCAGTTATCACAGAACAGAATCCTCATCCAGCCTGGCCTGAAAACACCTCCAGGCATTCCTGATCCAGCTCTGGTCAGGAATCCTCCAACCACTCCAAAACACAAGTCCTGAGTCCCAGCAGGTTGGGGACTCACATCTTCATCCAGCCTGGGCTGAGAACACCTCCAGGGAGGTTGTGGAGCACAGAAGCACAGAATGTGATCATAGATCATAGAACATAGATCACATTCTGTGATTCTGTGCTCCACGACCTCCCTGGGCAACCTGTGCCAGTCTCTTCCCACCCTCACTCTCAACAATTTCTTCCTCCTCTCCACTCTCAGTCTCCCATCTCCCACCTCAAAGCCATTGTCCCTTGTGCTGGCACTGCCAGCCCTTGGCAAAATGTCCCTCTCCAGCTCAACTGCAGATCCCCAACTTCAAATCCTGGAAGGTTGCTCTGAGGTCTGCCTGTTGCCTTCTCTTCTGCAGCCTCAACAGCCTGCCTCTCCCAGCCTGCCCTTACAGGACACAATAGGCCACTGTCCTAGCAAGGGCCATGCAGGTGAAGAGAAGTAAATTAGTTAAGTGCAGAGAAGGTACTTCTGCAGTGCTCATTATAATCACTGCTGCTGCTGCTCCACACTCACAGCTCTGCTGCCTAATGATAAACAGATGTTGGGATAATGCAGAATGACAGCAGAGCTTTAGATGTCAGCAGGAGCCTCAGAAACAGCTGTCAGCATCATCTCCTCTAGTAAAGTGCTGGGCTTTTGAGGGAGCTCTGAAGAGCACCCAGCCCAAGCCCCTGCCCAAGCAGGGCACCTACAGCAGCTTGCCCAGCAGCACAGTGCCCAGGGGGAGTTGGAATCTCTCCAGACAAGGAGACTGCACAACCTCTCTGGGCAGCCTGCTCCAGGCCTCCTCCAGCACCCTCACACCAAACAACTTTCTCCTCCAGCTCACATGCAACCTCCTGGGTGCCACTTTGTGCTCACTGCCCCTTGACACCACTGACAAGAGCCTGGCCCCAGCCTCTTGTCCCCCACAGCTCCTTCAGCTCTTGCTGAGCATTGCTCAGCTGCCCTCTGGGGCTTCTCTCCTGCAGGCTCTCAGCCCCAGGGCTCTCAGCCTCCCGCAGAACTCCAGGGCCCTCAGAAGAGCTGTTGGAAAACCCCAGGAACAACTGAACTAGAACCTACAGCCAGAGGTGACACCAAGACTTTCAGAGAATCATTAAGGTTGGTAAAGACCTCTTAGATCATTGAGTCCTTCAAGATCATCTTGGAGGGCTGTCTGGTGGAAAGGACCTAGGGATTCTGATGGACAAGCAACTCAACATGAGGCAGCAGTGTGCCCAGGTGGCCAAGAAAGCCACTGGCATCCTGGCTGGGAGTAGAACTGCTGTGCCCAGCAGGAGCAGGGAGGGCATTTTCCCTCCATGCTTGGCACTGCTGGGGTCACACCTTCAGTGCTGTGCCCAGCCCTGGGCACTCAGTACAAGAGGGATGTGGAGGTGCTGGAGCCAGTGCAGAGGAGGGCAGGGAAGCTGGGAAGAGCCTGGAGGATAAATCTGATGAGAAGAGACTGAAAGAGCTGTGGTTGCTTGGTGTGGAGCAGAGGAGGCTGAGGGCAGACCTCATGGCTCTCTGCAGCTCCCTGAAAGGAGGCTGTGGAGAGGTTGGTGCTGGTCTCTGCTCACAGGTGGTTAGAACAAGAGGCAATGGCCTCAAGCTGCAGCAGGGCAGGGTTAGGCTGGGCACCAGGGAAAGGTTTTTCACAGCAAGAGTGGTCAGGCACTGGCACAGGCTGCCCAGGGAGGTGGTGGAGTCAGCATCCCTGGAGGTGTTCAGAGGTGGTGTGGATGTGGTGCTTGGGGTGAAGCTTGCAGAGCAGGGTCAGTGGCTGGCCTCGGTGATCCTGAGGGTCTTCTCCAACCTGAATGATTCTCTGACTCTGTGAGTCATCTCCATTTTCTTGTCCATCAGTCTGCAAAGGGCATGTGTTGGGCATCTGTGAAGCAGGATTTCAGTGGTGCATCCTATTTTGAAACCAGCACCAGGGACTATGACAAACAAGACAAGAGAATGGGTACCTACAGCTGTCTGCAGTTTGCACATATCTGTCTGCACTCCAGGGTTGAAAAGAAAATGGACTGAATGAGGCAGCAGGACTGATACCAACACCAAGGCTATCAATGTGTACTCATAGAATCACAGAATGGTTTAGGTTGGAAGGGACCTCAAAGCTCATCCAGCTCCAACCCTCCTGCCATGGGTAGAGACACCTCCCACCAGCACAGGGTGGCTCAAGGGCCTCATCCAGCCTGGCCTCAGAACACCTCCAGGGAGGCTGTGGAGCACAGAAGCACAGAATGTGATCTTTGATCACATCTTCTGTGCTCCACAACCTCCCTGGAGGTGTTCAGTGATTCTGTGCTCCACAGCCTCCCTGGGCAACCTGTGCCAGTCTTTCCCCACCCTCACTCTCAACAATGTCTTCTTTATCTCCACTCTCACTCTCCCCTCTCCCAGCTCAAAGCCATTCTCCCTCATCCTGGCACCCCCAGCCCTTGCCCAAAGTCCCTCCCCAGCTCTCCTGCAGCCCCTTCAGGCACTGCAAGGCTGCTCTGAGGTCTCCCTGCAGCCTTCTCTTCCCCAGCCTCAACAGCTCCAACTCTCCCAGCCTGTCCCCACAGCAGAGCTTCTCCAGCCTCCTCTCATCATCTCCATGGCCTTCTGTGGATGCTCTTCAGCAGCTCCAGGTCCTCCTTGTGCTGGTTCCCCAGAGCTGGAGGCAGTGCTGCAGGTGGGGGCTGAGCAGAGCAGAGCAGAGGGGCAGAATCCCCTCCCTGTGCTGCTGCTCTCCCTGCTCTGCCTGCAGCCAGCACACAGCTGCCTCTGGGCTGCCAGCCACCAGTGCTGGGAAAAGGAGGAAACAACCCAAAAGAGCCCAAACCTCTCCTAGGGGTGTGAGATTCCCCCTGGGATGCATCATTTGCTGGCAGGATCACAAAAGCAGTGCTGAGAATCCTTGTGTCTAAAGGAACATATCCACATTGCCAACAGCCCCACAAAGCAGTTCCAGCTCGTTGCCCAGAGGGGCTCCAAGGTCAAACCAATTGAATGTGCCCAATGAAAGGAGGCAGCTTCATCCTGCCCAAATATGAAGCAGTAAGACATTGATGAATGGAGGAGCCTTGGAGGACCATTTCAAAATCAACAGCACAGAAACAAAGAGCTTGGACAGCCCAGAGCCTGCCCAGTGGGGAAAGCAGAGTTCTGCAGTAGAGATGGGGAGGTGCCATGGGTCTGTGTTTTGGGCAAAGAGGAATTGCTGTGCTGCTGGCAAAGAAAACTCCCAGAATCTCACAGTGCCAACTTGCTGGGGTTGGAATGGACTTCTGGAGGTCATCCACTGCAACCCCCTGCCAACACAGGAAGGACATGGAAGTGTTAGAGCAGGTCCAGAGGAGGCCACCAAGATGCTGAGAGGGTTGCAGCAGCTCTGCTGTGAGGACAGGCTGAGAGAGTTTGGGCTCTGCAGCCTGGAGAAGAGAAGGCTGCCAGGAGACCTTGGAGTGGCCTTGCAGGCTCTGAAGGGGGCTCCAGGAAGGCTGGGGAGGGACTATTGCCAAGGTCTGGGAATGGCAGGGCAAGGGGCAATGGGTTTGGAGTGGCAGAGGGGAGATTGAAAGTGGCTGTTAGGAGGAAGTTGTTTGCAGTGAGGGTGGTGAGACACTGGCAAAGGTTGAGGGTGGTGAGACACTGGCACAAGTTGCCCAGGGAGGTTGTGGAGCACAGAATCACCCAACATGATTGGGTGACCTTGGAGGGCTGTTCCAAGCCAGACAGTTCCATCACTCTGTGGTTCTCTATTTTCACTTCCTCCTCACTGGAGTCAGCTCCAGGAGATATTTTGGTACTAAAGGTCACAGCTGCTCACTGAGGCTTCTGATAGTGCCAAGCTGAACTGTGCACCAAAACCCTGAACCCTGCATGGTGCAGGCTGGAAGGGAGCTCTGGAGAGCATCCAACCCACTGCTAGTGTAGGGTACCCACAGCAGCTTGGCCAAGACCTGAATGGTCAGGAAAGGGCCTGGGATCTCTCCAGAGGAGACTCCACAACCTCTCTCAGCAGCCTGATCCAGGGCTGCAACCCAGGATCCAGAACCATCTATCAGGGACCTGCTGCTGGTGCAACTTGGATAAAGCAGAGCACAGAGGATGTGAATCATCAGGGAGAGCTGAGATCAAACAGAATGAGAGCAGGGAGAAAATCCTGGGATAAGGAAGCATTTTCTGTTGGTTCAAAGATCACTGTAGGTCCTAAAATATTGGAGAGCTTTTGCAAGCTCCATTAATCCAACAGCAAACACTGCCTGTGCCTGTGCCAGGCCTAGGAGAGCAGGGAACCACAGAACCACAGAGCAGCTTGGCTTGGAGAAGCTCTCCAAGATCATCCAGACAACCACCAACCCAACCCCACCATGAGCACTAAACCACAGCCCCAAGTGCCATGGGCACAGCTTGCAGAAACACCTCCAGCCATGGGCACTCCACCACCTCCCTGGGCAGCCTCTGCCAGTCTCTGAACACTCTTGCAGGGAAAATCCCATGGGAAAAGCAGAGCAAGGGAAGGGATTGTGCCCCTTTGCTCTGCTCTCCTCAGAGCCCACCTGCAGTCCTGTGTGCAGTTCTGGAGCCCCCAGCACAGGAAGGCCATGGAAGTGTTGGAGCCAGTCCAGAGGAGGCCACCAAGATGCTGAGAGGGCTGCAGCAGCTCTGCTGTGAGGACAGGCTGAGAGAGTTGGGGCTCTGCAGCCTGGAGAAGAGAAGGCTGCCAGGAGAGCTTGGAGTGGCCTTGCAGGATCTGAAGGGGGCTCCAGGAAGGCTGGGGTGGGACTATTGCCAAGGTCTGGGAATGCCAGGACAAGGGGCAATGGGTTTGAAGTGGGAGAGGGGAGATTGAAAGTGGATGTTAGGAGGAAGTTGTTTGCAGTGAGGGTGGTGAGACAGTGGCACAGGTTGTGGGCCTGGGACACATTAGAAATGGGCACAGACACCCCCAAGGCACTCCAGGGCCTGTGACACAACAGACACAGGCACAAACAACCACATCTGCATAGAGCCTTACTTACATGGCTCTGAACAGCCCATGTGTGAGTGCACAGACACAAAAACCAAAGCCTACATCCATGCCCATCAAGCTAGAGGCTCTGGTTTTGTTGTTTTGTGTATTTTTGGTTGTTTTTGTGGTTTTTGGGGGGTAATCATTCACGCAGTCAGGCAGAGATGTCAAAAATTTCCACGAGTGAATAAAAGCAAGAGGCAGCACTGATGGATGTGTAAGGGAAGGCAGCCTGAGAGCTGCCAGCATGGAGGCAGGCAGGCTGAATAAGTGCCCTCCAACTGACAGGCTGTCAGACAGCAGCAGGGCTCCTCTGGCTCCCCTTTGTCAGGGGAAAGAAGGGAGATTAAAAACAAACAGGCTGGGGGTGATGGAGGTGCTGCAGGTGGGGAAGGGCAGTGGCAGCCTGGGCTGCATCCAAAGCAGTGTGGGCAGAGCTGGAGAGAAGGGATCCTGCCCCTCTACTCTGCTCTGGGCAGACCTCACCTGCAGGCCTGGGGCCAGCTCCAGAGCCCTCAGCACAGGAAGGAGATGGACCTGATGGAGAGGGTCCAGAGGAGGCCACAAAGATGATCAGGAGTCTGGAGCAGCTCTGCTGTGGGGAAGGCTGGGAGAGTTGGGGTTGCTGAGACTGGAGAAGGCTGCAGGCAGAGCTCAGAGCTGCATTTCAGTAGCTGCAGGGCAGCTGCAGGCAGGCTGGGGAGGGACTGTTGAGAAGGGCCTGTGAGGATAGGCTGAGGGCAATGGTTTGGAAGTGGAGCAGGGCAGATACTTCTTCCTCTGCTATCTGGAGACAGCCAAATCTCACAGTCACAGAGGGAAGCACCTCAAAGCCCATCCAGTTCCAAGGGCAGGGACACCTCCCACTAGCCCAGGTTGCTCAGGACCTCATCCAGCCTGACTTCAAACAGAGGAACCCATCCTGCCCAACCCCTCTCCAAGTCTCATCCACTGCCTCCTTGGGCAGCCTGTTCCCTCACTGCCCACAGTTTGCTTCTATCATGTGCAGGCCTTTCTGAACTCTGCAAGTCTCACTACAGCTGCACAAGAGGTGGACTCTGAGGCCATGTCACTGCTCTTAGTTAGTGTGGGCTGTGCTGAGCTGCATGGGAACCCAGCACAAGTGGTTCCCTTGCTGTTCAAGCTCTTCAGCCTCTCTCCCTCTTTGCCAGGAACCCAAATCTGTTTCTGGATTGGCACCAAGCTCTTGTCAATTGTAATCCAGCCTGAAAGCTGAAAGGAACTGCAGAGCTCAGCCTCAGAAGAGGCAATGAATGCTGACAGCTCCTCCCACAGCAAGCCCTCACTGGCCTGGCTTGCAGGGAGACCTCAAGGCTCAGCACGGTTTAAAAGGTCTCCCAGGATTGCTGACAGCAAACACCACTCCTGAGCTGGAAACAAGGATGCAGGGTCAGAGCCACCCCCAGCCCCCAGGGCTAATTGTGGAGTGGTTGCACCAAGCCCAAGGTCTGCATCCATAGCTGGAACTCCAAGCCAGGTAATCCCAGAGTGACTCAGGGTGGAAGGGACCTCAGAGCTCACCTCCTCCAACCTCCCCACCACGGGCAGGGACATCTCTCAAGTGGACTTTGTTGTCCAAGGCCTCAGCCAGCCTGGCCTTGAGCATCTTCAGGCAAGAGGCAGCCACAGCCTCCCTGGGCAACGTGTGCTAGAGCCTGACCACCCTAGCTCTAAGGAATTTTTTCCTCCTCTCCACTCTCAATCTCCTCTCTCCCAGCTCAAATTGTGTTGAGGATCTTCTTCCTCAGCTCCAGTCTAAGCCTGCACCCACAGAACCAGAGAATAGAATCACAGAACCAGGCAGGGTTGGAAGGGACCACAAGGATCAGCCAGCTCCAACCCCCTGCCATGGGCAGGGACACCCTACCCTAGATCAGGCTGCCCACAGCCTCATTCAGCCTGGCCTTAAACACCTCCAACCTCCCCACCACGAGCAGGGACATCTCTCCAGTGGACTTTGCTGTCCAAGGCCTCACCCAACCCAGCCATCAGCACCTCCAGCCAGGAGGCAGCCACAGCCTCCCTGGGCAACCTCTGCCAGGCTCTCACCACCCTCCTGCTGAAGAACTTCCTCCTCACCTCCAGGCTGACTCTCCCCACCTCCAGCCTTACTCCATTCCCCCAGGTCCTGTCACTGCCTGACAGCCTAAAAAGTCCCTCCCCAGCTTTTCTGTAGCCCCCTTCAGACCCTGGAAGGCCACGAGAAGGTCACCTGGGAGCCTCCTCTTGTCCAGCCTGCACAGCCCCAACTCTTTCAGTCTGTGCTCACAGCAGAGCAGCTCCAGCCCTCTGAGCATCCTGGATGCTCCTTGTGGTCCCTTACAACCCTGAGTCATTCTGTGATTCTATTCTATGGTAGCAGTCTCCAGTCTCACCCTGCTCTGCCTCAGCTCCAAACCATTCCCCCATGGCCTGGCTCTAGACACCCTCAGTAAAAGTCTCTCTGCAGCCTTCCTGTGGGATCCCTTCAGGCTTTGAGGTCCCTTCCAACCTAAACCATTCTATACTCCTGTGATTATCCACATCAAGCTGATTAATTGATGCTTCCAGCAGGAGAGCAAGAGGAACCTGACATGCTGAATGGATTGAAGGCAACATCCTCATGGCATTGATGAGCTGCAGGGAAGGACAACACTTAGCAGTAATTATAGCCTGGATTTGAATTTGGCATGCTCTCATCTGCACCTTCTCCTGTCATTCCCTTCCTTTGGAAGCCTCTCAGGAACACTTCTCTTTAGACACACAGCTAAGAGAGTGGTGCCACTGAAACAGAATCCTGGAGGCACAGAATGGGTTGGCTTGGAAAAGCCAGCACAAGGGGTACTGGGTGGAAGCTGAGGCAAAGGAAGTTCCATGGAAACATGGAGAGGATTTTTTCCCCTGTGAGGGTGCCAGAAGCATGGCACAGGCTGCCCAGAGTGGGTTGTGGAGTCTCCCTCTCTGCAGATACTCAAACCCTGCCTGGATGTATTCCTGTGTGCCCTGCTCTGGGTGATGCTGCTCTGGCAGGGGGGTTGGGCTGGGTGAGCTCTGGAGGTGCCTTCCAGCCCCTGCCATGCTGTGAGTCTGTGAACCAACTCCCTTGTCAAGGATAACCTTTGGGGGTCCCTTCCCACTCAGTGCAATCTGTGAATCCAGGAATCAGATGAACATTCTGAGTAACTCTCAGGACACTTGTGCTCTGTCAGACAATCCCATCTGGCCAGAGTGACCCTGGCCAGCCCTGCATGGCCCTGCCTTGGCTGGTAGGGCTGGGCTGGGGGATCCACAGAGCTCCTTTCCAACCCCTGTCATGCTGGGGATGCTGTGAGGAGGCAAACCAAAAGGCACCACTGAAGCTGCCCCAGGAGAGTGGCTGTTTCCTTTGCAGAGTGCTGTCCAAGTGTGGTGTTGCAGCCAACAAAACCTAATCCTGGGTTCAGAATTGCTTCACATTTAGGCTTGATTGCTACCAGGCCCCAGAGGGGCCAAGACCAAACCACCCAAACCAATGAACTCACAAAGTAAGCAACAGGCAAAAGTAATTAGGAGTCAGTGCAGCATCCCTGAAGACTGAGAGAGTGCAAAGAGGTTTGGTCCAGAGGTTTTTTGTTATGGCAGAGTCATAGAAAGGGTTGGAAGAGACCTTAAAGCTTTTCCAATTCCAAGCCCTCCCTGCCATGGACACCTCCCACTAGCCCAGGGTGCTTTGGGGAGGCCTTGGCCAGCTCAGGGGAGGCTTTGTTGGTGGTGTAACCACATTGGACTGCTTTGGCACTGGAGATGTTCCCCACATCAGTGCCTAAACCCCTGCTCCATGGAATCCTGAGCATGTGCA
>VWZE01021858.1:0-18047 GCA_013396675.1 Eubucco bourcierii
CTGCCTGTGGCCTGTCCCTGCAGAGGAGCTGCCTGTGGCCTGTCTCTGCAGAGGAGCTGCCTGTGCCCTGTCCCTGCAGAGGANCCTGCAGAGGAGCTGCCTGTGCCCTGTCCCTGCAGAGGAGCTGCCTGTGCCCTGTCCCTGCAGAGCAGCTGCCTGTGGCCTGTCCCTGCAGAGCAGCTGCCTGTGGCCTGTCCCTGCAGAGCAGCTGCCTGTGGCCTGTCCCTGCTGAGCAGCTGCCTGTGCCCTGTCCCTGCAGAGCAGCTGCCTGTGGCCTGTCCCTGCAGAGGAGCTGCCTGTGCCCTGTCCCTGCAGAGGAGCTGCCTGTGCCCTGTCCCTGCAGAGGAGCTGCCTGTGCCCTGTCCCTGCACAGCAAGGCTGCATGTTCCTGTGCTGGGCTTGTGTGTAAAGATGTTCCCTGGGAACGGCTTCAGATTTTTCCCTCTTACTTCAGCGAAGCGCTGAAGTCATGCAGCAATTTATAGGTTTTTCTTCCACAGTTTTATGTGCCCCTTAGGACCAAATATTTTTCACTTTGTTGCCATAAGCAGCACAAATTCCATTTCTTTTAATTGAAGCAGACCCTAGCCTTATTGTGCAGATGAACTGTAAACATGGGGAGAAGGTTTGTATTTGTTACATGGTGATGCTGGAGATGAAGGAGGTTTAATTAGTTGCGATGATTACATCATTGTGCAAACTATTCCTGTTCCAGCATCTTCATGAAGTAGGCAGCCTGCTTGTGCATGGAAGTTACATTGTCACTCACACTGGTTTGTCCAAAAAGTAGGGAAAAGGCTACAGTACCTACACATGTGTGCTGCAAAATCAGGACTGAGTCCCGCAGCTTTCCTTCTAAGTTCAGAGTCAGCCACAGATGCATCTTCAGCCTGGAAACCACCCATAGGAACTTGGCAGAGAACTCCCCTGGTTAAGAACCTGGCAAGGCCTAGTGTTAGCACCTCAAGGCAAGGACTCTCCTCACAGCTAAGGCACAGATAATGTGAAGAATACTTGGAGTTGAGTTTTCTTTGAGGGCTTGTGCCTGTGACCCAGATAAAGAAGGGGATAATGCTCCAACAGTGGAGGGGACACTGAATAAATCAGGGTCCAAATGCTGAATTCACTTGCTGAAAAACACTCAGGACAAAGCTTTTGTGAATAGTAAGGACCCATCCTGTTCCAGGAGCTGAAATGGAAGCTGCAAAGGTGGTAAACCAGAATTTGCCTCTCGTTTTGAAACAGTATTCCTGGACAAGTGTAATTAAATGACTTAATGAGTCAATCAGAACTGCAAGGCCAGGCAAATGGTTCACATACAACATTTGGTGGGAGGTGTCCCTGCCTCTGGCAGGGGCTTGGAACTGGATGATCTCTGAGGTCCCTTCCAACCTTACCATTCTGTGGTTCTATGATTCTGTGATTTCTAAGCACAGTTTGGTTGTGTTGCTTATTCACTGTATGCTCCACATACAAGTTGTTTTAATCCCCCAGGTGTTTCTGCAGATCTGTTGTTAAAATCATCTGGCATTGATATTTCAATAAAAGCACAACAGAACTGATTCTTACCTCATCCATGTGAGAGCAGAAACACAACAAATGGACCTTCTGCCAGCTGGCCACAGAGCCCAGAGATGCTGTTTCTACTCTGATACAGAGTTTTTGACTGGCAGGGCAGCCAGAACAGCTCAGGTGTGAAGCTCACAGTTTGCAAAGGTCAGTGAATGCTTAGGCACCAACTGGAGCATCTGTTTGCAAACAATCAATAAATGATTGGTAACATGAGTCCAGCAGATTCATTGTGAGAGATGAACCACAGAGATCTAAATCTTCCTCCTTCTCCTGGAGCACTTCAGAAGACTCCTTTTGCTTTCAACAAAAAGCCTTTTCTGGGAACATTTGTAGCTGGAAGAAAAGAAATGGCACAATAACAACAGTTTGAGGTTCTTATTCATGTGCTTCACATCCCTCACCCAGAGAATATCGACTGAGCTCAGAGAAAACACAAACACCCTGGAGAGGGAGCGTAAGTAAGGGGAGAGCTGCTGAGGGGCTGGGCAGAGCCTGTGCCTGGCAGCACAGCACAGCCTCCCCCTCCTGCCAGCCCCTTGGCTCCCAGTAAAAACCCTGCCTTTGTGGCTAGCAGGAAACGCTTAGCAGGAGCAGCTGAGTCATAACTGCCTGTTTAGTTTTAAACTGTTCCCAGCTTTCTTCAGGCTGAGATAAATAGGGCTTGGCTTTGTTCTGGCCTGCCGAAACTCCCTGCCTCTGCCTTCCTACCCCCTCAGGAGCAGAGCCATAGAGTCTGGTTGTGGAGGTCTTTCTGTTTCCCAAGCTGGCTGCCGCCTTCCAAACAGAACCTGGCCCTGATTTCTGCAGTGTGCCCTCAGCAGCCCTGCTCTGGGGCTGGGGGAAGCAGAGTGGCTGCCCCTGCAGTCTCAGCTGTGGGGCTCCAGCCTGCCCACATCTCTGCTCCCTCCACCTGTAAAAGCCCAGGAGCTGCTTCTGAGGCACATCAGCTCATCTGCTGATGGCAGTGAGGAAAAGGGGTGCTGAAGCTTCCCTCCTCACTGTCTCTGGGGAAATGGTGCAGCAAAGGCCCAGGGCTCAGCTATTTCCCCACCACACAGGCAGGCCTCGGGAAGCAAGTGCCCAAGCTGCTCCTGTTTGCAGGCAACTGAAGACAGGATTCCAGCACACATAAAAGCCTCTCTTGCCCTTGCCTGAGGCATCAGAGAGCCTGGCAGTGCAGCTTCGTGGCTGCAGGGCATACCAGAGTCATGGAGCATCCCATGCAGCAAGGCCAGGAGCAAAGCAGAGCCAAGCCCCTGCCAATTCACCTCCCAGGCCAACCTCAGCTGGATAAAGGCCTTGCTGCAGCAGAGCTAAATACTGCAGCAGAGCTAAATCCCCACAACTGTGGGAATTCTTGTGCTGAAAAGAGGATTTTCCAGTGATGGGCTGATGGATCTGCATTGCGTTGCTGGCATGGCTGGAGGCTTCCTCACATCTGCAATTGGGGGGTTCTTTTTTAGCTTAAAGTAGTTTCTTATCATGTTCTTCCTTTTACTACCTGCTGCTTTTTCCTCTCAGATTTGTATTTTGCAGTCCTCTAGGTTGAGCTAAGTGTGGCAAAGACAAACAGGGTGTTTGTCTTTTCACAGTTTCAGTGAAGAGCAGAAAGAGCCAGTGGTGAAAATGATGGCAAATGTCCCTGGGGCTAACAGCCACCCTTTGCTAAGCACAGGTTTGTCTCAGAAGGTGTTGAGGGAAGTGTTTGCACTGAACTGAAGATCTTGATTTTGAGTTTCCTCAAGGTGTGAAACAGAGCAATGGCCAGAGATAACCTTGCAGGAGCTGCAAAGCAGTAGAGCAGAGCAGAGGCATCATTTGCTTGTTTGATGTTACAAAAGATGTGCTGAAACTAAAAGTTCTTTCCCAGGTGCTATTTATTGCCTCTGGCATAGTGCAGGGTTTGCCTCTGGGAATACAGAGCTCATGGTTTGGTAGATGGCTTTATTAGGGATCTGGAGGCCTTTGTGCTGTGCTAGAACCTTCCCTCTGGAGATGAAGCCAAAGAGACTGACGGAGAGTGAGGTTTACTTACACAGCTCAAGTGACCCCACAGAGGCTATGTGAGTAAAGACTGTCAGCTAGGGCTAAGCAAAGCACCTGGGGGCTCCTGTAGCAGTAGAGAGGAAAGGAAATGGCACACATGTGCCAGCAAGTCCAGCACACTGCTCTCTAGCTTTGTGTGTGTGACAGGTACACAGCCACCCTACTGCCTTATCTGAAGGTGAGGATTCCCCCTGGATGTAGCTGATCTCTACCTGCCCTGAGGCTGGGGAGGGCTGGTGTGCCTGACACCCTGCTGACACCTGCACCCAGGCACCAGGGCAGGGAGAGGACCTTCAACCAAAGGAGGCAAGGGCAGCAGTTGCTACATAAAGCAAGGACTGAGCTGCAGTCTCGATGTTCAGCTGCTTTCTGCTGTCAAATCAAGGCCTGCATTTGATTCAGTGACTTGCTTAGGGAAAAAACATCTAGCCCATAATATGCAAGAATGTAATCACCCAAGGGCCTGGAGATTAGGCCAATGCCTAGCTTCTCAGATGAGGCATGTTTTACAGTTGCACTGAACATGAGACCCTCCAAGTGTCAGAAGCCACTGCAGCCTCCGGGAGCTGGCAGCCTGCAGTCAGCTCAGCTGGCTGAGGGAAATGGCATTGTCCTTAACTTGATGATCTGCAAAGCAGTGGGGAATGGCATTTGTACAACAGCAGGAAGTCCTCCCCATGCTAACTTTGTGTGTGAGCTGAGGTCACTGACAGCTCAGGGTGGATCTGATTTGGTTCTCTAGAACGATTCAAAGTTTGAGGCCAGTACAAAACCTGTCACCTTTCTTTTGCTCTCTGTCTCAGTTCCTTCAGCTGTCCAAGCAGATGCTGAGGTATGGTGAGAAACATGCCAGAAGAGGAGCTGAAGTGCCTGGTGCATGGGCAGAGCTAGCAGGTCCAGGCTGCTGTTCCCTGCTGGACCTGGCTGCCCATGAGGGTGCAGAGCCTGGCACCCAGCAAACGCCTGCAGATGAGCGCTGCTGCCTGTCCCCATGGCACAGCTGCTGGTGAGCTTTTTCCAGAGCCCCTCAGTGATGGACTGCTTTGCTGTCTTCTCAGGTTGTGGAGGAGAGCTCTCTGGCCCTTCTGGTTCCTTCCACAGCCCTGGCTACCCCAGCAGTTACCCAAGAAATAGGGAATGCATCTGGTACATTCACACAGCAGCTGGCAGCAGCATTCAGCTCACCATCCAGGACTTCGACGTTCAGTATCACCCCAACTGCAACTACGATGTCTTGGAGGTAAGATCATCCCATTTAGACTGGATGTCAGGAGGAAGTTCTTTACAGTGAGGGGGCTGAGGCACTGGCACAGGTTGCCCAGGGAGGTTGTGGCTGCTCCCTCCCTGGAGGTGTTCAAGGCCAGGTTGGAGGAGGCCTTGAGTGACCTGTGCTAGTGGGAGGTGTCCCTGCCTATGGCAGGGGGTTGGAACTGGATGATCCTTGAGGTCCCTTCCAACCTTCCCATTCTATGATTTACTCCTCAAAGGTTCCATGCTTTTCCTTCTGCAGCAGATAATCCCAAGGACTGCCAAAGAGCAACTACTGCAGTTCCCCAGTCCTGCTGTGGTCACAGTTGTGTTCCACAGGTGTTGTCACACCTGTTCTTCTCAGCTCTTAAGCCTCCTTTGCCTGCAGAGGTGGCTCAGTAATGGTGCAGGCACTGCACTTGCTAACAAGAGACAAAACTGCCTTAAAAACCTCAGCCTTAAGAAGTCCCTTTTACAAAGAACTAAGTGTAGGGTGTTGTGCTGTGGGGAAAGCTTCCCGATGGAAAGGGAGCTGATGGATTGCTGGAACAGTAACTAAGGTGAGACCTTGTGTGTGACCTTCCAAGGACATGGGAACCCTGAGTACTGAAAATTATGAAGGATCTTTGTACTCAAAACAAAGTATAAAATAAGAGGCAGTGTCCGAGTCAGGCAAAGGCTGTGGAACCTCTCTAGGAACCTCTCTAAGGGCTTCCTGGCCTTTTAAAGACCCTTAAGACTGGAGGGTCCTGGTCTATAGGGCATCTCTGTGCTCATCACAGGAGGCAGCCAGGTGACCAGTCCCATCTACCTGATTCAAATAGACTGCCAGCACAGGAAGAGGAGTTAGGAAATCATTCCAGGAAGAAACTCTTCAGAAGTGTGGAGTTTCTAGACTGCAATCACTAGAGACGTTTAAGGTGACTACTGAAGGGACAGTTACTGCTTTTTCAGTGCCCAGAGATGGATGACAGCTGAGTGTGTCTGTAATGAACTCAAAGGACTGATTAGGAGATTTTGTACCACACAGCTAGACAGCTTCCTGTCCAGCACCTGCACAGGCTCACTGCTGCCTATTCTCACCTCTGCAGCTTAGGTTTCTCCAGCCTATGGTGCTTAGTGAACACCAGTCGAGGAGACCTTAGAGTAACCTTCCAATATCTGAGGGGGGCTACAGGAAGGCTGGGGAGGGACTATTGACAAGGGCTTGCAGTGACAGGACAAGGGGAATGGATTTGAATGGGCAGAGGGAAGATTTAGACTGGATGTTAGGAGGAAGTTGTTTGCAGTGAGGGTGGTGAGACACTGGCACAGGTTGAGGGTGGTGAGACACTGGCACAGGTTGCCCAGGGAGGTTGTGGTGCACAGAAGCACAGAATGGGATCAAAGATCACGTTGGGTGCTTCTGTGCTCCACAACCTCCCTGCAGATGTTCAAGGCCAGGCTGGACAAGGCCTTGAGTAACCTATACAAGTGGGAGGTGTCCCTGCCTATGGCAGGGAGTTGGAACTGGCTGATCCTTGAGGTCCCTTCCAACCTTACCATTCCATGATTCCATATCCTGCAGGAGCTAACCCACGTCCCAAAGCAAACCCTCACCGTGCAGCTGGCAGGCAGATGATTGCTGAGCACTTGTGTTAGTAGAAAAGATGCATACCTTAACTCCAGGTTTCTCACTCTGAAACAGCCTTCCTGAGCTGGCAGTGAAGTCCTGACCCCAGTGGGCCTTGTGCTTTGGATTGTAGACTTGTAGAACTGGTGAGGTTGGAAAAGACCTTTGAGGTGACCAAGACCAGCTGACCCAGAGCTCCCAACCCCACCATTGCTGCTGACCACTGCCACTAAACCACATCCCTCAGCACCACATCCACACAGCTTTGAAACACCTCCAGGACTGAGGACTACACCACCTGCCTGGGCAGCCTGTGCCAGTGCTGAGAATCCTTTCTGTGAAGTAATTGTTCCTAATGTCCAGCCTGAACCTCCCCTGGCACAACCTGAGGCTGGTGCCTCTTGTCCTGTCACTTGCTGCCTGTGAGAAGAGACCAATCCTCACCTCCCTGCAGCCTCCATTTGGGGAGCTATAAAGGGCAATGAGGTCTCCCCTCAGCCACCTCTTCTCCAGACTGAACATCCCCAGTTCCCTCAGCCATTCCTCACAGGAGTTGTGTTCAAAGCCCTTCAGCAACTTTGTTGCCCTTCTCTGGACACTCTCCAGCACCTCGATGTCTTTCTTGGAGTGAGTGACCCAAAACTGAGGCAGTAGTGAAGGTGTGGGCTTACCAGTGACAAGCAGAGGGAAGACAATCATATCCTTAGACTTGGTGGCTACACTATTCCTGATCCAGGCCAGGGTGCTGGTGTCCTTCTTGGCCACCTGGGCAATGCCGGCTCATCTTCAGCCAGCTGCCAGATCCTTCTTGACCTGCTTTTTCTCGTATTTATTCTCTTGATTTCACTTTTTGTTAATCTCTGATTGATGAGTTCTATGCTTCCTGTTTTCTTTCAAGCCCAGCAACTTCCCAGTTGCCCCAGGAAGTCAAAATGGGTCCTATAGCAGCTCTGCACCTTGCTGTCCCTCCCTGTCCCGCTGACTCTCTGCTCTCTGAAAGAGGAAGCTCTCTTTAGAACATTGCAATAAATTGTGCCCTTTTCTCCTACTTCTCCAAAGTCTTGCAACACTTTCCCCAGTGATCACAAAAGTTGCTCACCTGGCTGTGTTTAGCTTTTGCTTAGAAACAACCCCCACCTCTGCATGCTGGCAGAGAACTGCAGGGTAAGGCTAAGAAATTCCTCTGGCAGCAGCTCTGCTGTTCGCTTCATTTTGGCCCCATGGTGAATTGAGCATTGCTCTCCTGCACGTTCTCCTGAAGCAGCACTGCCATGTTACCCCCAGCTGTGCACTAACAGTCATGCGGAAGTTCTCCTTCTAGTTTCTGCATGGTCAAGAGTTTGACACATTATCCTTTAAGCCTCCTCCTCCTCCTCCTCCTCCTTGCTTCTTTCATGCTGCTGTTCAGAGGGGCTTGTAGCGGTTTGAAACCAGAGCAGGGCGGAGTTAGGTTGGACCTCAGGAGGAAGTTCTGCACAGTGAGGGTGGTGAAATAGTGGTAGAGGTCCAGGCCCCACCCCTGGAGACATTCAAACTCAGCCTTGCTGTGTCCCTGTGCAGCCTGCTGTGGCTGGAGGTGTCCCTGCTGCCTGCAGGGGGTTGGACAAGATGCCCTTGGAGGGTCCCTTCCAACCCTATGCAATCTCCGAACCCATGAGAGTGTTGCACTCTTTTCTCTCTTCCCCGTCAGATCTCAGTCTTCTTACCAGCCTCCATAAGCAGGATTTTTTGGGGTTTTTTTGGTTCCTCCTAAAGATGTTTTCCAGCAACGTTTCATGGAAATTGAAGCCATCATTATGAGCTTCAATAAGGCCAAGTGCCAGGGCCTGCACCTGAGCCATGGCGACTCCATGCAATGCTGCAGGCTCGAGGCAGAATGGCAGGAGAGCTGTGTGGATGAAAAGGGCCTGGGGGTGCTGACTGACAGGAGGCAGAACAGGACCCAGCAGTGTGCTCAGGTGCCTGTGAGGGCCAAGGCCATCCTGGCCTGTATCAGAAGCAGTGTGGCCAGCAGGAGCAGAGAGGTGACTGTGCCTCTGCACTCAGCCTTGGTGAGGCTACGCCTTGAGTGCTGCACTCAGGTCTGGGCACCGTAGCACAGGAAGGGCATTGAGTGGGGGCAGACAAGGGCAGCTGAGCTGGTGAGGGGCTGGGGAACAAGGCTGCTGGGGCAGCTGGGGCTGGTCAGTCTGCAAAGGAGGCTGAGGGGACACCTCAGTGCTCTCTACAGCTACCTGGAAGGAGGTTGCAGAGAGGCAGGCACTGGGCTCTGCTCACAAGAGATACAAGAGGGAATGGCCTCAAGCTGTGCCAGGGGAGGTTTAGGCTGGACATTAGAAACATATTTTTCAGGAAAAGAGTTGTCAGGCACTGGCAGAGGCTGCCCAGGGAGGTGGTTGAGTTGCCATCCCTGAGTGTGTTTAAAACCCATCTAGGTTTGGTGCCTGGGGAAATCCATCTAGGTCTGGTGCCTGGGGACATGGTGTCGGGACAGGCTTGGTGGGGTGGGGGAAGTGGCTGGTCCTGGTGGTCTCAGAGGTCCTTTCCAGCCTGGGGGATTCTATGATTCTGTGATTTTGGCCACAATGAAAAGGATAAACATGTTTGTAAATGGCTTCTGCTGAGAAGCACAGCTAGAGAGAAATGACTGTGCCTGCTTTGTTACCCTAGGGCAGGGACCAGGCTTGTGTAAGCGTGGATGGAGCCTGCCCCAGCCAGCTGAGGCCTGGGCTGAGCCCTGCCAGTCTGCCAGGCTGCTCAGACTGTGTTAGGTGCTCTGCTCTCCTCATTCAGATGTAAAGGAGCAGCAAGTGTGGTCACAGATCAGGCTGGCTTCGCTAGCAGCAGTATGTGGGCAGGGATCAGTTGTATTCCCAGAAAATCTGTGTCATGAGGGTGACCAACCACATCCAAACAGCCTTCTGTGGCTCATAACTCTGGAATGCTGACTGCTAACAATAAATGGAGCTAACGGGGCAGAAGCAAATGCTAAGAACAGATTAAAACCAGGGGCTTTAGGGCCGTGTCCTGCGGCCCCACTGTGCCACCCAGCAGCATTTTATCTCTGGATCAGGTGCTCTGCTCAGGCTAAATGTTATTGCTATTTTTGTTGTTATCTGCTTGCAGCTCAGACATCCTGTGACAGCCACACCCTGAAATTCATTCTTTCCATCCATTCTCTCTTCCCTCCTTTTATCTCCTAACTCCTGGTTTTCCACTTTGTAGCCAAAAGTAACATCTTATTGCTTTTTGTCATGGAAACATCTAACTTGTTTGTGTTCCAGCCTCTGTGAAAGCTTCTGATGAACTGAACTGGCATAAAGAGAAAGGAAAAGTCCACTGCTAAGGGCCAGGAGCGAGCCTCTGCCTGTGCTTCACTTTCAAACTGCAGCAGGCCATGGCCAGTTAACAATGTCACCCACAAACCCCTGAATTCCACCAGCACACCTTCACAGCCTTGATCCTCTTCCAGCAGGCCAGCTCTAAGTGCTGAGCTTGGGTCAAATTCAGTTCTGCAATCAGCAGAGTTGCTCTCAGAGCTGAGCTTGGTGTCCTTGCCCATGGTGTGCAGATGGTGCCAGGGAGCAGCAGGGATGATGTGAGACAGAGATCCATGGTACTCATTAGATGCATATTAGAAACTCCTGCTGTTTCCTCTGCCACGTAGCTTCTCTGGGCTGCTTGAGATGATTAAGAGCATGTGCTGCTGCTAGATCTCATGCTGTGGCTTTGACTCAGGGAGTACACCACAAACAGCTTTTCAAATCCACGTTTTGAGCAGGCTTCTGACGCAGGCAGCTGTCACTGGGCCTTGTGAGCAGGCAGGCAGCAAGAGTCTGCTGGAGACACTGCTGCCAGCACACAGACGTGCTTCTACCCCAGCTTGTGGCTGCTTCATTGCAAATCCTTACTCTGAGCTGTGATTTCAGCCATCCTGAGCTGCTCTGAGTGCCTGGAGATGATGGATTGGACAGAGCAACCATTGCCCAGTCAAGTCACGCAGCCTCCCGCAGGCTGCAAAAGTGCTGGCTCAGTCAAACCCCAGATGTTCAAGCTGTTGAGCCTCTGTAATCAGCCACTCAGTCTTCTCAGCATCCAACAGACTACAGTGTCAGTACAAAAATGAATTCCTTATTTCTTCTGCTGATGAGGATTGCCCTGGAGTCACTGAACTGACTTCAGTAAGGGAGGTGCAAATACCATTTCTTAACATTAAGCTGCCAAATGAAAAGCAAAGGCTGCTGCTTGCTTTCTTGGTCACCTCCTTTAGGATGGTAAGGGTATGAAAGTTCACCCAGGTGTTTCTTTCACTGCACTTTGAGAAGAAGTCCTGGTCTCAGCCACCCCAAGCACCTTTCCATGCATGGGGAAGAGAACCTCTACTATGTGAGAAAAAGGATAAGCCTCCAGCTTGGAATTCTGCCCCAGGTGCTGGGCTCAGGCCCACGCCGGCTTCACATCAGATGTTAAAGTGTCTGCGCTGGGGAGGACACAACTGTGCCCTGCAACTCCTTAAAAGCAGGTTGTAGTCAGGTGAGGGTCAGTCTCCTCACCAAGTGAGAGGAAAGGGCCTGAAATTGCACCAGTGGGTTAGACTGGATGTTAGGGGAAAAAATATTGCCTCGAATGAGTGGTCAGGTCCTGGGCCAGGCTGCCCAGGCAGGTGTCACTGACTCATGTAGACATGGTAGGAGCAGAGCGGCACTGGGCACTGCCAGCCGCTGCCAAGGGTGCAGTCGGACACCTCATGGTGCTCTGCACTGCACTCAGCCCTGCAGCTGCTGGCAGTGGCTCAGCTGTCTGTAAGACTTGCTCAGATATTTAGCTTGGACAAATCCAAACTTCTTCTGAGGCTATAATTATCTGGTAGAGCTAATTAAAATACTGAGTTTCCCTCATCTCAAAGAGGTCAGAGGCTGAAGGGCTACGGTGAAGGTTGGGGGTTGTGGTATTGCTGCTTTCAGAGAGAGAGAGCTTCATCTATTGCTTTGTTTGACCTTTATGGTGCTTACCAAACTAATGAAATGTTGGAGCAGACTTGAGATGCTACTGGTGGGAAAATCATGATGGTTTTTTTTGATTTATCTTCCAGTTCCCTGGATTTGTTGCTAGACCTTGGCATTCTCTAGTTTAGCTTTAGGGTTTACACATAACATACAATGAGACTCTCCTGCCTGCTAGTTCAGGTGCTGCAAGACAGTAGCCCATTCTGTTTTGGTGGGACTCTAACAAGTTTCCACACTGAGGTTTCTGCCCAGCTGAGGTTACTTTTGCAGCTGCTGCCTTACCAGGGACACACCAATGGGAGGTAGGAGACTCTTAATGTCAGGTGGCATTTCTTTAGCATGCAAGAGGCTAAGAGAACCCAATTGTTGAAGGCATTAGGCAGCAAGATCACATCTGGGTTTTGACAGTTGCACAGAGCATCTCTGTTTTCTTGAGAGGGGAGCTTTGGGAGGGTGAGCCAGAGCCACTAGTCAGAAATGGGCTCAAACTGAAAGTCCACATCCCATTTGGGAAACAAGAAGCAGGGTGAGCAAGCCTTCAGAACTGCCATCTGTTTAACTGCAACTGGTTTAAAAATGCATCATAAATAGAGAATGCTGCTGCTGATGTTCAGAAAGTAGTGGTGGTGTCATTTCCAGCTGCCTGAGGCACACTAACAACCTGTTTTCTCTGGGGAGGATGTATGTTCTACATCCCTGTTTCTGCAGAGTATTTAAAGTGTAGTTTACCTGGCCAAAAGCCCCACAGCTTGGATGTTGATTCTGCCACCAAAGTCAACCAAATTGCAATGTATTTTGTTTTGTTAGGAGTGACAAAATCTAGCCCGAATTTAACTGTGCCTTTAGTCATAAAGGTGCAGACTGTCAGCACAAGTCCAGGCAAAGAGTTACAGGTTGTTTGCACTGGGACACAAAAAAACTCTGGGTTTTTATTTCCAGGGAAAAGAGGTAGTGACCCTGGAGGGGTGGGGGAAGGAGAATGTGGCAAAGCCCCCAGAGCAGACGGTTCTTGTTTCATGCAGAGCTGTTGTGAAGTCAAGAATCTCACCGGGTGGTCTAGGGCCCAAGCAAACCTGTGGAGAAGACAACTTTGCCAGCTGCTGTGCATTTTGAATTGGGGAACACTTGGCAGTACTTAACAGCTTCTCTTGTCCTCCTGCAGCTCTCGTGTGTTGTGTGGCAGACAGCCTCTGAACATCTCTGACAGTGTTTCTTTTCTTTCTAGGTCTATGGGGGTCCTGATTTCCTCTCTCCCAGACTAGCACAGCTCTGTGTTTCAAGATCAGCACAGAACCCACTGCGAGTCTCCACTACTGGCAATTCGGTCACCATCCGCTTCAAGACAGACGCAGTAGGGACAGGGAAAGGTTTTAATGCCTTCTGGCAGGAAAATCCTGGGGGTGAGTATGATGGTTAATGCCAGAAGACACGGAGGAAGACTGGGAATTGCAGATCAGACATGTAAGGGTTGAAAGGAATCACACAGCACAGCACTGAAAACCCAAGAAGGATTTGAGCGTTACTGGGTTTGGTAACACTAAGATGCAGAAACACAGAGAGGAAAAAGTAGCCTAACTAGCTGCACTCTGGGCTGCTTTCTGTGTGTTCTAACAATCTGGCTTGTGGGCTTCCTCTGCAGAGTTAATCAAGACAGTTCTGTAATCAGAAATGAACTTTTGCATGTTAGCAGCTCTCACCCAGAGTCCTTTGTGAGCCGAATGATGCTTTTGGCTTTAAACTGTAGAGTGAAGAGTATCTGAGATTGTGGCTTAGCTTGGAGAACTTGGAGGCTCCAAAAATATTTGGATTAGTAAATAGTTGACCTCACTGAGGTTCATCCACTCCCCATGAGATTATTTGTTCAAAGGCTTGCTGGTAATCAGTGCAAGAAGAGACATGTGCAAGAGCCCCAGCGGAGCTCTAGCTGAGGGTCCCAGGGAAGAGTCCAGTTAGCAGCAGAGCAGTGCAGGAAGAGGTGAGCAGGGGCAGCTCTTGGTGCCTGCAGTGGTGCTTGCTAAGCACACCCATTTGTTAGTTTGCCAGGAGTTATGCCTCTCCACTCTCACAAGTCTGGGGAGAAGGGCACAGGATTGTTGATTCTTTATGATGGAAGAAGTCTGCAACAGTCCTTGGAACGAATCCCCTTCTGAGGTCTGCTCCTTAGGCCCCCTGACATTTTCTCATCCCTTTCCAGCTTCTCACCAGTTGTCCTCCAACCCTTCTCTGCAATTGCCCCTCACCAGCACACAATGACAGGGAAGTTTTTGTCCTTCCAACAGGCTGCCTCCAACTACAGCAGCCTCAATGTCTTCCTCTCACTCTCCTCCGCCCCTTTACAACACACAAAAGTCTTGGGGTTTGTGTTAATCCTATTGTAAGCCTTGGCACTTGCAGCACAGGATCATTGAAGGCTGTTTAGATATTTGGGAGCTCTGGAGATGTTCTGATCAGAAATGCCTGAGGGTGGAGTCTTCAGGAACCCCTCAGCTGCATGGGCAGAGAAGCAGAAACTCCAGGTTTGCAAGTGTTGTACACAGGGAAACCAGAGCTCCTAGCTGGTTTCTCAGCCCTGTGCTCAGCTGGGCCCAGGCATTGCTTTCTCACTGCCCTGGGGCTCTGATGTTCATGTCCATGGTATTTTTGATTGCTTTTACAACTGCTAGGCTAGAAGAGTACCAGCAATGGTGCTGCTTTACAACAGCTAGTACCAGTCTGGGGCTAGAAAGAAACACAACTGCCAAGGGTTGCTGCTGCACATTCACCAATAATGATAGCATTTGTTCTTTCCTGGTAGTGCTTCCCATTGACCTTTGTTGTGAAGCACACTTGCAGAGCTGGAGCACTCATCTGACACAAGTTCAGTGCAGATGTTCTTCCCAAAACACATCTGGAATCTCTCTGCACATGAAAGGCCTTGTGACTAAAGCTGATTCTGTCTTTTTCAGGCTGTGGTGGTATTTTCCAAGCTACCAGTGGGGAAATCCATTCTCCAAACTACCCTCAACCTTATAAAAACAACACAGATTGTTCTTGGGTTATCCAAGTTGACTACAGCCACAGAGTCCTCTTGAACTTCACGGATTTTGACATTCAGAACCACCCTTCATGTGACTCTGACAGCCTTGCAGTAAGTAACAAAAGGCATTCCCAAAGCTTCCTTAATGAGCCTCCTGAAATGCTTGCCAAGGGGAAGCTTGCTGTGCAGCCTGGGTTGTAACTGGCTTCAGGCTGGGAGCTGCATAGTCGCCTTTATTCACTGATGAGCTGCTTCCCTTTGCTTCCCAAGGCCTTGCTGTACTCTTCCAGATTCCCACTTCAATCTGGAAGGATCTTTCCAGAAAGCACCAGGGTTTTCCTTTTGGTGCATGCAGTTAGTACTGCAGGAATAACAGTGGACATGGATGGCTGTTGTTGTGCCACCTCATTTGGGGTGCAGACAGCCAGAGCTTGTCCCAGGCCATAGGATGCACTGCCCACACAGGTAGCAGAGCACCCACACCCCAATACCAGCTTGGGAGAGAGTGAGGTCTCATCCAGAGGGAACTGGTGGCTTGCTGGTCTGCTTTGTGTATGTGCTGTGTATTCAGGTGCTGCTCAGCTGTCTAATTGCTTCATTAGAGCCACTGCTCTGTGAAAAGCTTCCCATTGCTGTTGGTTGGTGGTGCTGATGTCATGGCAATGCAAGCTGCTGCTCCATGGGCACACAGTAACAAAGACATCTCCACCTCTCTGCTTGGCCTGTTGGGAGCAGGCCATGAAATCCTGACCTTTGATGTCACATTGCACTTCACTCAGTACAAAGGCATGTGTGAGCAGCACCAGTGGGATAAAGCAGGGTGGCTGTGGCCCAAAATGCAGCTTGATAAGCTCTCATTCATGAAGATCTCAATTTGGCACGAAGCAAGACTCTTCTGAAAGCAGCAGGGGTTTAGCAGCACTGCTGCTAAAGCTTCCCTGGGCTGAACCACAGCAAGAGAAACCTGGCCCTGCTCTGCTGAGCAGAACCAAAGGTTTCCTTGGGCCACAGATCATCTTTGTGCACTGACTGCTCATTTTTGTTCTGGTTCTGAAGCACAGGGAAATCAGATTATGTCTGTATTTAAACTAAGTGCATCAGGGGGATCATTGAAAGGGAAAATCGATTGGAAACATCTCCAAGTCTTCTGTGATATCATGCAGAAGTAGAAAACCAGATTGCCTGACAGAAATCAGCCATCAGCCATCTGCCATGGTGTTACTGGTTAAAAAGTGTCCCCCAGAATTCCTCAGCTGACAGGCTCAACTCTGAGTGGCCCTGACAAGCTTCTTGCTGAAACTTGCTGCCAGTGGATATCCGCATGTCCCTCCCTAAACACTGCCTGGGGACTCCCTGGGCTCCTTGCAGTTGCCTTCCTAGGCCAGAATCAGGCCCTGGGTTTTCAGTCACTGAAAGGCATCTGTCCTTCAGTTAGGAGAGGAGGTGGCTGTGGCAGAGCTCTCTGCAGGAGTGCAGTTTGCAGGCCACAGCAGTGCAGGGCCATCCTTTTCCCTCTATTGCTATACCAGAGTCTGTTGTTTGCTTCTGCTTTTTGCGGTCTGGGGAGGTGGTGAGGGAGGAGAAAGTTGCCAGTTGGCCCCAGCTGTGCAGGCACAGCCGAGGCAGCAATGTGAGCAGGGAGGGGGGATTTAAATTCAATCCAGACATCAATCCCTGCCCACCGAGGGGAGGATGGCTTGGAAACAGATGAGGGAGAATGCTGCCTTGAGGCCAAGAGATAATGAGGGGCTCTGAGGCTCTGGTGTGTGAGGTAAAGAAGAGCTCTTCAGGGATAATGTAGGGGGAGCAGACAGGAAGAAAGGAGGGGCTGGCATTTCTTTGCCTGCTATGCCAAGAGGCAGACAAGCCCTGGTTGCCAACATCTGGATGTGATCTGTGTTCACCTCCTCCAAGGCTTGCTGTGTGCCTCACGCGGTAATAAGAGAACAGGGCAAGGGGACAAGGAGTGCCTGGAAATGTGTAAGTGGATATCTGACAGTGAAGGGTTTGGGAGCTGCATTCCAAAATCTGTGTGAATGGAAACTCTGGGCAGCTGAGGAGGCTGCTGGGCTGCTTTTGTGCCTCCAGCAGAGGACCAACTGCTGGGTATGACTAAGGCAGCGGTTCCGCCCCTCTCTCTTCCCTACATTGGTACTTATCTCTGTGGGTTTTATTTGCTCCGGGAGTTCTCTTGGGGCTCCCCTCCACCCTGGAATGTACCATTGGCCTTTTCCTTCATCCTTCCCCTCCTAGGCCCAGTCATTTTCCCCTGGGCGGTGACTCGGGACTGATTTTTTTAAAAAAATATTTCCACTGTAAATTCCTTTCTCTGGGAGATGTTGGGGGTTGGAGTTTGGGCTGCTGGTTTTTTCCTCTGGATGCTTTCCATTGCACATTGACCGTGAGCAAAGCGGAGAGGAGTCCTGCCCGCTGCTGCTGGGCCGCGCTGCAGCTCCGGAGAGCCCTGAGAGGTTTCCGCGGGCGCTGCAGGTTGGCTTTGCGGACGCCAGCAGAGCCGCAGGGGCTGAGCAGCGCCGAGCCAGGCTCTGCTGCTCCGAGCGCCCCCTGCAGTCAGCTCTCGCAGCTGCCCAGGCTCGCTCCGCGGCTCCTGCGCCTGTCGGCTGCTGCCAGAACGCCTCGGTGAGCATCTCTGCTTTCTCTGGCCTTACCTGTAACTCAGCTCTGCTTTATTAGAAAGCACAGGGTCTTTGAGAAGACTTTTTGGATGCCGCTGGCACCCTGCCCGAGGAATGAAAGGTTCGCTTCTGTAATGTACCAGCCCATTTCTGTCTGCCTTCTGTTTCTCTGAAGGCAAGCAGAAGGAAAGAAATAGTGACTGCCCTGATGGCTGTGGGCTTTGCTCCTCTGTGTGGGCAGCATTGTATCTGGTGCTACACCAGGAGAGAAGGACTATTTGGAGGCTGGAGGAGAACGAGCCCCAGAAGGCAGTGCTCGTAGCACAGGGCACTGAAAAGGAGAAGCAGGAAGAGTTTGTTCCTCTCAGTGGCTGTGATTAAGTAAATGTTCTTTCTCTTCCCTGTTGCAGTACAGCAAGTAGTACCCAGGACTTTAGAAATGTAGGCCTCTGGGACCTGGAGAGATGGAAATTCATTTATTCCAGGTGCTGACAGAGAAAACCTTCCACGAGAGAACAGCCAGACCTCTGTGGAGTTTCTATGGCTCAGAAGACATAAATTGTTTTCTTCTTGTCATGTGATGTTGCAAAATGCAGGACACATTTGAACAAGGCCATGAGTCACTTGGTCATGGTCACTGTGGAGAGGCCAGAGAGGAACAAACTGCTGCTGTGTGCAGTGCAGATGAACACTTGGCTTCTGAGTAAGCAGATGCTTCCTTTGCCTTTAGTCCTGCAGCCACAGGAGTACATTTCTCAGATGTTTTCAGAATCACTTTAAGAACCTCAGAGGGACACAACTCTTTCGTGCACTGATGTGCAAATATTGTGGAACACTGAGGTTTCTGAGCTAGAGTTGAGGCTGAAATCCTCCCCTTGAAGCATAGAATCATAGAATGGGAAGGTTGGAAG
>VWZE01021858.1:31319-42268 GCA_013396675.1 Eubucco bourcierii
TGAGTGCCCTGTGCTAGTGGGAGGTGTCCCTGCCTATGGCAGGGGGTTGGGACTGGATGATCCTTGAGGTCCCTTCCAACCTTACCATTCTGTGATTCTATGATAGATATAACAGTATAGGGAAAATGCAACTACTACAAGAATATAAATAACCTGAGGGAAGATGTGGAAGGGGTCAAGCAGTGGCAAAGCAGCAAAAACAGCAGCAGCCAAAACAGCAACAGGGGAAGATAGCAGCAGGCACAAGCAAAGCAGCAACAGCAGCAAGGGGGAGGTCCAAGCTGTGCTTCCAGACATAAAGCTCTTGATGCTCCAATGAAATTCTATTAACTTATCCATTGTTGCCACTCTATGGCCTGTCTCTAGAATGTTTGCCTTAGAGCTTCCACCTCCGAGTTTCTCTGTTTTGGATTTTTTTTTAATGTCTGAGGTAGGAATCTAACTCAAATGGCCACAGGTGCCATGGTGGGGCAGACAGCTTCACTTTTTATCTCTGCAGTACTGACTGCACTGCTGTTCACAGTGGAGGGTTAGGAGCTTTTGCTGCTCCCTCAGCTCAGTCTAGGCAGAGATGCCTCTCTTGCAAACTGAGGGTTAGCTTTAAATGCATCTGTTGGATATGCAGAGGGGTGGTTGGAACCACTGCCCAGCAAGTACGTACTGCAGGCAGGGCTGAGGGGGAGGAGTTGTTCCCAGAAAGCACAAACATTTGGGGCATTGGCTGCAAAACGCACTCTCTGGAGGCTTTATTATGTATTCATAGCCTGCTTCTGAAGAGTGTATTGGATTCAGTCAAAGCACTTCACTTAGAACAGCAGATAATGATTTTTGGGCTGTGTTTAGCATTCATCCCAGTGCAATAATGAAGAATTTATCATTTGATTGCTAAACACCAATCCTTTTCTGGGGTAACCCTTGGCTTAGAAGAGCCTGTGGCAATCCTTAAGATCATTTTGTCTACCCAGCCATCTGGGACTCAGAGATGCCAGGAAAAACAGCAATGCTTCAGAATTTTGGAGGAACTGCTGAGGGATTTCTGTGCTCCAAGGAGTTAACTACAAATGAACCCAGGCCTGCAGCTGGGTTTGCTCACCCGAGTGAAACTTGTGTGAAGGGCTGTAGTAGTGGGAGGTGTCCCCGCCTATGGCAGAGGGATGGAACTAGATCATCTTTGAGGTCCCTTCCAACCTTACCATTCTGTGAGTCTATGACTGCAGGCTGACTCTCAGCTCTGAAATGATTCTCTGCACCCAGTAGTTAGTGCCAGCCAAGGATTCTCTGCGCCCAGTTGTTAGTGCCAGCCAAGGATTCTCTGCAGCCAGTTGTTAGTGCCAACCAGTTTGTCTATCAGGCCCTTTCTGTGTTTCTGGTTGTTGTTGGAGAACCAAGAAGTGTTGCAGAGAGTTGAGAAATCTGTGAAGGTTAGAGCTTTGCAAACTGAAACTCTGCTGTAGAGAAAGAGGCTAGAGAAGAGAGAAACCTCTTAGCAGCAGCCGGGCCAGAGGCTGAGCTCCGTCCGCTGGCTTCTGAAGGGCTTGGCTGCTGCACTCTCCTCAGCTGGAGAGTATCGGGAGGGTATCAGGGGGATTGATGGCCTGGCAGGCCGAACTCTGGTGTGTGTGCTAGTCCTGTGCCTCCTAATGCCCTTCCACTGCCCTTGGAACAGAGCGTTTCAGCTGGAGGAGAGCAGCAGCTGCAGCAAAGACTACGTGGAGCTGCGCGAGGGGGACCGAGGCGGGCGGCTGGCAGGGCAGCTCTGCGGGCACACATTGCCTGCCAACTACACAGTCACTCTCAGCCATGTGCTCTGGGTCAGGTTCGTCTCCGATGGCTCAGGCACTGCTGCTGGCTTCCAGGCCACATTCTCCCACTGTAAGTAAATGTCCCTGCTCTTTCAGGACTCTTCCAAAGCGATCCCAAGGAGTGGTTGTTTGGCCCCCTAGAGCCTGTCAGCAAATGTTTGCTGACGCAAGGCTGTGCATTATTTTGTGCTGTATCTGCTGCGTGTAAGCTGTGTCACAACTCATTTGCAGTGAGCATACCCTCACCAGAAGGATTAGATGTGACAGTCTGTCTTTTTAACTTGCCATAACAGACGATATTTGTTCAGATTGATCGGATTAGCCTTCCAAAAGCAGAAAATTCCACGGATTCCGGAAAGCAAAATCTCCCCTGTTCCACTGACTTTTCTAGCAGTCTATCCCATGGCTTTCAGGTACTTCCCTCAGCAGTACTGGCCTGTGAAGGCATAAATAAGAGCTATATGCTAAAACTTTTATGGCAGCCATGGTTTACCAGTAGCTCCTTAGAGTTACAAATACCTGACCATAAGTTTTTGCTGCCTGAGAACAAGGAGCAGCATTTTGTGTTTATGTAGCTCTTTATTAAGCAGTTGACCAATTAAGAAAAAATCATTTCTTTCCCAGCTCTTCCCTTTTGCTTTCTGAGTACAGCAGTGTCCATCTTCCAGTGTGGACCTATGTGAAGACACCCAGAGAACAGAACTGGAAGAAAAGGAAGCAGTGCCAGTGTAGAGATGCACAATGTCAATGCGAACATCACTAGGACCTCCTGCAGGCTGCTGAAGCTGACTGTGCACAGCCATTCCAATTGTGCAGGCTGAAATTCTAATTATTTTCCTTACTTTGAGACTTTTACTACACCTTTTAAAAGCACTTACCTCACAGTTCAGAGCTCAATCAAATCAGAACCATTTTCGGCCAGAGCACACAAACAAATTGTCATACCCTAACCCCAGCTGGCAGCAGAGCACTCCTCACTGCCCTCACAGGAGGATGGGGAAGAGTTGTAGGGGTAAGAGCAGCCATGGGTGAGCTCCATGTGACAGCTCATGTGACAGCTCCACAGGCAGAGCAAGAGCTGCCAGCAGTGCAAACCAAGGGGCTCCTTCCCCACTTCCATGGCATCTCCAGAGAGCAGGGTTCCAGCACAGCAGCCACTGCTTGGGCAGACGAACGCCAGCCCTACCCTCATCTTCTCCTCCTTCACTGATCCAGAATCATGGCAGGGGCTGGAAGGGACCTCCAAAGCTCATCCAGGCCAGAGCAGGATCACACAGAGCAGATCACACAGGAACACATCCAGAGGGGTTTGAATATCTCCAGAGAGGGAGACTCCACAACACCCCTGAGCAGCCTGTGCCAGGACTCTGTCACCCCCACAGGGAAAAAATTCCTCCTCATGTTTCCATGCAACTTCCTCTGCCTCTGCTTCCACCACTGCCCCTTGTGCTGTCAGTCGGCATCACCCAGCAGGGCTGGCGCCATCCTCCTGGCACTCACCTTTACATATTGATACCCATTGCTGAGGTCACCTCTTGGTCTCCTCCAAGCTGAACAACCTCAGCTCCCTCAGGCACTCCTTGCCCCAGCTCCAGGCTGTGACACCCTTTGCTCATCTGGGCTCAGCTGTTCCAGCTGTGTCCCCTCACAGCTCCTTGTGCACCCCCAGCCTGCTCACTGCCTTGCCTCTGTGTAAGCTCAGCTCAGCAGTAACAAAAACTGCCCTGTTTAATCAAAGCTGTCTCCAGCACAAACCCAAACCATAGCCCCATAGTGCCTATGATGAAGAAAATGAACTCTCACAGCCCAAACCTGCACAACATTTGTAAAACATAATTTTATTATATCATGGTTCCTGGGGAGAAATGCAATAGGCACTCGGGGGGGATTCTGGTGTGCCACCTTCCCACCTTCTGCAGGTGTTGAGCCTGCAGCTTGAAGGGGTCATTTCCTTCAGATGGAGGCACACTGCATCCCTCACAGGGAAAGGAATGAGCTCTGCATCCTGAGTCACTGCACTGCCTGAGACACCAGCCTGTGCCCCGCAGTGCCGTCTAGTCCTACGTACATTAAGTCAGAAGGGCTGAAATGAAATCTGTATTCCAGGCTGGGCCCTAGGTCTCCTTTTACTCCGTGTGAATGAGAGGCATTAGTTGTCTGTATTCTCTTTCAGTGTATGGAAATGACATCGTGGGGAGCAGAGGACAAATAGCTTCACCACAGTGGCCCCGAAGCTACCCTCCCAATGCCGATTACCAGTGGAGAATAAACGTCAATGCTTCCCAGGTTATCCATGGCCACATCCTCCAGATGGATATGGAAAGGCACCACAGGTGCTATTATGACAAGCTAAAGGTGATTGCACTTGCAGGAGTTATTTTACTTCAATGCACTTTGATAAAAATTGATGAAGAAAGCAACCTGCAAGAGGGATGGGAAGAATTCCCCAGGCTGTGGTGTAGCTCCTTGGTTTTTCTGTGCTGTAGCTCCTTGGGTTTTCTTTGCTGTCTCCTCAGGAATTACTAACTCTAGGAAGGGTGATGGACTCTGGCTCCCTAACAGGCACTTCCAGTCTGCACTTTTGAAACTTATTAAAAACAAATTTACAGTGGTAAAAATCCTTAATTCTAAACCCCAACATTTCAGGGCAGGCACCAGGTTGAGCTTTGCTCTGTGTGGGCCCAGTTGTGATACTGAATGCTTCTACAAACAAAGTTATGCTGCAGTCCTCTAGAGAGCAACATTTTAGCTGTGCCTTCTTTGCTCTCTGGATCAAGAAGCTGCTTCTGGCAGCAGGAAAGTACCTCTTGCTTGCTGTCTGCCAGCTTTTCTGACACCCCTGTGGCACAGCACAGCCTTTTATACCAGGCTGAAAAGCACAGCACGCCTGGGGCTAAGGAAAACGAAGGAACACAGGCAACAACTTCTTTCTGAACTTAGCTAAACGCAACTACTTCATGAAATAAGGTGCATTTCTTCTTGCCTTTCCTTGTTTCAACCAGTGATTCACTAATTGGCCTCTTCCTTCATCTTTGGGAAGGGGAAAGTTATCAGTAGGTAAAGAGAAAGTTATCACTGGGTCAATACATTCAGGATATTCCCCTGGCACTGGCACAGGTTGCCCAGGGAGGTTGTGGAGCGCAGATCTTTGATCACGTTGGGTGCTTCTGTGCTCCACAACCTCCCTGAAGATCTTCTGTGCTCCACAACCTCCCTGGAGGTGTTCAAGGCCAGGTTGGATGAGTCCTTGAGTGACCTGTACTAGTGGGAGGTGATCTTTGAGTTCCCTTCCAACCTTACCATTGTACATTTAATGAATTATTAATTCTCTGATACCCAAATTTAGTGTTAGTTCCAAAAGCATACACAACTTTCCCTTTCATCTCCTGTCAGATTTTAACAGCATCTTCCCTCTCAGGCAGCCTCTGAAAGCTCAAAGGTGTGACCCAGCTTGGCCTTTCAGTTGGCTTAAGGATCAAACCCTCAGTGCAAGGTTCATGTTTATTTCACATTTCCTAGCTTTGTCTTTTTTTCACTGAGGTGCAGAGGGACAGGAGCACTGGTAGGTCTGAAAGGTGACAAAAGAGCAGCAGCTTTGAACCAGCCCAGATCTGGGCTTATAAATACATTCAAACAAATCCAAATGGCATATTTATGTGATTGAGTTTGAAATAAGTGTTCCTCAGGGGGGGAAAAAAATAGAAGAAGAAGAAAAATAATACCTTTTCCCCTGCAGATCCTGTTTTTTTAAATGCAGTGATTGGACTTTCTCAGCACGAGAGGCCAGCTCATGTCCCTGTCGTGGCAGGGGTAATTAATTACTGAGAGATGATATTTAAAAAATATTAATAGATTGTATTAATATTAAATATTGAGAACTGGCAGCACCCCGGTCACCAAAATAAGAATAGTAACAGGTTCTTGCATCAGTATGGAAACTATGTACAGGTTAGAATAGGATCCCAAAATAACAATTAACTAGAGATATTAATTGAACTCGACTGAACTGGCAGAGAAAGCTTTGCGGGCAGTGCCACTTGCGGTCAGCACTCCGCTTGCTCACTGGATGGAGGCAAGGAGCAACTTCCTGCTGATGGCAGAAGGCAATTAAGGATTCTTAGAGGCTTTTGGTATTTACTCACAACAAATATTACCTGACAGTACCCAAAGCTCGTGGCGGGGTTGCTGTCGGTAGCTGTCAGAGGCTTTAGAGCTTCCCCAGGCTTCTGGGCGCTGAAGAGAGGAGACAGACATCTGTGACCTGTTCCTGGACCATTTGTGTTCCCTCCAGGGCTTCCCCCTGGGCAGAAGGCTTTCAGGGGCAGGCAGATGCCTTGCGGTGTGCAGCCTGGGCACGGTGTCACGCCGGCTGTGCAGGCCGAACGCGTGACAGGGATCAGAGCCTCAGCTCAGGATCAGTGAGGCAGCAGGCAGGATGCAGTAGCAGCCACACCTTGGAATGGCAAAGCACACCCAGTGCTCCCTGCTGATCTGCTTTGATCCAATACAGCCTGAGACTAATGGGCCTTTGGCCACAGGATAGCCAATCCAATGGCAGTTAGCCAAGACCTGACCATATTGGGTGAAGCCATAGGCCTGCTCTACCCTTTTCTGGCCAGAACACAGCCTTGCACAAGGCAACCCTGGGCACCTTGTTTACCGCAGTTGCTGGGCAGGCCACAGACACTAGACCCAGTGGCTCCAGCTTCTTTGTCCTTTTTCCTGCGGTTGTTCTCCCCAAAACAGAAGGAGGGAGAGCAGAAAAACACACCTGGGCAAGCCAGGACATGTACAAGCCTAGTTTAGCCTGCTTAGGACTACCATGACAGTCCCCAGAGAGCAGTGGTGGGGAGCAAGCCAATGCTGGCAGCTGACAGCCTCTGTTCTGGCTCTCCCTCCCCCTGGGATCTGCTGCAGGATCCATCACCCATTTTGAGAGGGGATTTTTTGAGAGGGAACCCTGTGGGTGCAGAGTGGCTGTGAGCAGTGGCCCCATCCTCCCTGTCTCTGCAGGTGTACGATGGGCCCAGCATCCACTCTCGTTCTCTGGCCACGTTCTGCGGCGCAGACCTCGCTGCTTTTGCCTCCTCTGGCAGCTCCATGACAATCCAGTTCCAGTCAGATTCAACCGTCAGTGGAAAAGGCTTTCTTTTGGAGTGGTCTGCAGTGGATGATTCTGCAGCTACAGCAGCCATTGCTAGAGGTGGGTTTCCAGGGGCTTGCCCTGTTGCTGAGCTTTGCTTCAGAGCATCCAGCTTCTGCAGAAGACAAAGCTGTAGCTGTTAGTGCAGTGCAGGCTTTCACTGACACTTTGAGTGGTTCCAGAGGCTTTGGAAACCACTCCTGGAACAACCAGGTAGGCTGTTTTACAGTGCCTCACCAGTGAGCATGTTGCTACAGGCTGTGGGTTTCTTTATCCAAGTGTTTCATGAAAGCAAAACATTTTGTTTGCCTTGAGCCCTCCAGGGACGGGGGCTTCATCTGCCCCCCTGGAGGTTAACCATTCCAAGCTGTGTGGCACAGTCACTTGCTAGAGGGCAGGGATCCACTCAGAGGGACCTGCACAGGCTGCAGAGCTGTGCCCAGGCCAACCTCAGGACATTCAACAAGGCCAAGTGTAAGGTCCTGCACCTGGGTAGGCACAATGCCAAGCACAGCTCCAGGGTCAGGGTTAGGGTTAGGGTTAGAGTTAGGTCAGGGTTAGGGTTAGGGTTAAGGTTGGGGTTAGGGTTAGGGTTAAGGTTAGAGTTAGGGTTGGGGTTAGTCTTAGGGTTAGGGTTAGGGTTAGGGTTAGGGTTAGGCTTAGGCTTGTTATTATTGTTGGGGTCTGAGTTAGGCTTAGGGTTCTAGTCAGGGTTAAGGTTAAGGTTAGAGTTAGGGTTAGGGTTAGTCTTAGGGTTAGGGTTAGGGTCCGGGTTAGGGTTAAGGTTAGGGTTAGGGTCGTGGTTAGGGTTAGTGTCGGAGTTTGGGTTAGGGTCAAGGTTTGTTTTATGGTTGGGATTAAGGTTGGGGTTAGGGTTGGGGTTAGGGTTGGGGTTAGGGTTAGGGTTAGGATCAGTGTTGGGGTTAGGATCAGTTTTAGGGTTAGGGTCAAGGTTTGTTTTAGGCTTGGGGTTAGAGTTAGGGTTAGAGTTAGGGTTAGGATTAGAGTTAGGGTCGGTGTTACAGTTAGGATTGCAGTTAGTTTTGTGATTAGGGTCGGGGTTATGTTTAGGGTTGGAGTTAGGCTTAGGATTATGTTAATGTTTAAAGTTAGTGTTGGGGTTAGGGTTATGGTTATGGTTATGGTTATGGTTAGGGCCCTCCCAGCACACAGACTGAGGGACTGAGGACCCCTGGGCTCTGCAGGGCAGTAGCAGAATGTAATGGGTTCAAGGGGAGACCTCATGGCTCTCTACAACTCCCTGAAAGAACACTGTGGAGAGGTTGGTGCTGATCTCACAGGTAATTAGTGACAGATCAAGAGGGAATGGCCTCAAGCTGCAGCAGGGCAGGGTTAGATTGGACCTTAGGGAACATTTTTCCCAATAATAGTGGTCAGAGACTTGGCACAGGCTGCCCAGGGAGGTGGTGGATTCACCAATGCTGTATGGTTGTTTAGATGTGGTGCTTGGGGATATGGTTTAGAGGTGAACTTTGCAGAGTGGGGCCAGTGTTTGGCCTTGATGATCCACCCCAGGGGGCTTTCCAGCCTGAATGACTTTGCAGTTCTGTGAAGTGATTCTGTGAAGAGCCCTTCTGGAGAGTGGCAGAGTGCAATGGCTGCGTGTGCTGGCCACTGAGGCCCTGTATATCCGGGCAAGGACTGCAGCTTGAGCTGAACCTCCAGCCAAGGGATTAAGAGTGGAGAAAGAAAAGCAGTTCAGTTTCAGGAGAGTCTGTGCTGTTGCTGTGTGACCTGCAGCCTGTGTGACTCTGCTGGGTGCCAGATGTTCCTCATGGTGAAACAGGGCAGGCACTGTGCCTGGCAGCAGAGAGCCATCCTTACAGGTCAGGTTTTTCAGGGTTTGTACTCCCAGTTCAAACTGAAGTTGAAGAAATGCTTTGCTGTGACTACAGACATCATCACTGTACCCCAGCCTGCTGCATTTGGGGATTGTCATCCTCATGGCAGGAGGGGAGTGTCCACTTTCAGAAGGGGATGCTTTTGTCTGCTTGTGCCTGACAGGTGCCTGTGGAGGGGTAGCGACAGCTGAAGAAACACCTTCAGCCCTCTTCTCCCCGGGCTGGCCCAGCAGCTACAGGAATTTTGATGACTGTATGTGGCTTATCAGAGCTCCTGGATCCACAGTGCAGTTGAACGTCCTGGCCCTAGACATCGAAGCTCACAGCTCATGCGACTATGACAAACTTATCATCCAAGATGGTGAGAAGCCAGTCTGGTCTTGCCTTGCCTCAGCAGCATGCAGGGAGAGCCAGGGCCCCTGCCCCCAGAACTGCCCACTGAGCTTAACCCACCTAGCCTGCAGTGGCAGCATGCTCTGGGTCAGCACTCCTGCTCCATGCTGAGACATTCTGCTGCATCAAACTAGCAAAGTCCAGCAGAATACTGATGGTGTATATAAACATTTCTCCTTCTGTGAAGGGTTAAGGATCTTGGGAAGCACCTGCCTGGAACTGAGCCACAGCATCCAGCAGGCAGATGTGAGCTGGTTTGGTTCTAACACTGATGTGCCTTCTTTTGCTCCAGGAGACAGTAGCCTCTCTCCAGTGCTGGCCACCCTGTGTGGGCGAGAGCCTCCTGGGCCCATAAGATCGACTGGAGAGGTGATGCTGATCCACTTTACAGCAGATGCCAGTGTCACTGGAGCTGGGTTTAATGCCTCTTATCACAAAAGTAAGATCTGTTTTTCTTCCCCCCCCCCCCCCCCCAAATAAATGCCTGCCTAATGCTAACACTGGGTAAGAAAAGGCTCTGAAACTCCAACCAGCTGTCTGCACTCTATCTAATTAATCTCACAGACCAATTATCCTCATCTCATGAATATGCATCACTAAAGGTCTGACTCCATCAAGGTAGAATTCTCCCAGCCTTGTAACACAGCAAGGTTTGATTGAACCAGGCCAGCCCCTTGTTAGGAGTAAAAGTGCTCAGCTGAAAGGGTGGGAGAAAGCTCAGTTAGGAGAGGGAAATGAATGGCTCAAAGCACAGACACAAAGCAGAGAAACAGATGCAGGAATGTCAGCAGTTTCCAGTGGCACTCCTCCCACGTGCACCCAAGGGTGCTAACAGATTCCTCAATGCATTGAGGCACCAAAGAAGGTGTCAAGGCAACTATGGGCAGGCAGGGGAAGCTCTGCCTGACAGCTCAAGTAGGTCCCTGGGGTTTGCTCTCTGTGTATGCTGGTGCTGTGGGAGCTGCCTGCTCACTCAGCTTTCAGTCTGGAACTGGCTCTCACTGCCAGGGTGTTTGCTGTGTGCCACCTTGCAACCTGCCAGCTTACACTGGCAGATGATTGCATGCCCCTCAGCTCTTCATAGGCCTGCTTCAGCAGTGCTTTTCCCTCTCACCCCTTCCTCTCAGGCCACACTCAGATTTTACTCCAGAGCAATATGTGAGTAGTTGCTGCTAATGGTGTTTTCTTTGCTCCATCTTCTTTTCCTCAGGTTGTGGAGGCTACTTGCATGCAGGCAGAGGGGTGATAACGTCCCCCAACTACCCTCACCACTATGCTCCCAATATGAATTGTTCCTGGCGTGTGGCAGTGCCCTCTGGCTTTATCATTGCTGTGCACTTTGAGCAGCCTTTCCAGGTGGAGAGTGAGGATACTTCCTGCAGCCTTGGGGATTACGTAGAGGTGAAGTTTTTGCCTGGGTCACCAAATCCTCAAAGCTGCTGAATCTTCCAGGTTTCAGTGGCAGCAAAGCAGCCCAGGGGATGGGATACCACAGAGAAATACCAGCGATTGTTTCTCTCATGCTCTCTCATCTTGTGCTGGTTTGAGGCTAATTGGAATAGTTTAATGGAGAAAATTATATCACAGGCTGTGAAAAGCAAACACTGCTGATGTCTGCTGCACTCATAGGCTCGCTGAGATGCATAAGAACAAGAACACAAACATAGATAAGACAGTCTCTGAGTCTCTCTGTCTCTCTCTCTGGGAGCAAGTGAGTCCTCTCCTCTCTGCTGAGTAATCTCACTAACC
>VWZE01021859.1:0-17133 GCA_013396675.1 Eubucco bourcierii
GGTCCCTTCCAACCTTACCATTCTATGATTTTCACATCCATCTATTGCTATACAGCTATAGAGTAAGAGTTCAGGAACAAAACCTTCCACTGAGTCAGAAAGCAAAGCAAATAGTGGACGTCTACTTTGAAAAGTCACAGGAAGACATTTACAAGCTCATCTGAGTTAGCAATTTCTCTGTAAGCACCTGTGAACACATGCTCTTCAATGTACAACAAAATCATGACTGATAAGTCTTTTTCTCACTAACATGCCAGTTATTCACACTTTCCATCAGTGTCCAGCAACATGTTTGGTCTCAAATGCCTCCAGACTCCTTCATGAACCACAGCTCAGATCTGAGAAGCCAAACAGAACAAGGGCCTAAAGCTGGCTATGAATTTAGCCCTTTCCCCAGCACAAGCAGAAATGCCAAAGTTCTGAGCTGCATTGTCTGGTCAACATCACTGAAGGCAGAGCATCCACTGTGGAGCCTGAGCACCCAACTTTTTTTTTTNAGCCAGGCCAACAGACCAAAACCCTCTTGTCCTCTCTGGGAGCCAGGGGTTCTTCTCCTCTCTGGTGGGAAGAAGACGGAAGGGTGGTTGGGAGCCCCTCCTGGGGACTCTGGTTTCTGGGAGGGGGTATTGTGTTTCTGTGTACCTTTAACTTGTATATTTCTGTAAATGTTCATGTACATTGTGTATAAAACTGCTTGTATATTGTGATAAGCTGTAAATAGAGCTTCAGTCCTTAACTTCCAGCTGGCTGAGTCTAGTCTGGGGGATTTTACAAAATGTGGAGGGGTAGGGAACTCCCAAACCATCACATCTACATAACCTCCCTCTGATGTGAAGGAAAGATCTAAGATCTAATAGTTCCCTATCTCAGAATCATACAGTATTCAAGGACTGCCTTGCCACCTTGCCTAACATGACCATCCATTAGCAATGGGGCTAGCGGCTGTACACTAAACTGCTGCCAGAAGGCAGGCTAGGCTGAAATGGCGGCCTTAAATGCAGGCAAAGAGCAAGTGATTTTCAAAGGTCTCCACTGCACCAGTCATTGTGGCCTGGTCCCCAGAGAAACCAACATTCATTTGTTCCATTAAATTCAGACACAGTGCAGAACGAGGCTTTCCCAACCACCTTCCTGTAGAGCAGCAAGCACAACATAGGCCAGGCCGGCATCAATACCCAGCACAGGCATTCCTAGGAGTCTGGGCCATGACTGGTAAGGAATACCTGTGCAGTTGTTTCAAATCCTTGAACACCTGGACTGCTCTTTGCTCTTTGCTCTTCACTGTCTGCTATGGAGTGATGACAAGGAAGATCCTTTAAATATGTGACTTTAAACATTCTAAGGAATGTTTAAATGCATCGTCAAAATAAGTATGCACAGAAGAAATGGGCTGAGAGTGGCAGAGGACTGCACCCATGTGCTGTGTGGGGTAACATGAAAAACTTACCGAGGAGGACACGCTATCTCATCCAGCTTCTCTCTTTGCTGCTGCTGCGAGGCAAGCAACCGAGTACAAATGGAAGGCTGCGGCCGGAGTCTGCAGCGCTCCTGTGGCCCGGGCCTGCAGCGCTCCTGTGGCCCGGGCCTGCAGCGCTCCTGTGGCCCGGGCCTGCAGCGTTCCTGTGGCCCGGGCCTGGACGGCCGCGATACGACGCTGCAAGGAGCAGAGCAGCAAAGGCAGACGTCGAACCAGCGTGCAGGGAGGTGTCAAACCGCTACAGCAGGGGTCTTTACTAGCTCCAGACGTTCCTTTCCGCTAGCTCTGCCTCTAACGCGCCCTCAGCGAGGTGAGGGAAGCTCGGCCTGGCGACAGTGAGCGAGAAGGCCCCGATGTCCGCAGCCCTGCCGCCCGATCGTGCCCCGGCACGCGAGGCAGGGGCAGTCGGCCCCTAGCGGTCCGCTCAGCTGCGCTGCCCTAACCGTGAGGCTTTGGTGCCCCTCTGTGGCCACAGGCTTCAAGAGCAGGCTCCAGGCTCCCCGGCTCCCTAACCCGAGAGTTCGTGAGGAGCAGCGTCCGGAGAGTTTCCGAGTCGCTTTACAGGAACACAGACGTCCTGACTCTCCTGATGGGCAGAAACAAAGCTTTACGTTTGCCCTGGTTCTATGCACGAAAGAGAATACAAATGGTAATAAATAATATTTGTTATTTAGGAGAAAAGGCTTCAACAGCTGTCTTCTATGAAGGATCATGAAGGCTCCCTGTCTCTGTACGACTTCCCCAAAAAATCCACCCACGGGAAACATAGCAAAGAAAGGAAGCTTCTTCCATGGGGAAGGGAAGGGAGGGAAGAAGGTATTTTTGTGAACGGGAGGCATTTATTCACCACTGAAAGAGCAAGAGCCACCAGCCTGATTTCCTTCAAATCACTCTTTAAATGGTAAGGAAAAAACTTGAGGAAAAGCAGTATGGACTCAAATTTTGCTGACTGAATAGCTGACTGAAAAGAATTCCAGGAGGCAAATAAGACAATTCAAAAGGTAGCAGGGGAAGGGTAACAGGGGAAGAGAAGACACCAGTGATACATACTCACTGGGGCTACACAGTCTAGAAGCAGTAAGATGCTGTCTGGACAACAGTGGAAGACAGAGGGAAGAGGAGACTTACAGTATGATGCAAGCAGCACAAATACAGAGGTACAGACATTTTAGCGTGAAAAGGAGGGACAAGCATCCACCTGCTGGAATTTCTCCATGAGTATTCACTGGTGGAACCTGCTCTCAACTCTTTGGCAGCATAGATTTATGAAGAGAGAGAAAATAAAGCTGAATTCAGGTAGCTATAATGCAACAGTGAAAAAGAGGATAACCTGGCAGGTTACACAAAGCAAAGCAAAATGCAGGTTGCATATTAAGAAAACCTGAGCAGATTCTCTCCCTTGGTATGCATCAGTTTAATCTTCCATGAATACCTGGAGATGAAGAGATGTTACAGAAAACAGTCCTGGACTGGTTTTATAAGACAGGATTTTGCACCATTTTCTACCATTTATTACCTGAATTCCTGCACCTTAATTTTAATCTAATTTTTGGTCAAACCAAGACTTTTAATATACAATGAGCTTCCTAAGTCTATTTTCATGCTCTTTAGGGAAGGAAAACAAAACAAACGCCCAGAATTAGCTTAGAAGAAAACACATTCACCTCCAAACAGAAAGTATATAATGAAATTATGAACACTTACTTTCCAGTAATAGTGGGATGGAGATTACAGCTTTACTGTTTTCAGAACAATATGTATTTATATAGTGTGCTCTTGTGGCAAGGAAGGCCAATGTCATTCTGGAGTGTATTAGAAGGGCTGTGGTTAGTAGGTCAAGGGAGGTTCTCCTTCCCCTGTACTCTGCCCGGGTGAGTGCTCATCTGGAGTATTGTGTCCAGTTTTGGGCCCCCCAGCTCAAGAAGGACAGGAGCTGCTTGAAAGAGTCCAGCACGGAGTCACAAAACTGATTAAGGAAGTTGAACGTCTTCCTTATGAGGAGAGACTGAGGGAGCTGGGGCTTGTTAGCTTGGAGAGGAGGAGACTAAGGGGTGACCTCAGTCATGTTTATAAATATGTAAGGGGGGAGCGCCAGGAGGATGGAGCCAGGCTCTGCTCAGTGATGCCCAGTGACAGGATGAGGGGCAATGGGTGAGGCATAGGAGGTTCCATGTGAACCTGAGGAAGACTTTTTTCACTGCAAGGGTGACAGAGCACTGGAACCAGCTGCCCAGGGAGGTTGTGGAGTCTCCCTCTCTGGAGATATTCAAGAACCATCTGGATGTGTTTCAGTGTCATCTGCTCTGTCAGGTAATCCTGCTCTGGACCAGATGATCTTACAAGGTCCCTTCCAGCCCCTGACATTCTAAGATTCTATGATTCTATATAACCCACTTGGTACCTTCTCCTTTTCTCAGCCAACAGCCACTGCTTCTGCCACAAGACATGTAGAATAAGCCAACAGTATCTGCAGTTTAAAACTATGTTAGGCTGTAAATTAGAGTAGGTGAAGCGCAGAAACATTTAACCTGATTGATTCTATGATTCCATATTCCCTTTTGATTTTTAAAAAGTAACTAGTTTAAAATTCACCTTGAAAGCAGCAAGCAGTACAGCACTTTGAGCTGAACCACTAAATTCATGGAGCCCACTGTCCAAAATTTTAGATTGATGGGTTGTTAAAACAAGACAACAGGAGTATTTTCTCTCATTAGAAGGAGATGTTTTGGTTTATTCACTTCATTTAGTTAGAAGACTTACTCACTGAAAGCTAAGAAACTTTTAGGAAACTTTTCAAGCTTGGCAGTTGAAGAACCAAGAAAGTTCATTTTTCTTTACAAAACATTAAGAAAAATAAAGTGTGAGAGTGTAAATTATGCTAGTTTAAAAGATGTGACCAAATGGAAATAAATTGTTCAATTCCCTAAGTATGGATGGATTTTTTAGACTCAGATTTCATTAAAAAATATTTTCTTTAGCTTTAAGTAAAACTACCTTCAACAGTCTGGAGAAAGAACTAATAAAAAATGTAAAGCTATTTGTGCATTGTAATTGAATTGCATTTTCAATCCAATTAGGTCTTGACATAAATTAATCCTCTGATAAAAATGAACTCATGGTTTTCTAATATAATAAAATGTAAAAATTAGGCTACTGGGTATGCGCACATTAAACTACAGCATTGCTTGATTTAAACTGCTACAGGTACAGCATATCCTTCTGGTCAGGAGTAGTATCATACTTAGCATGTCAGTATGCATTTATCAAAAAGAGGGCAATGATGAACACCAAAATAAAATTAGCATTTCATTAGCAATATAAAATGTAAAAACAGCACGATGAGATTACAACAGATTTAAGATCACATTTCCTGCTCCTCAGTTTAAGTCCTCAATCTGTATCCACATACCCTTGCAAACTCCTGGAGTGGAAGTAAAATTGGACAAAGAAATTGGATTAATTTGTTAATCCAAGGAACAAGAAAATAAATCTGATGGATTACATTAATCTTCCTGGAGTTGCATGGTGCTCAACAGTGAAAAAATAATTTGCAATCAATTTTCAAATTCTTGCTCAGGAAAACAGAAATTTCGTCTAAAAAGCAAATAGGCCATTTCCTTTCCTTACTCCAGCAAACAGACATTTTACTAAGTACCAGCATTCCTTCTGATCCTTGGCAAATACAAAAGACAGGGAAATTCTTTGGGGGCTTAGCTTTTTTATGCACATACAGGCATTGGAAATTAAGCTCCTGCTGCCTGATGGGCTGATCTGCCAGGTTGCTACAGCTGAAAAAAAAAGGATTCCTTGAAATCAGTTAAATGCATTTTTCAGAGATCTGGCATTTAAAAAGAAATTATGTTCTTGCTAAAAATTAAAAATACTATCATACAACTCAAAAAATACATGATTTTGATTTTTTTTTCTTTTTAATGAGGAACTGCATTTTCCAAATCATACTGAAAATCTATAAATGTTATACTTCTAAGACTAGAACAAGATAATGAGAAGTTCCAGCTTCCAAAAATTTCTTGATCCTGAACCCTAATCTGTTAAATTCCCTCTGCTAAATCTGTTGCTCCCCCCCTGGAGGTGTTCAAGGCCAGGTTGCAGGAGGCCTTGAGTAACCTGTACTAGTGGGAGGTGTCCCTGCCTATGGCAGGGGGTTGGAACTAGATGATCCTTGAGGTCCCTTCCAACCTTACCATTCTATGAGTCTATGAAACCTTTACTAGACAAAACGCTGAGTGCTGCTCTTTTTGCTCAGTTTAGGATTTGGTATTTTAGATCATAGATGGTGTTCTAATGAAAGGTTTAATGTCTCATTTATGACCAGATGGAAATAATTACTTCCAAAGAATTGTTATTTTTATGCCCAAACTATTAGCTGTTAGCAGAAATCATTCTCATTTCTCCATAGATTCCAACAATAGTGAAAACACTTCCCAGCAAGCTTCAGCCTTAATGAAATCAGGGAACTTTGAGAATCAAGTATTGAACATCTAAGTTCTAAAAGTTTGATTTTGTCTCAAGGCATCAATCTTAGTAATTTACTCATCTTATTCCCCAGTGTGCTGCATCTGCTCCAGAGAAAAAGCTGTTTTGAATCTGTTGAAATCAGCAAACACAAGTCCTATTACCTTCTTTGGGGCCTGCAGCCTATGCATTTAAAAAGAGAGCACAAACACTGCCTTGAGTGATGCTGAGCACCCTGTCATGGCGAGGCCATAACCACAGAACAGCAGAAATCTCTGCCCAAGGTAGTTCTAAGACAAGAGCATCAATCTGCTAGAGAAACAGTATCATTCAGCAGCTGCTCTTCAGCCATACTGGATCTTGTGTTGTTCTTTGTTCAACTTCAGGAGAATGAAGTGGTTAGCTGCATTAATGCCAAGCTTTATGGGATCTCCAGTACAGAGTGGTGCATCCTGGATTTTTGTGGTAGCTGAAATAATGGGTATCAATCAGCTCAGAAAAAAATGAGACAGCTTCTTAACAGCCTAGTATGTTCAAAATCTTCCTGCAAGGGTCCAGGCTTCAGGGAGCATGCTCAACATTTTTTACTGATTTACTGATGCTCAATCAAAACAGTTTGGAAATTGCTGCTCTGTTAACTCAGTATCCCTCATTGAAGCCATTTACCTTTGCTGCAGTCCCCAGCTTCTTTATCTAAACACCACTTTGCCCATATTATCTATGTGCAAACACAAACTAGTGCTTAACAAAAGTCTAAGTACATCTGTTTGTGCTACATTATTAGTGACTGCATTGAAATGGTGAATGTTGGGGGACTTCTCTGAAGACTGATGTGGTGTTGTTAGTCTTTAAGATGTTTTTGTCTCTTTGATGTTTTGTCCAAGTGAGTTGAGAAACTGAGCAGATGTAGTGATATTCTCAGATAATATCATCCTAATCCACTCTCCCACACTGTAAGAGTGTTTATTTTCCTCCAGCTTTCGATCCTCATTCTATGAAGATGAACTAGATGATCCTTGAGGTCCCTTCCAACCTTACCATTCTATGATTCTATGTTTATAAGCCTCCCTTTTTCCACTACATTTCAGCAGCTCTTTCTTAATTTTAGGCTTAAAGTCTGTGAATAAATTCTGTTAGAAATGTTATGCTCTTTTGCACTCTCAGGGGGTGATTGATCAATATGATTTTAATTTGATAGGTTTGTAGAATTCTCTGGACACCTTCACAGATAACTTCAGAGTTCCTCTCACTGTGTCATCACTAGGGGTTTTTTCAGTCCATATATTTTGGTCTCTCTAAACCTGTTCCCTTGGACTGATGTAAAAAAAATCATTGATCTGTCAAGGACATGATATATACAGCCTAAGAGCAGTAGTTTATCCCGGAAGAAGTTCATCTACCTGAGAAAATTTGCTGGTTATGATGAGTTGGAAGAATTGGTTTTGCATGATGCAGTTAGATTTTTAGAAAGGCCAGAAAGCTTCAGCTATGGTCAGGTCTAGTGACATTTTATGGGCTGCTTTTTGTGTGTGATCTTATGATTGACATGCATTTGCTGTTTCCCACAAGGAAAAGACACTCTCTTGGGGTGGTGGTTCTGGCCTTAATCTGTTTTGGACACATGCCAGCTGCTCTGTTGGAGGATTTTTTTTTTCTCTGAAGGGTCAAACAAGTAAAGAGAACATGTATGACAACAAGAAATCATTTTTGTCCCTTATTGCAATGCAGGAATTATCAAAGATAAGGAAGTCATTGCAAAAAGCTTTCCCAAGACAGATTCAGGCAATGGTCTTGGGCTAGCATGGCCTTTCTTTAGGTGCTGGTGTGGAGAATAGAAAGTATAGCCAGCCAGTTGTGTCACTGGCCACACTTTCTCAAACCAAATCCATAATTACAGATTAATTAAATGCAAACTTGCAAACTCCCTATTTTAGAACTCAACTTGATGCCTGACAGTATCCTCAGATGGTATAAGACCACAAGGTGAAAAACAAAATCAATGGATATGACCTTTCTGGCCTCTATTAAGGACACTGCCTGTTTGCATTCTGCATTTAAAATTTCATTTTGCAATAAAGTTAATTTTTTTTTTATGGCATTTCTTCTGACACTATAGGAAATTGTCAGGCTGCTTGGCTTATTCTCCCTTGGGAATCTCAAACTGAGCTGTCATGTTCTAAATCATTCTTCACAGCCAGCCCCTATTAATCTCCCAGATCTTTTCACAGCTAGGCATCATATCCTCCATTGATAATTCCATATATTTTCACACCATTGGAAGGACCTTCAAGTACTTTGTGAACTATGTGGAAATCACTTTTTTCTCATGGAAATCAACTCAATCACATATAAACTATAAAAGCTGTTAGGGTAAGGATCAGTGTTTTCTGCAGTTCTGCAGTGACTGCACTCAATACAGTCATGGCTCATCTCTGTGGTTTCACCTCCTCTACATGAGTAAGTACATCAAAAGAGTAACTAACACACATTTCCACCTCATCAGATATGTATAATTTAAATAGGGAGAGGATGAGGAATTAGCATCCTCATACATAAACAAGCAGGAAACACAGTTCTAAAAGGGTTAAAACACAGGCTGATAGGAACAGCAGCAAAACAGAGGCTCCACAGATCCATTTCAGGACTCCAAGACAACCCAGCATCCTTCACATCCTGCCATGAAAGAGCCACCACAAAGGTCCCTGTCTGCCTTCTGCCTGCTCAACAACTCTCCTTGGAAGTCAAAGTGCCGTATATAATACTTTAAAATAACCTCAAAAAAGCACTTTTGTTCCCCAAATTTTCTCCACTGAAGCTTCAAGACAACCTGGTGCACAAGAAAAGGTGGTTGCTGGTCTTTTCACACAGGCAACTAGTTGGAAGAACATCAGGGAACAGCCTCAAGCTGTGACTGAGTAGGTTTAGACTAGATATTAGCAAAAACCTTTTCCAGCAAGAGTGGTTGGGCACTGGAATGGGCTGCCCAGGGAGGTGGTGGAGTCACCAACCCTGATTGTGTTTAAAAATTCATTAGGATGTGATGCTTGGGGATATAGTCTAGGGTGAACCTTGTAGAGTAGGGATATTGGTTGGACTTGGTGATCCTGAGGGTCTTTTCCAACCAGAATGATTCTGTGATTCTGTAGCAGAAGAGAGCTTTCCCTGCATCCTCCAATTCTGGCCTTATAAGGAACAGATAATAATAATATGCCTCAGGAATCAGCTCGCCCTGTGACAGAAGCTGGTGAGATGTGGTGCCTATGAAATAGCCATACAACAGCCATATATAGCCATCTTAAAGCTGTAGCATAGCAGTGCTAGAGAAGTAGAATGACTTCACATGACCTTATATCTGCCCTTTTTTTTTTCTTTCTCGTGAGGGAAAGTAGGAAAAATATATCTTTTTGTCATGCGCTCTATTATAGATCATAGAATCATAGAATGGTAAGGTTGGAAGGGACCTCAAAGATCATCTAGTTCCAAACCCCTGCCATAGGCAGGGACACCTCCCACTAGTACAGGGCACTCGAGGCCTCCTCCAATCTGGTCTTGAACACCTCCAGGGAGGTCGTGGCGCACAGAATCACCCAACGTGATCAAAGATCACGTTGGGTGATTCTGTGCACTACAACCTCCCTGGGCAACCTGTGCCAGTGCCTCACCACCCTCACTGCAAAGAACTTTCTCCTAACATCCAGTCTAAATCTCCCCTCTGCCAGTTCAAACCCATTGCCCCTCATCCTGTCATTACAAGACCCTGTCAGTAGTCCCTCCCTAGCCTTCCTGTAGGCTCCCTTCAGATACTGGAAGGCTACTTTAAGGTGTCCTTGAAGCCTTCTCTTCTCCAGGCTGCAGAGCCCAACTCTTGTAGCCTGTCCTCATAGCAGAGCTGCTCCAGCCCTCTGAGCATCTTCATGATGAAGTAGTATGGAACAACAAATAAATGGTAGCATTTACTATTGGTTAGAAAGCTAAGGGCTATCTTCCTTACTGGGTGTCATCTGTCACCTGCTTTACAAGGTTGCTTGTTTACAAGGATTTTCAAGGATGCATCCTGCATATCAGACGGCAGGTAGCAATCTCTCTGGACTGAGGAAGGAGAATGTCCAGTTCACTTCTTGTGAAAGAGCTCGGTACCTCTATGCAGTCAGAAGGTTGAGGATGCAACAAAAGTGGGATTGAACAGACATACATGGTGCACACAGAACAAAGGTAGCATCCAGTTTTAGGCAGACTAACACCTCTGGGGAACAGCAGAGCAGATCATTTAATATGGGCTTATCACAGTGAATGCCCCCGTGGAAAGAAGACAAAAACTCAAGAGGTATCACAATTAAGACAATGCAAATTCTGTAGACATCTTCTGACTATCTGAAAATCAGGAGGGCCAAGCAACAGAAGAATGAGTTTACCATTTCTATTGAACAGGTTATTTCCAAGTAGGAAGATAAAACAGTCCAGAGCATTATGGATGAGCTTTTTCTTTTTCAGGTAATCAACATCAGGCAGACCAAAGTTATATCACTTAGATGCCAGTAACCTCTCCTCAACTACTGGGATTTGTCTCTACATTCAATGAATAGAAAGACTGTAGCACAGAATCAGGAAGGACAGCAGGGGAAAGCCAGATATCCCATGCAGTTAGTAGACTATGACAAGAGCCTGATGGATCATGCCAGCTCCATCCCTCCATTGCTATAGATGGCATTTCTCCTGCTTAGGGCAGAAGTAAAACAGCTATGTGGTACAGGTATGCAGAGCTTCATTCTCTCTTCCTGTAGCAATAGCATTAATAATACATTAGGTGTGTTTCAAGGCTACATATTCTACTGTCCTCCACCTGTGTCTGTTTTAATAGGGGGGAATACCATGTCCTGAACAATGTTACTGAATAAAAAAAGTGTTAATAATAGTATTCAACTCTAAATATTGTAAAAATCTCCTTTTTGTTTGGGATTCAATATCATTTCCATTGCTCTGTCTATTGAGGTCACCTCCTTGTTATCAGTTCCTGCTAATTAAAAGATTAGGAGATCAAGAAAGTCACCCTGAGGAATCAGTTATTACTAGCACTAGCAACAGCTGGCAAAGTAGTAGAGACATCTGACTAAATGTCCTAACCCTCTTCCCTTTGCACAGCTTTCAAGTCTATCAGAAACTGCAAGGGACTGGACCAAACACTTTGCATGACCATGTTTAGCTCCATGGCCTGTGAAATTCATTTTCACTCTTCTGGTGAATTTGCTGCTAATGATATTTAGCTGAGAACTTCTTTCCAAATGGCTGGTGCATACAAGTCCATATTTCCAGTAACAACCTTCTCACATACTAAAATATGTAGAAGCTCACTTCAATCTTCAGAGCCAACTGAGTCCTGGGCTGCAGCAAGAGCAGTGGGGCCAGCAGGCAAGGGAGGGGATTCTGCCCCTTTGCTCTGCTCTCCTCAGACCCCACCTGGAGTACTGTGTGCAGTTCTGGAGCCCCCAGCACAGGAANGAAGGTCTTGCAATGACAGGACAAGGGGCAATGGGTTTGAACTGGCAGAGAGGAGGTTTAGACTGGATGTTAGGAGGAAGCTGTTTGCAGTGAGGGTGGTGAGACACTGGCACAGGTTGCCCAGGGAGGTTGTGGCTGCTCCCTCCCTGGAGGTGTTCAAGGCCAGGTTGGAGGAGGCCTTGAGTGACCTGTGCTAGTGGGAGGTGTCCCTGCCTATGGCAGGGGGTTGGAACTAGATGATCCTTGAGGTCCCTTCCAACCTTATCATTCTATGATTCTATGATAAAGACCTCTTTTATCTAAGTGTTGGGTCGCTGCTTGGCCACAATATGTTACCCCATGACACATTTTTCCTTTGCTTTTTCAGGCAGCACTAGCTACTATATGTTTAAACTTGATGGCTTCAGTGTCATGATGACAATGTTACCTGTTCCTGTTACCATAAAACAGACCTCATGGGCTTCTGACTGCTTTAGTTCTTAGTGTTGAAGATGTCCTGGTCTGCTGATGCTATTGCTCCCTCATACTGACCAGCGCTTCCTCTAGTTAGTCTCACAATTGTCTCATTAACAGTATCACAGTAGTGAGCAATACCCAGGATTTAGACATGAATTAAGAGCTAGGACTCCTGAGGCAAAGTTCAGAGAGTTTACTTGGAACAATGAGTACCCTATGCATTTATAGGCTGTTTAATCATCTGAGGATTTGAGCCTCATCATTTTCCTACCCAACTTTCCTCTCTGGATTTCCCAGTCACCTTGCCCAATTCAACATCCTACTCTGTGATTTCATGAGCTTATTCCATGCAAAACAATAGTCCCTGTGTTAAAGACTTCTCACAACATTAAACTCTCTTGAAAGTGCTCTGAGAGCCATGGATAGTAAGTACCATGAACTGCAAAATACATTAAGTGCTTTGGAATCATTTCCACATGACTGAGTTCATAGCAGGCCTTTCTCAGACACCTACTGTAAACCACTCTTAGTCACAAGCTCTCTCTAAACAAATTCCAACATGAAACATTTTGTAATGCTTCATGTTTCCATCACCTTCACCCACAATTACAGAAACATTCTAGCAGTGACACATCTGGCAAAAGAAAGCAGTTTTCCCTGCTAGACCATGAGCACTAACTCCTAAAGTTCTCAGTAGCTATGAAGAGATTCCTGAAAAAAACTTTCCACATTCCTAGCAATGACTGCTTTATACCAGCCTGAGGCCAAAGTCTGCCAGCCTGATATGAGAGGAGTTCCAAGTCCTCCAAATGGAATCACTTAGAGCAAAGCAGAGCTCAGCCTGCCTAGCCAGCTTCCAGGAGACCTGAAACAGGGCAGCATCTTAAAACATCCTGGGAGCCCATTGAAACTTATACCCTTCTGGGAGACATGAAATAGAGTTTGAAGATCTGCACAAAGCAATTCTGACAGCTTTCATACAGCACACACTCTGAACACTAAATTCTGGTTTACTTAAAGAAGATTAAGAAAATGCCTGAAGCATCCTAGTTTATAATCCAGTGATGTCCAAGATCAGATATGACATTGCTTGGTTATTTAAAGTATGGGCATTATAGTGGATGGAATTTTACTGCTCAGCCAGGATCTGCTGTAGGCTAAGGTCATCTTATAGCTCAACTGACAGTAGTGAGAAGACAATTATAAAAGGATGCAAAAAAGAATAACAGAAATATGCAGGCATGACAGAAATAGGTGGTGCCTTAGTGCTGGGAGCTTACCTTGAAACAACAGCAGCAACAGCAGAGCAACACAATTGTGAGAGGCCCCAAAATGTTTCCTTTTGAGGAGTTTACCAAAGAAACAAGAAGATGCTGACAGTGGTAATTAAAAAGTAATTCATTAAGTGAAAATAGAAAGTCATTAAGTGAAAATAGAAAGGCTTGCAATGGGAATTTTAAAAATAAATAATTAGAGTTCCTAAGTCCTAAGATAACTGAACCCTGCCCCTCCATTTTGCTATAAACTATCAGAAACCTACAGTTTAGCACAATTATTTCTATCACTGTCCAGGGTTGATTTTACTGTTCTCAATTTAAAGATCTTTGAAAGAACAATACCTAAAGATGGCCAGATTGTTCATCTTCCCCAAAGTAAGAGGACTAGGTGACAGTTTTCTTGGTAGAAAGACTGGCAGTCTTCCATAATAAAGACTTTATGTCTGGATCCCTAAATTAATAGCTGCAGCCACTGAACCAAAATAATTTTGTTCCAGTAAAAATTGTCAAGGTGATAACTCTGGAGACTGAGGTGTCTCATTCACAGAAAATTAAATTATAGGAGGCACTGGGCAGATTCCTCCCAACTATGCCTTTCAGATGTTTCTCCAATAAAATCTCTGCTCTGAGATGTCTCTGTTGCAGTGAGGGTGCATTTTTTTCATGGCTCTGGATGAACCTGTCAATGGAAAAGGGCAATTAGTACAAATCCCTGACTGCAGATGTGCAATGGGAACATCTGTCTCAGCAGGAAAGACTGACATCCAAGACACTTTGCAAAAGCCAGGGAACAGGCAACAGATGGCAGCAATTTTCAGTCACCAGTGACTGGCTTGGGCTCCTTTCTGGCTAACAAGTGTGAATGACTCAACTATCTGACCAGTTCCTTCAGGCTTCTGCATCTAGATCTAAAGTAGAAAGGACTACACATTTGGTGACAGCTGTTTTTAAAATTACCTAATAAAAACAGAGCTAGTGACAGCACTCAATTCTCATCATGCTGGATAGGAGAGCAAGGGTGCTTAGCTGCCCTCAGACTCTGATCCTGCATTTTGTCCAGTGGCCAGAATGATGATGTACATACCCAGTTAAAAGGCTCAGACTTTTCATTTGAGTTCTAACTTTTTACCACAAGTCTGACAGAGACACAAAGTAACCACTAACCAGATGATTCAGTCTCCAGAAAAACTGCAGAAAATCCTTTATTCCTCGTTCTGTGCACCTATAATTAGTACTTTCTATCCATGGAAACATACAAAAGCATATAAGCATGTGAACCATCCATCTACCCAGTGATAAATCCAACTGACTGTCTGAAGACCTCTCCCCTCCAAAATCCACAGAGAAAGACAAAGAAAAATTCAGGATTCTTGGCAAGCTTCTCCTTTTCCAGCACATGCTAAACAAACCCCCCCTATCTAACAAGGAGAGAGGATGAATTAACATAACCACCTCTCCACACAGCAATTAGCAAATGAAATCAAAACAAAGGAAATGTCCTCCATTCATCTTTGCCTGCCAAAGAGCACCTGACTGCCATATAATCTACAGCAATTAGCCAAATAATGGGAGCGCAAGAGATTTATCTTGAAGCAGGAATTAGGGAGGGCACAATTAATGTATTGTACATCAAGAGTGCAGGCAAAAGCTGGTGAGCTCTCAGTGCAGGGTTCTTTGAGGAAACTGCAAACCATAGTACCCTGATACTGACTTGTGACACGTGCACCCCAATATTCTCCTTTAACTTACCCTGAATAAGTCTGATTGGCATTCACTGTATAGGAGAGAATCAAATTTCAAGGGTGCACCAAATAGCTTATTAGTATCTTCTGTGTGGTCTTGCTTTGGGCTGCAGAACATCTGTAGGGTTATTTGTAACTATGATTCTGCCCTTTTACTCTGCTCTCCTCAGACCCCACCTGGAGTACTGTGTACAGTTTTGGAGACCCCAGCACAGGAAGGACATGGAACTGTTGGAGCAGGTCCAGAGGAGGCCATGAAGATGCTCAGAGGGCTGCAGCAGCTCTGCTATGAGGACAGGCTGAGAGAATTGGGGCTCTGCAGCCTGGAAAAGAGAAGGCTTCCAGGAGACCTTAGAGTAGCCTTCCAGGATCTGAAGGGGGCCTACAGGAAGGCTGGGGAGGGACTATTGACAAGGTCTTGCAAAGACAGTACAAGGGGCAATGGGTTTGAACTGGCAGAGGGGAGATTTAGACTGGATGTTAGGAGGAAGTTGTTTGCAGTGAGGGTGGTGAGACACTGGCACAGGTTGCCCAGGGAGGTTGTGGCTACTCCCTCCCTGGAGGTGTTTAAGGCCAGGCTGGACAAGGCCTTGAGTGACCTGTACTAGTGGGAGGGGGCCCCGGCTATGGCAGGGGGGTTGGACTAGATGATCCCTGAGGTCCCTTCCAACCTTACCATTCTATGAGTCTATGATTCTATAAGTCATGTTGCTCTGCTGCTTTTTACCTTTGGTTTTCATCTGTTGTTTTTCTTGTCCGTTAGCTTTGATATTTTAGTGGGGATGTACCTCAATCAAACCTGCAATGCAACTGGGGATTTAAGAATCACAGAACAGCTTAAGTTGGAAGGGAGCTTAGATATCACCTACTACAACCTTCCTGCCATAGGCAGGAAAGCCTCTCTACTAGAACTGGCTGCTCACAGCTTCATCCAACATGACCTTGACCACTCCCAGGGAGGAGGCATCCACAACCTCCATGGGTGACCTTTTCCAGAGTCTTACCACCCTCATACTGAAGAACTTCTTCCCAAGATCCAGTCTAAATCTACTTGCCTTCAGTTTAAAACCCCTTTCCCCTTGTCCTGTCTCTACATACCCTTATGAAAAGTCCCTCTCCAGGCTTACTGAAGGATCACTCAAATAGTACAGTTAGAAAAAAATTGCAAAGCCTCAGATCCTCTTCTACAGGGCAGTTAGAATCAGGTAAGAGAAGTTTCAATATGCAAAAGAATTATATGGTGCCATTAGCTAAGTATTTCTTAAATTAGAGATGTGGTTTATCTTTTTTTTTTCCAGTTTCCATTCTCCAGAGTCACATGAAAACTGAATACCAAACATAGAACAGTTTACAGGGACCCCACGAAGCTCCTACTTACATTTGCATCTGAGAGAGAAGAGAAAATTAAGATGAAAATTTAACTACCTGATGATAAACAATGTTTAAGTATCTCTATTAAGCAAAACAAGCCTGAAGGTCTGTGGCTATTTTAATAAAATTAACCCAAACAAAAGAGCAATACCCTTAAACAGTACAAAGCCATTCACATTATGATAAACTTAAAGGTTTTCTTCCATCCAACGTGCTGGCACAGGAGACATTTAAGGAGATTTACAAAGATTTAGACCTCTGCCATAAATATCTGTGCCCAAATTTTACTATGGCATGGTAAAGAATTTATAGACTTGTGACATTCTATGATTATATGACATTAAGTGTGATAGGACATAGAGTAGGAACTACATTCAACAAAACACCTATTTCAAGGATATTTTCAACACTACTGAAAATGAGACTTCAGCCAAGTGGAACAGGCAGAGTACAGACTGTGCAGAGTACTAAATCAATGGTGAAGAAGCATGCAAATACCTTCTTGTTATCAACTTAAATATCAGCTTATTAGGCAAGCCACCAGAGAATTTGCTTTGGGTAACTTGTCTCATAGGTGTTGCTCTTATTGTGGCTTTTAGGGATTCAGTTCAAGAGGAATTCTGAGGGTTCTGCAATGAGATGCATTTTGAAATTATCCGATTTAGCCATAGACAAGAATATTGCTTTACGGAAAGCCTGGTAATAGATTTCAGAGAATCACAGAATGGTAAGGTTGGAAGGGACCTCAAGGATCATCTAGTTCCAACCCCCTGCCATAGGCAGGGACACCTCCCACTAGTACAGCTCACTCATGGCCTTGTCCAACCTGGCCTTGAGC
>VWZE01021859.1:17261-39877 GCA_013396675.1 Eubucco bourcierii
AGTTCCATGTCCTTCCTGTGCTGGGGGCTCCAGAACTGCACACTCAGAATGCATCAATTGCCACACCACAGATTTCATCAAATGCCATACCACTGTACCTGGTCTGTGCTCCGGGCCTATGTCTGATGTCTTCTCATGCAGCAAATATAATAGAAATAAACACAGAAATTTAGACAGGAAACTTGGAAGGGATTCCTGAAAAACCCCAGATGGACTCATATTTCTAAACCTATAATCTTGCAGTAGGCTTGTTTCAACAGAGCAGAGAACTTGCTTTCAATATCCAAAGTCTGTCCCCTAGTCCCAGTCTACCATACTTCTATTTGGAAAAAATCATATAACTTTCTGCCAAAGTATCCTGCTTGTATGTGAGGAAAAATCTTAATGTTCATCTAGAAAAAGTTACTGAAATTGTGCTTAAGAACAATTTGAAAGGTTGTGCTCAGTAACAATGTTTTGGGTTTGTTTTCTGATTCTCCAACTGCTCCTTAGATTTTTTTTTTCCTTCTAATTCCCCTTACTTACTTTCCCACTACCTCCCTCTCATCCCCTCCAGAAAATCTGAAAAACTTTTTGTGTCATTTAAGCTTCACAAAGAGGACATGCTCACTCCTGATATACTGCATTGGAATCTTATGTGCTTCCTTCACTCAAAAGTTGAGGAGTAAGATGGTAAAAGTGAAGTAAAAAACTAGTGAGGTGGCCACAGCTATACATTAACATGATGCTTCAGCTTTCTTGGAGGTTCTCACACATTTAATTCTTCTCATTTCCCTGGAGTTTCATCTGCTGACCCAGCAGGGTCATTTTGACCTGATTGTGGCAATCTAATGTGGCTTCCCACTAAGCAGCTGAGATGTTTCTCTAGCACATGCAACCCTGTCTTGACCATTGCTCCCATGGGTGTCTACTTTTGTAGCTGTTACTTACTGTCCTTCAGCAGTATTTTTCAAAAAAATGAAAGAACAGAACAGAGGGTGCCATTTCCACTCTCCTCTTTCCAGCACTCAGCAGTTATTTACCAGGCATGGAAGAGTAACAAATCTGGAAGTGTTTGCTATTTGCCAAAAGTGTTAGCATGTTCTTGCTATCTCACACTGGAGATCAAGTTCTAGACATGCATGAGAAGACTACAACAGCAGCTGTCCCTGAGTACTGCTTTCGGGGGAATCCCTTAACACCACCCCCAAAGGATTGCACCAAATCATTCAGTTCTTACTCGGACATTTCCATATAGTCTGTCTCCTATTGCAGTGCTATTACACGACACAGAGATCAGCAGGACATGCCAACACAGCCCAGCACAAGCTACAGCTGCATCTCCATCTAGCCACTTACAGGAGTCTTTATTGCAGCACCTGTTTCAAGGACAGTAAGGCAGACCAGAAAGACATTCAGCCAGTTTACTTGCTGTGCTGCCTTGTAAAATCAAAGTGGAGGGCAGAACCTCAGAGCTGAGGTGGTTAGGCTAGTTAGTGGCTGCATGGCTAGTCAGTCTAGCTGTTTACCTGGTAGTGGACTGGTTGCAAAAAAAGCTACTGTTTGTCATCAATTTGTAGTCAATGGGGTTTTAAGAGACTTCTCCCTTGATGTTTAATCATAGAATCATAGAATGGTAAGGACGGAAGGGACCTCAAAGACCATCATGTAGTTCCAACTGCCTGCCATAGGCAGGGACACCTCCCACTAGTACAGGTCACTCAAGGCCTCATCCAACCTGACCTTGAACACCTCCAGGGAGGTTGTGGAGCACAGAATCACCAAATGTGATCAAATATCACATTTGGTGATTCTGTGCTCCACAACCTCCCTGGGCAACCTGTGCCAGTGTTTCACCACCCTCACTGCAAAGAATTTCCTCCTAACATCCAGTCTAAATCTCCCCTCTGCCAGTTGAAACCCATTGCTCCGTGTCCTGTCATTACAAGACCTTGTCAATAGTCCCTCCCCAGCCTTTCTGTAGGCCCCCTTCAGATACTGGAAGGCTACTCTAAGGTCTCCTGGAAGCCTTCTCTTCTCCAGGCTGCAGAGCCCCAACTCTCTCAGCCTGTCCTCATAGCAGAGCTGCTCCATCCCTCTGATCATCTTTGTGGCCTCCTCTGGACTCGCTCCAACAGTTCCATGTCATTCCTGTGCTGGGAGCTCCAGAACTGCACACAGTACTCCAGGTGGGGTCTGAGGAGAGCAGAGTAAAGGGGCAGAAACCCTTCCTTGCTCTGCCGGCCACTGATGCGGCCCAGGAGTTGTCATTATAGTGAGGGCTGAGATTCTCCTTTGTGAAACTGTGTCAAATCTACTAAGGCATGGGGGGGATATTTTTTAATAGAGTCAACAGTCAGATGGATGAGGTTTTAGAGAAGCAGAGACAGAAGTGTATAAGCTTCAGTCAAACACAGAGAAACTGCCTGGAAAAACATAACTGAGAGTAAGTCAGCATGGCTTGGTATTGGGAGCTGAACTTGCAGCTTTGACAAGGCTGACTTTAAGGCGACCTTCAGTGGAGCTCCTTAACAGTGTACGCTGGGCAATCGCTGGTAAATCTTTATTAATTTTAATTGGCGGCACCCATTTATAAGAACCATTAAAAAGGATAAATTGAGCCCATCCGGCGTAATGTCTTTTGTTAATTAGTTTGTCAGCACTGTTTTAATATCCCCTAATGACTTCATATTTCAGGCCTGACATTAAAGGAGACGCTGTGAGAAAGGAAATGGTCTTATCACCGTGTACATTTTTTTCTTTTTTTTTAACAAAAAGTGTCCTTCCAGGCCTGACCAAGGTTAGGTGTCATTTAACTCAGGCAGACAGGTACCACGAGACTTGGGAGGGCCCTAGCACCCTGTCCAAACTTCACCTTGCTACTGACCAGCATGCTCTGCTGAGATTTTTCTCTTTTTACTGACCTACCCAACAGCAGAATAAATTTGGTCATCAGTCATGAAATTCCCACCCTGCATAGCTCACTGTGGACTTGTCTCAAGTCTCAATGCACAATCATAGGGCCACAAAGATGTTCAGAGGGCTGCTATGAGCCAGACAGCAACTGAGTGCTGGGCTGCATCAAGAGCAGTGTGGGCAGCAGGGTAAGGGAGGGGATTCTGCCCCTTTGCTCTGCTCTCCTCAGACCCCACCTGGAGTACTGTGTGCAGTTCTGGAGCTCCCAGCACAGCAAGGACATGGAACTGTTGGAGTAAGTCCAGAGAAGGGCCACAAAGTTGATCAGAGGGCTGCAGCAGCTCTGCTATGAGGACAGGCTACAAGAGTTGGGGCTCTGCAGCCTGCAGAAGAGAAGGCTTCCAGGAGACCTTAGAGTAGCCTTCCAGTATCTGAAGGGGGCTACAGGAAGGCTGAGGAGGGACTATTGACAAGGTCTTGTAATGACAGGACAAAGGGCAATGGGTTTAAACTGGCAGAGGGGAGATTGAAACTGGATGTTAGGAGGAAGTTGTTTGCAGTGAGGGTGGTGAGACACTGGCACAGGTTGCCCAGGGAGTTTGTGGAGCACAGAATCACCAAATGTGATATTTGATCACATTTGGTGATTCTGTGCTCCACAACCTCCCTGGAGGTGTTCAAGGTCAGGTTGGATGAGGCCTTGAGTGACCTGTACTAGTGGGAGGTGTCCCTGCCTATGGCAGGCAGTTGGAACTACATGATCTTGGAGGGTCCTTCCGACCTTACCATTCTATGATTCTATATGGGAAAAACCAGAGACACAATTGCAGCAAAGCCTTCCTTAAGTAAAGGCAAGTCAAACCCCACAAAGCTGAAGTTCTTTTGACTCACAAGGACACGTTCAGCACTGCTATACTAATCCATCTTAGGGACCACAAACTTACTATGAGAAGCTGGTAGGATAAGAACATCAGGAAAGAATACATTGGATATAAATTTGATATGTAAAGGACAATGAAGAAGGTATGATGGTTGGCATGGAACAAAGGAGAAAGAGCAAATCTATGATTTTAACATCAACTGTTCTCATCTTAGAACCATAGAATCAAAATGTTAAGGTTGGAAGGGACCTCAAGGATCACCTAGTTCCAACCCCCTACCATAGGCAGGGACACCTTCCACTAACCTTCCTCCCTTGTTCTCATTTTGCATTTCTTGGAAGATCACACTCAAACTGCAAGCCTGGAATTGCTATAAATCATTGAATCATAGAATGTCAGGGGCTGGAAGGGACCTTGTAAGATCATCCAGTCCAGCCCCTCTGCCAGAGCAGGATCACCTATACCAGATCAAACAGGAATCACATCCAGATAGTTCTTGAAGATCTCCAAAGAGAGAGACTCCACAGCCTCCCTGGGCAGCTGGTTCCAGTGCTCTGTCACCCTCCCAGTGAAAATTTTCCTCAGGTTCACGTGGAACCTCCTATGCCTCAGCTTCCACCCATTGCCCCTCATCCCGTTACTGGGTATCACCGAGCAGAGCCTGGCTCCATCCTCCTGGCACTCACCCCTTACATATTTATAAACATGAATGAGGTCACCCCTCAGTCTCCTCCTCCCCAAGCAGCACAGCCCCAGCTTCCTCAGTCTCTCCTCACAAGGAAGATGTTCAACTTTCTTGCTTGAAGAGCATGTTTTTTCCTACTTTTAATAAGTACTTTATTTTAGACCTGTCTCAGATAGGTCATGAAGATTTTGTAATAGGTAATAAGAGCAACTTAGCACAAACATTTAACCTTTTCTCCTGAACATGAACCTGAATAACACTTCCTAAGTATAATGTAAGGGTAAAGAGGAGGTTCAGCTGTAGCCATCTTTGCCCTAGAGCTCCCTTTATGGGGTTAAACTTTTACTTAGACATCACTGTCTCTCTCCTCACAGTTCTGCTACACATTAAATATCTTTCAGCTGGAATTGTTTACCCAGGGAACTATTCCATCACTGGGAGGTCTGCAGCAAGTTTTATCCCTGCTCAGCTTCCTACCCTGGCTTGATCAATTAGGTGAGAGACCCTGAAATAATGTTGACTTTTGTCAGTGAAGGACTTTGTCTCAAAAGCTGAATTCTATTTGGGGTTTTTTCACTGAAGACTACAATAGGTGAGCAATAAGAGGAACATTCTCCACCAGTTAATAACACAGTTGCTGCTCTGGTGTCTAGTGCAAGATTAACTCACCCAAGGGTGAAGTGAATAACTGAGAAACATCTAATAAGAAACTGAGTTCTTCCTCTGTATTGCACACCTTTGCAAATTAGGAATAATTTCATTAATTGTAAGGTACTTGAATTTATATTGGTGAGGGTAAAAGGAAAACTAAATCTTTTGCCAACCAAATAGCTTCTTTTTTCTTTTTTTTCTCCTCTCAAACTTTAGGGTAACCCATAAATTGCTCTTTATATTGAAAATTGTAGATAGACTTCCTCTTTGTTATCATAGAATCATAGAATGGTAAGGTTGGAAGGGACCTCAAGGATCATCTAGTTCCAACCCCCTGCCATAGGCAGGGACACCTCCCACTAGTACAGGGCACTCAAGGCCTCCTCCAACCTGGCCTTGAACACATCCAGGGAGGGAGCAGCCATGACCTCCCTGGGCAACCTGTTCCAGTGTCTTGTTAGATCATCTTTCAGCAAAACACAAACAAGTAATAACTGTAAAGACCAAATTGATTACTTGTTTTATTACTGGAGAAAATCATTGCCTCAATGCCAATGGAAATCTTGGTGTAAAGGTCTAGAGAACTAACCAGTTTTTCCTTTTTCCATTAAAATTTAAGGCTAATGATTTCAACACAGATTTTTGGGTTTTTTTCAATGGATACACAGTCACAGCACTTGAATATTAAAAGCTGCTCTATGATCTCCCCAAAGCCATCCTACTGTTATTGCAAGCTTGTGCCATGTTTCATGCAGATTTAATATTTTCAAGGGACTGCTAAATCTGTGCCCTATGTGAAGCACACAGTAAAAGCATGCCTAGGATAAAAACACATATTCCCAGCAGGCTGAACACCTCTTTGACTGAACTGCCTTTGCAGCTAACAAAAGTCTGGAGTTTTCCCTCTAACTACCCTGTCTTTTGTGCACTGGTGTGCTCTGCAGAATTCAGCCTTTTATAATAAAAGGTCTGCATAACACCACCAGCACAGTTAGTAGGCTCCATTTTGCAGCTCTGACAAATGCAAATTTACCTAATGGTCTTTCATTTCTATTAAATGTCATTATTCATGATAAGCATATTTCCAGTCTTCACAATAGGACAAAAATCTGTATTTCTGTTGTCCCCATATTTCCAGTTTTTGCACACACACACAAACACACCAAAATACACCTCAATTAGTTTCAACTATTCACAGAATCGTGGAAAGGTAGGGATTGGGAGGGACCTCATCTAATCCAGCCTCCACACCAAAGCTGGTACACCTAGATCAAGTAATCATAGAATCATAGAATCATAGAATGGTAAGGTTGGAAGGGACCTCAAGGATCATCTAGTTCTAACCCCCTGACATAGGTAGGGACACCTCCCACTAGTACAGCTCACTCAAGGCCTCATCCAATCTGGCCTTGAACACCTCCAGGGAGGGAGCAGCCACAACCTCCCTGGGCAACCTGTTCCAGTGCCTCATCACCCTTACTGTAAAGAACTTCCTCCTAACATCCAGTCTAAATCTCCCCTCTGCCAGTTTAAACCCATTGCCCCTTGTCCTGTCATTGCAGGACCTTGTAAATAACCCTTCCCCAGCCTTCCTGTAGGCCCCCTTCAGATACTGGAAGGCTACTATCAGGTCCCCTCGAAGCCTTCTCTTCTCCAGGCTGAAGAGCCCCAACTCCCTCAGCCTGTCCTCATAGGAGAGCTGCTCCAGCCCTCTGATCATCTTTGTGGCCCTCCTCTGGACCCGCTCCAACACTTCCATGTCCTTCCTGTGCTGAGGGTTCCAGAACTGCACACAGTACTCCAGGTGGGGTCTGACGAGAGCAGAGTAAAGGGGCAGAATCACCTCCCTTGCCCTGCTGGCCACGCTTCTCTTGATGCAGCCTAGGACTCGGTTGGCTGTCTGGGCTGCATGTGCACACTGCAGACTCATGTTGAGCTTTTCATCAACCCAGACTCCAAGGTCCTTTTCCTCAGGGCTGCTCTCAGCCATTCACCACCCAGCCTGGATTTGTGCTTGGGATTGTGCCTACCCAGGTGCAGGACCTTACACTTGGCCTTATTGAATTTCATGAGGTTGGCCTGGGCCCACCTCTGCAGTCTGTCCAGGTCCCTCTGGATGGATCCCTGCCCTCTAGCAAGTCGACTGTGCCACACAGCTTGGTGTCATCTGCAAACTTGCTGAGGGTGCACTCCATTCCTCTGTCCATGTCACTGACAAAGATGTTAAACAGCACTGGTGCCAGCACTGACCCCTGAGGGACACCACTTGTCACTGGTCTCCAGGTGGACATTGTGCCGTTGATCACCACTCTGAAATGTTATACAGAAATGCATACAGGGTGGGTTTGAAAATCTCCAAAGAGACTCCCAAAATCTCTCTGGGTAGCCTGTTCCAGAGTTCTGTCACCCTTAAAGTAAAGAAGTTTGTCCTTAAGTTCACGCAAAACCTCCTCTGTTCTAGATTGTGTCCATTGCCCCTTGTCCTGTCACTGGACACGACTGAAACAAGTCTGGCCCCATCCTCAGTTACAGCTACTAAACCACATTACACAAACTGCAATATTCTCACCCTCATTTTGCAGAGAAGAAACTGAAACACAAAAAAAAGTTGTTTGATCTTGGTGGCAGAATCAGGATACATCTGCTTATATTTTTTCATGGAAAAGTACTAAATTTTTCCTTTCTCCTTTCATTTCCCTTTTATATGGAGAACTAGAAAGTTGAAGGTATATATTTATTAGCTCTCCTTTGACAGGAGAACTGTGAACCCTTCACAGATTCGTTATTTGCAGTGCCTCCCTCACTCTGATATTTTCCCAAACCAATTCCAGGTTACAAGTGATAGAAACCCTCAGTACTATTCTCTCCAAAGAAATGTCCCCGCTCTAGCTTCAGACCGGTACTTACAATCTCCAAATTTTGCCTTAGTCCACTGATTTCCATAATGGAAACAGTCACAATTCTAAGAAAAATAATTTTCAAAGAGAGGGGGAGGGGAGTGGTGGTGGTGGAAGTGGGTTTATAATGAAGTCCTGTATGGATTGGCTAGCTCATAGTTCTAAACAACATTTGGTCATGTCTAGTGCGTGCAGGAGACGCAAAGAGATGGACTGCATTAAAAGAAGTGTGGCTGGCAGGTCAAGGGAAGGGATACTCCCCCTCTACTCTGCTCTGCTGAGACCCCACCTGGAGTACTGCATCCAGCTCTGGATGAGAAACACATGAATCTGCTGGAGCATGCCAAGAAGAAGACCACAACAATGATCAGAAGAATGGAACAACTCACCTGTTAGGAAAAGCTGAGAGTGGAACGTTTCAGCCTGAAGAATAGAAGGTTCTGAAGAGATCATATTGTGTTTGCAGATGACACCAAGCTGTGTGGCACAGTCGACTTGCTAGAGGGCAGGGATGCCATCCAGAGGGACCTGGACAGGCTGGAGAGGTGGGCCCAGGCCAACCTCATGAAATTCAATAAGGCCAAGTGTAAGGTCCTGCACCTGGGTAGGCACAATCCCAAGCACAAATACAGGCTGGGTGGTGAATGGCTGGAGAGCAGCCCTGAGGAAAAGGACCTTGGAGTCTGGGTTGATGAAAAGCTCAACATGAGCCTGCAGTGTGCACATGCAGCCCAGACAGCCAACCGAGTCCTAGGCTGCATCAAGAGAAGCGTGGCCAGCAGAGCAAGGGAGGTGATTCTGCCCCTTTACTCTGCTCTCGTCAGACCCCACCTGGAGTACTGTGTGCAGTTCTGGAACCCTCAGCACAGGAAGGACATGGAAGTGTTGGAGCGGGTCCAGAGGAGGGCCACAAAGATGATCAGAGGGCTGGAGCAGCTCTCCTATGAGGACAGGCTGAGGGAGTTGGGGCTCTTCAGCCTGGAGAAGAGAAGGCTTCGAGGGGACCTGATAGTAGCCTTCCAGTATCTGAAGGGGGCCTACAGGAAGGCTGGGGAAGGATTATTTACAAGGTCCTGCAATGACAGGACAAGGGGCAATGGGCTTAAACTGGCAGAGGGGAGATTTAGACTAGATGTTAGGAGGAAGTTCTTTACAGTAAGGGTGGTGAGGCACTGGAACAGGTTGCCCAGGGAGGTTGTGGATGCTCCCTCCCTGGATGTGTTCAAGGCCAGATTGGATGAGGCCTTGAGTAACCTGTACTAGTGGGAGGTGTCCCTGCCTATGGCAGGGGGTTGGAACTAGATGATCCTTGAGGTCCCTTCCAACCTTACCATTCTATGATTCTATGATTCTATGACCTTTCAGTACTTAAAGGGGACCTGTAAGAAACATGGAGACAATCATTTTGGTAGGACCTGTAGTGACAGGATAAGTAGTGATGCTTTTAAACTGAAAGAGGGTAGATTCAGACTAGATATACAGAAAACGTACTATGAGGGTGGTGAAGCACTGGAATGAGTTATGGGTTTAAACTGGCAGAGGGGAGATTTAGACTGGAAGTTAGGAGGAAGTTCTTTACAGTGAGGGTGGTGAGGCACTGGCACAGGTTGCCCAGGGAGGTTGTGGCTGCTCCCTCCCTGGAGGTGTTCAAGGCCAGGTTGGAGGAGGCCTTGAGTGACCTGTACTAGTGGGAGGTGTCCCTGCCTATGCCAGGGGCTTGGAACTAGATGATTTTTGAGGTCACTTCCAACCTTACCATTCTATGATTCTGAGTTGACCAAAGAGGTGGTAGATGGCCCACACCTGAAAACATTCAAGGTCAGATTAGATTGGGGTCTGAGCAACCCGATCTAGTTAAAGATGTCCCTGCCCACTGCAGGAGAGGTTGGCCTAGATGACCTTTAAAGATTCCTTCCAACTCAAACTATTCTATTAATCTATATTGCAAGTGTTGTCTGTAGTTTGAGAGCCTTAAATGATACAGGATTGTTAAGGATGCACTGGAAGGCTTTGCAGTAGTGAGAATCAATCTTTGCTTCAGACTTCTGTGGCTTTTTGTGGGTTGCATGCATCTGGTGAATACCTACAACCACAGCTTTTCATTCCATTTTTTCTAAAGGATTTTATATGTGGTTTAGGCACACCAGAACCACTCCATAAGGTGAACCAGTGTGCAGTAACTGAGAACAATCAAATCTGATTTAAAAGCACACTGCTGCTCAGAAACAAGGCAATTTAAAGTAGATCCTGCCAATGTTTGTTTAAGGCCACTGTCGCTATCTTTACAATAGTTTGCAGATCAAGTCTCAACTAGAATGAAGACCAAATATCCACCTTTGAAGCATTTTGAAGCTGTAGGCCCCTAGGACAAGCCAATTCACAAATACCAGGGCAAGAAACTTTTGAGAGTTCACAGTGTTCCTGCTAGAACATCTGCTTGGAAACCAGGCTTCAAGAGATCAAATGACTGCTACATGATCCTCCAGGAAATGTTGCTTTCCCTTTGAAAAGCCTTGTCTACCACAGGAATCTCATTCACAATCATAGAAGTTGGAAGTCACCTCAAAGATCATCTAGTTCCAAACCCCTGGCATAGGCAGGGACACCTCCCACTAGTACAGCCCACTCAAGGCCTTGTCCAGCCTGGTCTTGAACACCTCCAGGGAGGGAGCAGCCACAACCTCCCTGGGCAACCTGTGCCAGTGCCTCACCACCCTCACTGTAAAGAACTTCCTCCTAACATCCAGTCCAAATCTCCCCTCTGCCAGTTTAAACCCATTGCCCCTTGTCCTGTCATTACAAGACCTTGTCAATAGTCCCTCCCCAGCCTTCCTGTAGCCCCCTTCAGATCCTGGAAGGCTACTCTAAGGTCTCCTGGAAGCCTTCTCTTCTCCAGGCTGAAGAGCTGACACTTGTCTATCCATTAAAAACCAAGTTTTCCCAGAAGGAAGGTTACAAAATAAAACCAAACAAAAATTACAAGTGGAACCACCAAGGAATTATTACTCTATTAGTTCTGTCTATGTTACCTGAGAGGAATTCTAATATTACCATGCAACATGAAAGGTGCTCAAATAGCAGTGTATGTCCTGCACATGAAAAACTGCTGAAAGCAATGGATGCTTCCTTTTTCACTTAAATAAAAAAAATTCCTTGTGTCACTTTATAAAGCTAAACTCTAGAAAGAATGTATTTAAAATACACATAAATGTGACACTTAATGGAATTTGAAATATTTTATACTTGTTTTATTGCTACAAATTGTTTAATTTTATGCTTATATAAATGTAAAGATGTCCTTCTTGTTCTGTATGACTAAGAAATTAAGGTTTTGCTGTTGAAAGCCCAGGGACTCAAAGTGTCTCAAGATTCCCACTATGCACAAGGACTCAACACCAAGCAACACAACTATGTCACAGGGAAAGCAAAGCTGAACCAATACTGCAAGCGCAGAGCTTCTGGCAGGAGGATAACACAGCAGAAGGAGCAGTTGCCCTAAGTTAGCCTTCTCCTTCCAGCATGAGCATGCATTGTTGTAGCTGCAAATTATTCTGAGTCTGTAGACCACTGTAGCAGTTTTTATTAAAACTAAACATGATAGCTGAAAGAAGAGCCTTCAAGAACAGAAATCTTTCACAAGCACAGCTGAGTACATACTGAGAACAAGAACTCTCCATTTACTTAGATAAGCATTGGTAAAACATTCAAGAGAAAAAGCAGCTGGTATCTGTGAAGGGGGAACATTGTGTGTTTCTTTTAACAAGAAGATAGAGAGTGTGCAACAGTGAAAGTTTATGGAAGAAGATTGTGATTCACTACAAAGAGTAACTTTGCTGAGTTCACTGTTTGCAGTGACAATTTCAGGTCCTGAGATTGTCTGTAGAAATTCTCTTGATAATCAGAGATGAGAGATTGGAGTGAACCAACCTCATATGTGTTTGCTCTTTGCTAGTTGTCTTGGAGAGTTTATTCTAGTATGCAGTTATTGCTTAGTTTGACCTATCAAGTTTCCAGGGCACCATTTGGTGCAAAGGGTGAACGAGGTTACATTCTTGGCTGTGAAACTGCAGCAGCTGGGATGTGGAAGATCAGCTCTGGGGAGTATTATTCTTGAGACAGGATGACACTCCAATACAGAAAAGGTGCTGCAGGTTTCATAACTCTTGCAACAGAAAATACATGATACGACTTACACAATTAAGGTCACTACCACATGAAAACATTGTAGCTGACATTATTTCCATGTGAATATGGTCAAATTAGCAATAAAATGAGAGTAGGTGGTTATATTCCAGGATCTCAAAGCAACAGTTGTTCTCATTCCATTTTTTTAATCTTTACTTTTCTAAAAAGGAGAAAGAAAACAAACAACAACAACAAAAAATCCCCACAAACAAATCCACACACATACAAAAAAAAAAAACCAAACCCAAAACCAAACCAAACCAACCAACCAAACAAAAAAATCAAACCCCACATTTGAAATCTTCTTATTATATTACCAACATAATAAAATCAAACATTTCAGCCTTCTCTTCAATATTCAGTCAAATCAGCTACAGGACTTAAAACTGAGAAAATTATCTTTCCTCAGGATGGGGTCCAAGAAGAGTTATTTGGTCATCTATGAAAGAAATAATCCCTCAGATTATGTCTAAAATCCATATCTGGATTATTTTCAATAAACCAAGAAAATGCAGTCTATAATAAGATGGCAGAAGTCAAGCACAGTAACATACAAGAACCAGCGTTTCCAGTATCCCTAGGAGGCCTACAGGAGGGCTGGGAAGGGACTATTGACAAGGTCTTGCAATGCCAGGGCAAGGGCAATGGGTTTGAACTGGCAGAGGGGAGATTTGGACTGGATGTTAGGAGGAAGTTCTTTCCAGTGAGGGTGGTGAGACACTGGCACAGGTTGCCCAGGGAGGTTGTGGCTGCTCCCTCCCTGGAGGTGTTCAAGGCCAGGTTGGACGAGGCCTTGAGTGGGCTGTACTAGTGGGAGGTGTCCCTGCCTATGGGACAGTCCCTTCCAACCTAAACCATTCTATGATCCTATAACCATTCTACCTAAGAGTAATGTCCACCGTTTTTAGAGGCCAGTGAGCTGACAGATGCCTGTATCATCTCACTTTAAAGATGGAGGGCATCAGTGTCCTCATCAAAATCAGTGCAAATGCCTCCAAGTGTGGCTGCTACCTGTATCTGCCCTTCAGTTAAGCCATATTCTCACCATGGATAACCTGTCACAAACAGCAAGGGTACTAACTACCAAGAAGTACAAAACAGCTCTATAAATTTAACAGTGAGACAGGCAGAAGTGTGATGGTTTGGGAGTTCCCCTGCCCTCCACACTTTATAAAATCCCCCAGACTAGACTCGGCCAGCTGGAAGTTAAGGACTGAAGCTCTATTTACAGCTCAGCACAATGTACAAGCAGAGATAGACACAATAGACAGGAATAGTTACAGAAATATACAAGTTAAAGGTAATACAGAAACACAATCCCCCTCCCAGAAATCAGAGTCCCCAGGAGGGGCTCCCAACCACCCTTCCACCTTCTTCCCACCCCTCAACCTTACCCCAGAATTTGCCTTGCACACAAAGTGAGTTTGGAAGATGGGCCAGAGGGGTTAGAAGCAGAGTGGTTAGTTAGGTTACTCAGCAGATAGGAGAAGACAAAAAGCAGCTAGAGAGACAGAAACTCTCTGTGTTATCTATGGTTGTGTTCTTTTTCTTATACATCTCAGCAAGTCTATGAGTGAAGCAGACATCACCATTGTTTGCTCTTCACAACCTATAATCTATTTTTTTTATTAATATATTCCAATTAGCCTCAAACCAGCACACAGAACTCACTACAGATAGAACAAATGGGTGACTGACCAGTACTGTAACCCAAAGTACCAGAAATTTCACATGCAACTTGTGAGGATCTAGCCCTTAGTAACAGCTGGTTACAGGCCAAGAAATAGCTAGACATCCATGGGGATGGCTGTCAATTGGCCAGTCTCCATCCACAAACACAGAAAGCTGCTGCAACTCAACCCACAAATGTTCTTGGAATCTGCTTGCCACAGCTTTAAAAAAGGTCAAATAGAAGGTGCTCAAAAAAAAAAAATAGTTATGCTGTGATAACTCTGGCTGCTTTGATTGGGCAGCTAACTCTGCCTTTTGACAGACAGCTGGGAAACACAGCTAGCAAGAGATTGATTTGTATCCACATATAAGCACTTGTGTTTCATGCAAGCACATTAATTCTGCAACAAGAATTTAGGGGATGGAGCAGCTGCTTTACGAGGAGAGCTTTCCCTCTGCACTTTGGAGACATGCAGACTGAGTGGGATACAGCTAAGGATTATAAAATCATGGAGAAAATGAGAGCATGACTATTACTCACCAAACCTTGCAATACTAGAAGTATGGGCACTCACTCAAACTATGTGTAAGATAGGTTTAAAATGACAAAGGCAATAACTTTACAAACAGAGCAAGCAGTGAATTTCTGATCACATATGACCAACATATGCCTACAACTACCTGAAGGGTGGTTGTGGCCAGGAGGAGGTTGCTTCCCTCTCTCAGGCAACCAGCACCAGAACAAGAGGACACAGTCTCAAGTTGTGCCAGGGGAAGTTTAGGCAGGAGGTGAGGAGAAAGTTCTTCACTGAGAGAGTCACTGACTGCTGGAATGGGCTGCCCAGGGAGATGGTGGAGTCACTGTTCCTGGAGGTGTTCAAGGCAAGTTTGGACGTGGCACTTGGTGCCATGGTCTGGTCTTGAGGGCTGTGGTAACGGCTTGGACTTGATAATCTTTGAGGTCTCTTCCAACCTTGGTGATACTGTGATACTATAATATAGTATTGCCTGCTGCTACTGTCCAAAGCAAAAATACCAGACTAGGTGGGCCATAGATTTGACCCAATCAGGTATTTCTTAAGCTATTATGCACAAAGCCATGGCTGATGTCCTGGGTATCTTACCCCAAAGGAGGAGAATAAAAGCACTTGCACAGAATTGGAGGGTGAAATAGAAATACTGCTTAAAAAAATAAACAAAAGTACAAAAGGTATAAAGGCACAAAGGATATACATACACTCAGAAATCAGAGTCCTGGGGGGTCTGCTCTTATTATAGGGAGATGCAGGATATGGGATAGAATAACAAATTATGACATCCTGTGTCCTCCCTCTGCAAAAGAGCCCCTTGGGACTGTTTAGTCCTCTGCAGGAATTTATCTCTATGGCAGGACAATTACCCCTAAACCTACAGCACTGGAGAAGTGTCATTGACACTATATGCCTGAAAGGCCTGACACATTGTAATTGCTGTTGTATGGCATACCACACTTGAAAACTGTGTAGAAGAGATAATGCAATAGGTATACACTCTGAAGAAGTTCTGCCACCTGTTAGAGCACGGAAGCTCATTAGAAACTCTGCTTCTAACCCCTCTGGCCCATCTTCCAAACTCACTTTGTGTGTAAGGCAAATCCTGGGGTAAGGTCAAGGGGTGGGGAGAAGGTGGAAGGGTGGTTGGGAGCCCCTCCTGGGGACTCTGATTTCTGAGAGGGGGATTGTGTTTCTGTATTACCTTTAACTTGTCTATTTCTGTAACTATTCCTGTCTATTGTGTCTATCTCTGCTTGTACATTGTGCTGAGCTGTAAATAGAGCTTCAGTCCTTAACTTTCAGCCAGCTGAGTCTAGTCTGGGGGATTTTACAAATTGGAGGGGGGCAGGGAACTCCCAAACCATCACACCAGTGTAATCCATTCTGTACCTTTGGACAGAATTCATTCAATAAAATTGCCTGGGCTAGCAGAGGTCTGAGCTGCATGATAGAAGTCAAGTCCAAGACTAGAATCCTTCCCAGTAGAAATGAGCATTATCAACTCTTCTAACGCTAAGAGTAATAAATGAGAAAAAAACAAGTTCTCAACCTAAGAAAACAGTTATTCTCAAATAATTTGTAACTCACAACTAAGGTATTCAGGAGATGGTCTCCTTCCAACACCCTAAAAAGAAAAAAATTAATCATATGATCCTAAAGTCTTTCTGGATGTGGGAGAGGGATAGCCACATACAAATATTCCTAAAAACAAACAATGGAATGAAGAACAGAAGCAGGAAGACCTTAGAATGTGTCGAGAGTAACCAGGCCTTGGCATCAGATTTCAAACTCAGTCCTTGGTATCAGCCATTAGGCAAGAAACCCCCTGCTTATCTGAGGCTGACAGCACAGAGAAGCTTGAACTGATCAGAAATTCTCTAAATTTCAGGTTTTACAAATTCTAAGTGAATCTCAGGCCATGTATTAGAATTTGTTTTACATTTAATTATCCTGGGGTGGGGAAATAATTAATTATGTACATTTTCATTAGTAACCACTAGATGTCAGTCCTCCCATTTTGTTCTCATGACCCAAAAGCTGCCTCCAAAGCAAATTCTCTTCTCTGTGTGAAAAAACGGTACTGTGCTCGATCAAATACATTCAATAGAGTGCCTACCAAAAACGTAACACAAAAGTATCTTTACTAGGAGATTAGTACATTTCAGCAAACTAGGGCACTGCAAAATTACTAATGGATAGTGTTGGACTTGTAATTTGGCTGGGACTCACTTCAGAATACTTCCTGTGCTTTGTTCCCTTGTCCTTGCTTGGCATCCTAATGTGCCACCTTCCCTAATGTCACGGTTTGAGGGGTTCAGGTTATTCCAGCTCAATCCGGAGTTCCAGTAGATCTGGAACACTCTAAACAATAATCATAGAATCGTAGAAGGGTAAGGTTGGGAGGGACCTCAAGGATCATCTAGTTCCAACCCCCTGCCATAGGCAGGGACACCTCCCCCTAGTACAGCTCACTCGAGGCCTCATCCAACCTGATCTTGAACACCTCCAGGGAGGGAGCAGCCACAACCTCCCTGGGCAACCTGTGCCAGTGTCTCACCAACCTCACTGCAAAAAACTTCCTCCTAACATCCAGTCTAAATCTCCCCTCTGCCAGTTTAAACCCATTGCCCCTTGTCCTGTCATTGCAAGACCTTGTCAATAGTCCCTTCCCAGCCTTCCTGGAGGCCCCCTTCAGATACTGGAAGGCTACTCTAAGGTCTCCTCGAAGCCTTCTCTTCTCCAGACTGAAGAGCCCCAACTCTCTCAGCCTGTCCTCATAGCAGAGCTGCTGCAGCCCTCTGAGCATCTTCATGGCCTCCTCTGGATCCACTCCAACACTTCCATGTCCTTCCTGTGCTGGGGGCTCCAAAACTGTACACAGGACTCCAGATGGGGTCTGACGAGAGCAGAGTAAAGGGGCAGAATCCCCTCCCTTGCCCTGCTGGTGACACTTCTCTTGATGCAGGACATATGCAGGAAGGAAGCCAAAAGGAAAGACTGAGATATCGGTAAAGCAAAGCTGCATTCTAAATCACTTTCATATTAGGAAGTGCATTTTCTTTTCTTAAGGGACTCTGATTTACTTCTGGCAAATAGATTGGAGAAAGAAGCCAAGAATAAATGTTGCATTTATAAGCCACCTTGGCTGCGCATCTGCAGCTTGAATGGTTAAATCTGTGTGTGGCCCTGCATCAACCTGGTTATATTCAGGTCTTCAAAACTCGGTATTTTTTAAACAAATAGGAAGTGCACACATGCTCCTGAATTTGAGCAAAGTGCCAACTCAGACACTAGTGCAGCCCCTATGGTCCTTTCCTTCTGCAGTGTGTAACTCCACAGTTTGCAGAGGCTTAGTTTGGAGAACAAAATGCTCCTGATTCCTGCAACACTTTCTGAAAAGGTCTGTTCTCTCCACAAGCTTTTCCACTTTTCAGTCAGAGATCTGCTTCCCCTTGTAAGAAATTTTCATGGAATTCTATTTAACAAAACTGCATTTGGAGTTACTGCTAAGGGGGGAAAAAAAAATCAGATTTTGGCATCAGGAACACACCATAGCAGTACCTCCTAAAACTGACTGAGTTTTTCACTCCCTTCAGAAAATAAAGCCCTTATTAAATTACTAGAATACCTTAATCCTATTAGTTGTTCAAATTCATTTCACTGGAGTTTGATATGAGACCAGTCTTTCCCTGAAGGAGATAACTGAACTTCAGAAGGCATTTCTGCTTCCAGTTCTTTCACTTGTGACTCAGGTATCACTGGGCTTTTTATGTTCCCTATTTGGAGGCATAAATTCATAAATTTTCAGATACCAGTTCTGCACACAATCCAAAACTCTACCTTTTGGTCTTACACACAATGGGCTGTTTCCTTTCTTTCCCAACACTGAAATTCCATGTCTAAGTCCTCTCCAAGTCTCTTTAATCAAGCTGACCTATTAAGAACACATTAGAAACTCCAAATTAAAAGATCCAATTGTAAAGTTCTGATCACCATCTACAGTCCTCTCCTCATTCCAACAAGTCCTAACCTTTCAGCCTTCTTGAGACCCATTGCATGGATCTCCGTGTGCTGGATGATGCATGTCAGGTGTATCAACCACCTGACAGACAGGAGAAAGAATGACATGCCACAAGGTGATAACTCAGTAGGCCAATGATAAAGGAAGATAAATGCAGAAGTTGAACCTAAATTTCCTTTGTCTTAGATCCAATAGATACACAGGAAAAAGAAGTGGTATAACTGCTCCTGAACAGGAAAATGTGTGCAGTCAGTGTCTTAGTCATTCGTAGCTGCTCACAGAATAGGGCTATTCCAGCACTGCTATGCCAATAAATCTCCTAGACAGGCTAAAGTTTACATCAGTTTTGCAATCAAATAACTGAAGTTTTGTTATCTTCAGAGATAGCTCTGATCAGAGTCAAAGCAGGAGCAGAATTAGGGGCAAAGATCTACAGCAGCATGTGCACACTGTCCAGTAGCATACTGATCTCATCAGGGTTTTCTGCACAGCAGAGAATTTCACTGCACAGAAAGATACTTGTATGAACAGGCTAAAGGCACTACAGTTGTAAGCTGGAGAAAAATAAATACAGATAAAGGAAACATCATACAAATTAAAAACACAACCTGAAAGATTAATTTCAGCCATCTATCTCCAATTGAAAGCAACTTAACTAACAAACAAACAAAATCAAACACTTGAAAAGGGTAGTTCCCTTACCGTGTAAAAAAACTTCTATTAAGCCACTCTGCTCTGATGTTCTACCCTGATATGCACTATTTGTCTCATTTAAGTGCAGTAACTTGAACCCAAGAGGCTGTTTGTATGACCAAGGGTCATTCCTGGGATAAGCAAGTCATTCCTCAACGACTCGAGCTTGCCATCTGGAGAGCCCTTCAGACCTGGAAAAAATCCTCAATTTCTGTGTCAAATATATCAGGCCACTGATTTTCAGGCAGGAAAAAAAAAAAAAAAAAAAGGGCCACCAGGGATTTTATTAGGTCAGGATCAACTCTAAACCACAGAACCATTTAGGTTGGAAAAGACCCTTAAGTCCCACTGTAATACTTCCTGGCTGAGGGCTGATGAACAATGCTTGAACCTTTTCAACAAGATGGGCTCCATATTTTGCTGAGGTCATTGATTCCAGTTTGTCAGTGTCCTTATAGAAAGCTTCTTCTAACATATTGTCACAACCTGGTGCCCTGAACCAACCCAGGTTAACAGGAGAACTCATACTAAGATTCAAAAATTCCTTTAGAGTAAATTAAAGCAAACCAACATCACACAGCTGATGAGTTAGGTTTATTAAAGCCAATAAAAACTCTTGGTAATGGACCAGATCAGAAGAAAACTGAGAAGGAAAATGAGAGGGGGAAAGAGACAGTTAAGAAGTCAGAGGAAAGAAAAAGAAAAAAAAAAATACCACCACTTCTTGGATCCAAGTCCTTCAGTGGTGGGTATACATCCCATCAGGGTCTTCCGTGGTAGATGCAATATGTGGACCCCAGAAGTTGTGCTCCTTTTATGTGCACCAGACCTCTGCAGGGCAATGCCTGTCAGTTACACATGGTTTTAAAGAGGGAATTCCTGTCTGCAGAAACTATCTCTCTCCGTCCTTAAGCCAGCAGCTCTCCTCCAGAGCTATTAAGGCCATCACCCAGCCTTATTCAACACCAGGTATGTCACACCTTTTTGAGACAATGGAGGATTTGGCTATCACGCTGACCTAGCCACAATAATCTCCTTCCACAAAGAAGCAGCGGTGATTAATGTCCCATTACACAGCCTGCCACAGGTAACAACATTTGCAGACAAGGAAACATTAGAGGCAGCCAAATCTCTGTCTTCTGCTGTCACCTCCAATAGGTTCAGTCCCCCCTGCAGGGACTGGCTCACTCAGCATGGCTGTGTTCTATTCTCTCCCAGCTAAGCAAAGTATTATTGCCTTAAAATACTGATCTCTTTCTGCTGCCAAATTATTTAAAGTGATAGCCAGAAGGAAGGGACACTGCTTGACAACTAATTTATATAAACTGAAGCAAAAAGTCTCCTGACAAGCCTTATTTTGAGGCTTGATGATCATTATCTGATACATTTCCTCCAACCCAGATCTGACAACATATTTTAAGGCATTAAAGATACAAGGACTGTATGTTACTCCTACTGTAACACTTCCATTTAATTTTTAGAAAATAATTAACTCTTAATACACCAAACCCATAAACTAATCTTTACAAAGTATCTGGTTGCAAGCCAGGGTTGTTAGTATTGCTCTCTTACAGACAGAAAAGCTAAGGTATAGGAGGCAGTGTGAGCTGCCATGAATGAGTACAAGAACACAAAAATAAAAGCCAGCATCTTCTAAGGATAGCTGCACTTAGTTTCAGACAAAAGAGGCAAAAGAGCTCTAAAGAAACATTTAAAACCCTTTCCTTAGAGCTGTTACTGTGTCTGCCACTCAACCAGAATGCAGATGATGACCCCTCCCCCAACATGCATGGGCACTCCCATCACATGAGAGACCTACTTCAAATCCTGCCATCACATGAGAGACCTACTTCAAATCCTGTGTCTGTAGGGGAACTGGGGACCGCTGGGAAAGAAAGGACCAAGGACAGGGGAGGGTATAAACTGTGCTTAGAAAATGTGTCCACTCACAGGCTGTAGAGTGATTCCTGTCACAGGCTGTGCTGCCTTTTTAGATAGGAGTCAGTTTCTTTCAATCTGCACTTGCTCACAGACGAAAGGCAAAGACAACCATAAAACCACTGAAAACCTTACTGAAGTGATAGATCAACACTACTCCAGGTGCCCACTCAAGAGAAAAATCCTTATTTAGTACAGAAGCACATGTTTAATCATAGAATGGTAAGGTTGGAAGGGACCTCAAGGATCATCTAGTTCCAACCCCCTGCCATAGGCAGGGACACCTCCCACTAGTACAGCTCACTCAAGGCCTCCTCCAACCTGGCCTCAAACACCTCCAGGGAGGGAGCAGCCACAACCTCCCTGGGCAACCTGTTCCAGTGTCTCACCACCCTGACGGTAAAGAGCTTCCTCCTAACATCCAGTGTAAGTCTCCCCTCTGCCAGTTTAAACCCATTGCCCCTCATCCTGTCATTATCAGGACACATCAAGTCCCATGGCAACCAGAAGAAGCATTTATTCCCTCATTCCCCACGCTGATGTTGAACAACACACATTTGTTCGGAGTGCTAAATGCAACCATTTCAAAATGTCCTTCAGCAGGATCTTCAGCAGCTGATCTGCTACTTTGTACCCATTTGTTTTAATTTGTGCTTAAATTACAGGAAGCTTTACCCTTACATGAGAGCTTTCAAAACGGATTGGTACCACGGGGAGGCAAGAAAGCACACAGCAGTCTTCTCCACGGCATGACACAGCATGGCTCTTATGGATGAGGACACCACCATTGCAACAGGAGGAGAGAACAGGCCTCCACATAGCTTGTGTTGTGTAGAGAACCTCCCGCCAAAGCTGTATATCTCAAAGTACTGTTAAGATTGCTGAAACAGAGAACTAGACCATGAACCAGAGCACAGCACCCAATCTTTCCCCTGTGGTGCACCTCCAGACCGTTTTGTTTCTTTCCAGGCCTTGCTGGGCCTCTCCTGTGTGAGACGTATTACCTGTAGCAGTGCGGTTCCCGTCTGGGGAGAGTCTATCAAGTGTCACAAAGCGATGGTAAAGGATGAAGTCCAAAGAGGCACATCCCAACTACCTGCTTCACCGCTTACTGCTTTGTATCTGGTCGTATACCTCACCCGTTCTGCCTCTCAGAGTTTCCTCTACAGGGAACTGCACTCTGCGTATGGCAGGGCTTTACCGCTCAGCAGAGCCACCTCTCCAGCCGCCTGGCTCGGCCACTTACGCCCCCTGAGAGGCAGAGGCGCACAGAACCCGCCTGCCCCTCACGACAACCGTTAAGCGGCCGCCTTAAGGGGCCACCCCGGCCCGGCCCGGTCCCGCCCTACGCGGCCCCGCCTCCCTCTACTGCTCGCTCGCGCCCCGCCACCCTTATCGCCCAGCCGCAGCCGCTTTATCGCCCCTGGGCAGAAGTATCCCTGCCGGCGACAGGCCGGCTTCGGGCACGCCGGCGGGCGCCCTCCACGGCCCGCGAGACCCCGCGCTGCCCGGCACGGGGCGGGGCGGAACGGAGGGGAGCGGCGCCCAGCCCGGCCCGGCCCGGCC
>VWZE01021859.1:40070-74070 GCA_013396675.1 Eubucco bourcierii
GATGCCGATGCCGGGGAGTGGTGGGGCCACGGCCGCCGCCAGGCAACCCCCCTCCGGAGAGGAGGCGGCGGCGCCGCGGGACGAGGAGCAGCAGGAGGAGGAGGGCGAGGAGGATCTCCGCGACGGCGGCGTCCCCTTCTTCGTCAACCGCGGCGGGCTGCCCGTGGACGAGCCCACCTGGGAGCGGATGTGGCGGCATGTGGGCAGGATCCACCCCGAGGGGGAGAGGGGGGCGCAGAGGATCCGAGGCGCCGCCGACCTGCCCAAGGGGAGACGCACACCGTCCCCCGGCGCTACTGTGGCACGGGGGCCCAGTGGCGAGGCCGGGCCGTCCCATGCTGGCCGTACGGGGGGAAGAGGGGAAATGGCATCGAGAAGGGAGGGGTCGCTCGCCTGCCCCGCTGGAAGGTCGAGCTCCCCAGCTCCAGATTGGTCCCTCGGGAAAAAGGACCCTCGGAGATGCTTTTGCAGGAAGCGAAGTCGCACTCCAACTGCAGAGTGCGGGAGGGTGTCTGTGGGGCTCTGTCCTGGTGCTCCAGCAGCACCCCCTTTTTCCGAGGCCTTGTTGGGAAACAGACTCGAGATGGCTAATGGGTGAGCCCCCCGGGGCGGGGAGATAAGTTGCCCTAAAGAGGAAGACTGGATAAATGATGAAAAGATGAGGGGAGTTAAATTTAGAAGAGGCTAGAAGAACACTTGAGGAGGGAGAATGGGACAGGCAGAGTAAGCCTTTGAACCAGAAGAAATTAGAATTAGATACAGTCTCCCACACCGAAAGCCATTTTTGCCCAGAACTGTGCATGTCAGAAAAGAGTCTCTTGACACTGAAGAGGTTTAGGAGGAACTGGCGAATACTTAACGAAGCTTGTTGCTGATGTAGGGTCTGATGTGATTTACAAGCATGTTCCTGACCTCCCTGCAGAGAACTCTACGATGAGAGGAAATGGTGGTCATGTCACTTAATCTTTCACTCTTGTGCCATAGTGAAACATTTGCATGTGAGTTCTTGTGATTGTTGCTGTCTGTCTTGCACCTCAGCCGGAGAAAAATCTCCCCCTTTCATTGGCTTCCTGTGAACAAAAGACTGCAAACGTTTGGTGTGTCACTCCATTGGCGGGTTATGAGAGTATTCCCATCACACTGAGAGAGAAAATTCAAATACAAAAAGATGATTTTTTTTTTTTTTTTCTGCCCGGGCTTTTTTATCGAGAACTTAACCTCCTTGGGAAGGTAGTTTAAAGTGTGCAAGAACATGATATTATATAGTGAGTGCACAAGCAATATGTACTGCTTTCCATGGGGAACTCTGGGGAAGTGTGTGATGTAACATCCTTTATTCAGTGAAGAGTTTTAGACATCTGTGGCAGCAAGCAGAGCAAATCTTGAATCCCAATTACAGCCTCTATTCTAACCCCATTAGACTTTTCCTTCCTTTTCAGATTTCCTTCTTTCCCGCAGACTTTGTCCTGAGCCTGCATGAAGGCTGCAAACACGGTTCAGATCAGTCAGAACACACACTAATTTCCTGACCAAAAGGGCTGACTTGTCCAGGAGAGGTGAGGGAAACGGAAGAAAACCTCACAAACAAGAGCCTTGTGTGTGAGAGGAATACAGTGTTCAGTATCTGGTTTTGGTCTCAATGTGAAGTACTTTCACTGTTCTCATTTTACAGGCTCGGTGACTCTAAAGTTAGGAAGATGCAAGTTGTATGTGCTTTTGTGATAAAAGGTGAAACTGGGCTATCTATTTGTTGTGGTTCCCAGAGGTGCTAGAAGATACCAATCTATAAACTCTACTCAGCACTCTGCAATTTGAGATCCTGTTCCTAAACTCACCAGGCATACAGCTGAGAGGATGCTGAGATACAGAAAGCAGCAAGGATAGAAGGCTCTGTTTCCCTAGCTCCTTTTACCCTCTAGAGATGTGTTTTTGAGTGCTGCTTATATGGCCACCTGTCTCTGCCGTCAAATGTCTTTGAATGACTGGTGCAACAGATGCCAGTTAAGGCGATGAGTGTATTCTGCAGGGCTGGTTCCTTTGAAAAGCCGGGAACTGTCCGTGTGCTGGAGGGCAAATAGGCCTTCTTAGGTGTTGGGAATTGGACAGTGGTTTGCTCACCCGGAAACATTTGGCCTTAAACAGTAGCCAGTATTGGGTGCTGGGGAAAATAACTCTCAAAACAATTGTCCGTAAAGTAAACAATACCACAAAATGATGACTGCCTGAAACTGTCACCGGGCTTTATAAATTGTTCACAGATCACCTGCTGGGGTCTGTGTCTTTCCATGCAGTGTGAGAACTCAGAGGTCTCCCCTGGTCTCCATTTCCTTCTGGTAGCTTTGGGGTGAATGAGTATGGAGTGAGTTTGGTCATGGTGGCAGGGCATAGTTAACTGCCCATGCATGCTAGGCTTGAGAGTGCCACCTTTCTGTAGGCCATTTCCTTTCGAACAACAGGGTGGAGTATTGCTTTGCTTGGAACTGCAAGGACCATCAAATAGGTCTACACTGGAAATACAAAGTGATGCGTGTGCTTGCCTCACTGAGCAATTACTGATTTTTAATGAGGTTGTGATGAGGGCAAAAACAGGAAGAGCTGCATCTAATGGGCTCATAAAGAAAGGGAAAAATTCCAGTTTCTTTAGTTAGGCGAATGGTATTGCTGCCATGTGGCTTCCCAAAGGAAGATTAGAGAGGTGCTTGGATGCAAATAAGCACCATAAAATGAACTTGCTAACATAGGCTGTCAAAAAAAGCTCCTCTGTGATATGGATCTGTGCCTCTCTCCTATCTACCTTGTCTCTTGTGTAGCATGGCCTGCTTAGTACAGGAAAACCTCTGCTCTTCTCATTCTAAAAGCAGAGTCTGAACCCCATGCATACAGCCAGCCTGCTGGCTGCATGAATCTAAGAATAGGGCAATGCAACCCCTCCACACAGGTGATGAGTGACCAAGGGTATGTTCAGTCTGTCTGCTAAGTTCTGGCAGAGTTCTGTGCTCTGGGAAATCTGGGCTCTTTTCCTAGCTCCCTCTCCAGCATTCACAGTAACTAAAGGGAAAGCAGAATAGACCCAATTTCCTATCTTCTGTGTTACAAATAAATTCCTCTCTGGTTTCTGGAGGACTGTGAAGACAATCTAGAATTTATAGCCCTTCTGAGATCTGCAGGGAATGATGCTGGATAAGTACAAAGTGTTAGGGTCTCCCACCCTGTCAGTGTGGGACTGAGGGATGGAGAGCTTATTCCTCTCCTGCTGTTTCTATTGCCCCATTAAAATGCTATAGACGATGCAAAAGAAATCGTAGCCCAGTCTGGGCTGCAGGCCCAGATCTGAGAGAGGGCACACAGTACTTTCATCAGTTTAATTACTTGAGGTGCAGGAGCCTCTTCTATATTAACTAGTCCCCTGCTGAACTGGTTGCTACTACTCTGTCTCAGTGTTGCACAGTCCTTTAGGAAAAAGGGGATCTAGGAGCCTGTAAAAGAGGATCTGGGAGAAGTAACTATCCAGAATCATTAGTCTCTGCAGTTAAGATTCACTTAATCTCAATGCTTCCACTCAAAAAGCATGAAAATCTGTGTGCCAAAGAAATGAAACAAAGTTAGTCAGGCTGCCCTGGTTGTTGCCTCTCTCATTGTTTCTGCCTAGAAATGATTTCCTATGACTCAGTGGGTCAGCTCACAGGCAGTTCACAAACTGACTCAGCTCGTGTGTTTCTAGAGATGGCTCCATCCCTGTGCTGCTCTCTGGAGTCTTCCATGCTCTTGCTGTGGATGAGCAAACCCATTTTCACATCTGCTCCTGTGCTGTCTCCTGCAAGTGTGTCAGCCAGTGCCTCTGCCTTCTTTACACAGGGTACCGAAAGGACACTGGAGATGGCAACTGCCACCTCCAAGAGATGCCAGGGAAACGGGTACCAGCGGCCAAATAGTGCTACTGATTTGTTTGGGGTTTTTTTCTTTGTCTTTTTTTTTTTTTTTGTTTTAATGTCAAAACATGGGAAAGAAAATAGATAATGAGTTTAGCTCATTGTTTACTTGCTGATGCCATTTGCAGCTAGACTGAAAAACACTTACAGATTACGATTTCCAGAGGCAGCAACAGCCTCTCTCAAGGCTAAGCAGTCTGTGGCCCCTGTGCTTTGCCAGGCACAAGCAGAGTGCAGCCATGTGGCAGACCAAGGCAGAGAACTGATCTAACTGAAAACTACCCATGCTTGCTGGTTTTGCTTTCAGATGGTTCAGGTGCCTGACTTGGTTTACCAGTTACTTGTGCCAGCTCGGGGCAGAAGAAAGAGGTATGGAAATGAGTGGCCAGGGAAACGCACATGGAGGGTGATGAGTGGCTAAGTAGCAGTACTGGTTATAAGACCATGGGCATCAGAGGCAGTTGTACACAGCAGAGTGGAAGGCCCAAGGGAAGATCTGGTTCTGACTTATGCTTTACCTGTAAACAGTCCATCTCTGGAGGAGGTCTAGGGAGGACCTGAAGTGCTTAAAAACAAACTGCTGTGGAAAGTTGCAGTTTGGTATTAGAGGGCTATATCCATCAGCTATCCTTCAGAGGGAAAAAGCAGGGCTGTTTCTCCAAGTTTGTCAGTTACACTAAATTTGTCTTCTCCATTATATTCATCCTGTGGACAGAATCCTTCTTTCCTTAGACACATTTCCTCAGCTGATGACAAATGTGCAGTTTTTCCCTGGTGAGGAACATCTGACTGGACCCTTAAGACGAAGGCCTTAGGATGGGAGACCACTCTGAATGGTGAACTTTCAGAGTCATTCTCTCAACACATAATTCAAAACAATGGGCACTGCAGGGCAGAGGGGAGTTATGATGCTGTCAAGTCTTGTGTCCTAGTCAGTGCTAACTCACCTGTGTTGCCAGGAGGTAATAAGGGACCTTTATATCCTGGCTTATAGGTGTGTCGCATGTTCCAGTAGCTTTGTGGAAACTCATTCTCCATTTTGCCTCTCTCTCTCCTTAGATTTCTCTTTTGTGCCTTACAGTTTGCATACTCAAATGAGGCCAAGTTCCCTCAGGTGATATCTTTCCTGTCTTGCCTTGTCAGTTAATTTTATCTAACTCTTCCAACGCAGGACCACTTCACAACTTCTCTTGCAGTGACACTTCATTCCGAATCCTTTCCCAGTGATCAGTGAGGGAACAGAGGAATATTCCTGGTGTTGCCACTTTGGGCAGTAAAAAAAAGCTGCTTTCAAAGGAACACAATCCCTGTAGCTATGCGCCGCTGAGTTTGTCAAGAAGCTGGAAAAGTTTGGAAGCAGCAATTTATGTTCTGCCTCCCATTTCAGATTCCCATACCAAGTGTGCCTGCATTCCAGCCATCCACCCCTATCCCTGAGCGCCTGGAAGCTGTACAGCGCTACATCAGGGAGCTTCAGTATCCTTTACTGTTACCTTAGCCACTGGGATGGTAACTCAGGAAGAGGGAGCAAAGGGACGTTCTTTGCCTGTGAAGGGAAGCTCATTCTATTGTAGCTGATGGGGAACTGAAACAGGAGGCTGGATTTGGGGTGATGGTTTGTTTTGTTGCTCTGTTTCTTTTTCTTTTCTAACCAAGTTTATCTTCTGATCCTGTTCACTCCATGTAACAAATAAGTATGTTGTCAGGGGGCCTTTCCCCATCACTCACCCTTCTAGTCAGTGACTTTGCAGTGCCAGGTCTCAGATGGATTACAAACTCTGTCACTTCACATTAAGAAAGTGATGAGCTGTGGTGGTGAGAAAACTGCTGCTCAAGCCATCCTACTTGAATGCTCTTCTCTGTAGCTGTCTAAAGAACCAGCAGCCACCTTGCCTTTGTGCCTCTCTGGTATCCTGTGCCTTTACATGCAGAGATGCCTGTGGGACTGTGTGCTGGGAAACAGATTTCTTCATCTTTGCTCTGCTGAACAGCAGATATATGCCATGCAAGCACAGTCTAATATCACTACTGAGAGTGAGCTAGCTTTGGCTTCAACAAGGTAAGAAAGCAGAACTTTTGGCACCTCTTGCCCATTTAAGGTGACTGTTCTCTGGAGTGGGTCCCAGTCGGCCTTAGAATAAGGTACTGTGAATGTTTCACTGCTCAGGGGATTTTGTGCAGACCAAAGCAGGCAGACTTTATTAAACTTTATTCTCCCCATGTAACTGGAAAGCTGAGCAGAGCATGTGCTGTCAGCATGGACCTTTGAGAAATGGACTGGAAAGTTGTGTCTGAGGAGGAGAAAGAGAAGAACTGACAAGAGGGAAATGCAGTGGAAATAAGAGGGACTACAAATGGGAGAAGTGCAGGACAGGAAGGTGGGGACTTTCTTGGATTATTGTTAGGTTTGCGAGATTGTGACTTTGTTGTGACAAAGTAACATGGAAGATCTTCAGACAGGTTTCTTCAGGCTCTGCTTTCCAAGCTGCCAGGCCCTTGACTTCTTGCCTCCAGGTACAATCACACTGGGACACAATTCTTTGAGATTAAGAAGAGCAGACCTCTGACTGGGTAAGTGCTGGCAGCCCCTGCAGCTTTTAATCCTCACTTTAAAGTGCTGGAGCCTTGTTACTAGGCCCACTATTGGGTTGGTTGGTTTTTTTTTTTTTCATCCCCTGGACAACACAGGTGGCACTCAGGGCTTCCAGTACTGCAGCTCCTTTCCAGTTTAGATGGCTTTATTGTCTGTTGCCTGAGGCACAGCTAATGAGAGCTGTGTCTGGCCTTTCTCAAGGGCAAGAGTAGGTTTTGTTGCCACAAATCACTAAATCCAGGAAAATAATGTAAATATATTTCAAAGATGCCCAGATTCTGTCTGCTTCTAATTGGAATATAACTATACAGACTTCTGATGGATTCTGGAATTAGGTCCTGCCCTAAACAAGCTACTTAAAAGCCAAGTATCTTTATAGGTCTAAATTCATAGCTTCTTTGAATGCTTTTGCAGAATCTAGAGTCATACTTTGAAGGAGAAGAGGGATTTTTCTGACTTCAGATTCTGGGAAGAGCTGTGCCCTGTAAGTTCTTGGAGATAAGCACCTGGTTCTCCCTGACTCTTGGCCAGCATACTGGGAGTCTCCCAAGACTAGCTTCTTACTATTGGTCTAGTCCATAGACTTATGTGACCCCCAAATGTCTTGTGTTGTAATGAGAGCAGAGAGAAGGGCAGATAGTAGAGGCTTCACTGTCCTTGAACCTTGTGAGGCTAACATTGCTGGCTCTTGGTCCTTTATGGCTTATGCTTGTAGTCACATTTGTGTCCATCCAGAACTCACTGAGCCAAGTGACATGATCTCCCTGAGAACAGAGACTGGCCTAGTAGGCAGCTTCACTGCAATTCACTTAAAAGGAGTTCCTTGAAAGCAGCAACAGCATGTGGTAGAGACCTGGTTTGGATTTAATATCTTCCTAAAGAAGGTATTTTCTCCTGTTCCCTGTCCTCAGTGGGCCACCTTCTCTCCTGCAAACCTGCATTAGGTAGATAGCTGAAAACAGCTCAAGGCTGTACTTGCATAGCACAAGCCCTCTAACTTCCCTTGTCCCACTCTACAGGCTGATGGACCTGGCCAAAGAAATGACCAAAGAGGCCCTGCCAATAAAATGCCTGGAAGCTGTGATCCTGGGAATGTATCCTTTCCTCTTGGAGTTGTATGAGTCTGCCCATCCTTGTGTCTTCTCCCTTTTCCTCTTGGAATTATGCATGTCTGCCCATCCTTGGGTCTCCTCTCCTCTCTTATGATGCTTTGAGGCTGCTGCTAATACTGGTGCCAAGCCTTACACCCCTTTGTTTTCCCTTCCCCAAAACCTCACCAATAAAATCTAAATCCAAGCAGTTTTCTCGAAGTATCAGAACTAGTTCTTCAGAGTTGCTTCTCCTTCCCAGGAAGGATGATGCTGCTATGGACAATACAAGGGAGTAAAAGATAAATGAAGCATCTAAGGAACATCTAAAAAGGGGCAAAAATATTAGGTAGAGTTAGGTCAAGAAGTCCTTTGTGGAGAACATTGTTCCTCTACTGCAATGTTGCCTGCATGTGTTCTGCATTAAACTTAGGGAACCTCCCAGCAACTAATTCTGGTGTATGTCACTTGACTATTGTGTCTAACACTGCCTGCCAGCTTAGGCAGTACCTTTACTAATTCTAGACACGTGTTGTCTTTACACATCTTTCCCAGCTATCTTCCAGGCTTAGTCTACATCACTCAGGCTTATGAATTCCACCTGGAGGGGCAGAGATGGCAAGTGAATGGTTCAGAAGGGTAGTTTGGTGGGTGTGTTTTTTCTGAAGATTCCTTGGTTTGTGTGTTAAATAGTAGTTAGTGAACAGATTAAAACAGAGTAATAGTGCTACAGCACTACTATGGGGGCAATGGGATACAGTACATTTGAGGTGTTAGCATTGCAACTTCTGCATCAGAGCCACCTTCAAATTCACTTCCCTTTGATTGTCTTGTTGAAGAGGCCAACTCTGGTTTCCCCATGACCCTGCTGAAAGTAGGGCAGCTTGCAGTGAGCTGAACTCTTGATCTGGAGAACAAATGCTGCCAATGTGATGCCTGAATCAGTGGTGAGTCTGCTGAGCAGGCTGGGAAGGGTTTGAGCAGGAAGTATTTTGTCAAGAAAATGTTATCACCGGCTGTTTCCTGAACAGTGACTGCTGTCAGTTACCTCACCAACAACATGACCACACTGGACCGTTTCCCCATCAGCTTCAAAACCCACTTCTCAGGGAACTACTTCCGACACATTGTGCTGGGGGTGAACTTTGGAGGCCGCTACGGGGCACTAGGCATCAGCCGCCGTGAGGAGCTCATGTACAAAGCTCCTGTCTTCCGCACACTGAGCGAACTCATCTTCGACTTCGAGGAGGCGTATCGCCGCTGCTGGCACACTCTTAAAAAGGTGAAGCTGGGCCACTGTGTGTCCCATGACCCACACAGTGTGGAGCAGATTGAGTGGAAGCACTCCATCCTGGATCTAGACAAGCTAACACGGGAAGACTTCCGCAAAGAGCTTGAGAAACACGCCCGTGATATGAGGCTGAAGGTGAGCACCAAGGATGGAGTAGCTTGCTGCTGCACCTGCTGCTTTGCCTGCCTGATGGCATGCTAGGGGAATGAAGCAGCAGAATGATCTCCTAGACGGTAGTGGAATAGAGGGTGAATTGGAGGCTTGGGCCACTTTTCCTTTATACAAGGCTGGTCCCCTATTGGACTTTCATGCAGTACTGCAGTTAGGATTATCTTGGACTGCATACAGCCCTTGGAGCCACAGCTGTCACTGTAGCATGCTTTTCCTAGCTTCTGCATTTTTGCCTTGCCTTTTTGTGGTTTTATTCATAATTAATTGGTAGGCTTTGTGTTGTCTAGTTACTACTTGTATTGGTTTTCTGCTTATGTTGCTCTTAATTTTTCTCTCAGATTGGCAAAGGAACTGGGCCATCATCTCCCACCAAGGACAGAAAGAAAGATGTTTCCTCCCCACAAAGAGGTCAAGCCAGCCCCCACCGGCGCAACAGCCGTGGAGACCGACGGTGAGTGGGGCTGGGGCTGGGGCTGTTGACAGAAGACCCATCTGCAGTATCTCTCTTTTACCCACACACTCCACCTTGATGTCTGGTTTTGGATCCTTCTGATGTTCTTTGCAACAGGGAATTCCTCCTTAGTCTGTGCCTTTATCATTGCTTCGGGACTCAGGGACAGCTGTTGCATCATTTCATTGGCAAGGAGGAGGAAGGCAGCTCAAATCTTGGCAGCTGATATTTAACCTTACACACACAGGTCTGAGCTCTGGTATCTCACAGACTTGTACCCTAAAAAGATTCAAAAAATCACACTGCTGTCAGTGAGATTGTTTTCCTGAAACTGATGTCGGGTACCAGAGTGGACTTCCTACTCCTCCTAACCTGCACTCTCCTCTGTGAAGGTTGCAGAATAATCCTGCCTTTAGTAGTGCAGCATAAGCCTGAAGCTTTCCTGTACCTTTTCCCATGCTATTATCTCTATGTGCAGCAGCCTCCTGATTGGGGGGGGAAAAAAGAACAACAACAAACCCAAACAAATAATAGTTTCTAAATAGGTCTTGCCCTCTTTGTTCACAGACCATCTGGTGAGAAGAAGCCTGCAGATTCCAAAGCCATGCCAGACCTCAATGGGTACCAGATCCGAGTGTGATGAAAGCTGTGCCATATATGCCTGTATCCACAGACTTCTTGCTGACCACAAATGGGACCTGGACCCACCTGCAGTGATTCTGACAAAAGGCACAGGGGAATGGGAGCAGAATATAGTGCTGATCTTCCCAGGTACTTCCTAATGGGCCAGTCCCAGAGCTGGATTCCATGGGTCTCAGAGGATTCACCTGCCTGTGTCTGGAAGAGGTGTCCATCTTAACTCACTGAAACAAGTATTAAAAAGAAAAAATAAAGGTCTGTACATTGGTGGAAGTTTGCTGCAGGAAGAATATGAAGGTAGTGGAATAAGCAGAATTGCTTTTTTTGTGTTGACAGCAAGTAGCTGAAGTACCTTGTCAACAATATTTCTTCTGTTTGCACAGAAGTCTTCAACCCATGCAAGGCCTGCAGGGCTGAGGGAGAAGTGATGCTGGAATGGAATGTCCCCCACATCTTGTACAGAAACTCCTCTTTTTTTTCATTATGAACACTGTTTAGCATTGCTTTTATGAAAGACAGAGCTGAATTTACTCAGCTTGATATATCGATCATTCAGGGGTGTCTCATCAGGACAAATGACATCTTGTGTGCTTAGTCCTGCCTATTTCAAAGCATTTCATTATCGCTGAGTGGGTAGACAGTGGGGTGATGATCCTCTTTATCCACTGTGATGCTGGAGAGCTGTTGCATTAAGTCCTTTTGTGGTTGAGTGGGTCAGGATATGCCTATGCCATTGCCATATGAAGAGAGGCAGAGACACCTCAATTGTCCCAGTAATGGAGGCAGGGAGTGGTAGAGACTGGTGGGAAACCTGAGTCCTCTCTTTTAACTTCTAGCGACTGCTACTGTGAAAGCTTGCAGAAGGCAGTTCAGTCACTGAGAGATGAGTTTTAGGAGTGAATAGTTAAAGGATTTAATGATGTGAACAGGTTTTACAAGCTCTTTCCCTTTCCACAAGGGTCTTGCTCCTTCCTCACTGTAGTATTAGTGCTAGGGTTACAGACACCTGTTAGTGGGAATCCCTGCTCAAGTGATTGCAGCTGCTTTCTTGACAGCAGAGCCTGGAGCTTCCTGAAAGCAGTTTCCCACACCAGTGCCAGAGCTGTGTTTGTGTTTGGGCTCTGCAGACAGCAGCAGCACTTATGCTTGCCTTCCCCAAAGGGCTGGGCCAGGCCTTGCTCCCTGTTTACAGCCTTGACCCTTCCTACGCTTCTTTCAGGGGAGTGTTGTACTACTGATTAAGCAGCATAACGCTTGTCAGAATCCTGGAGTGTTGTCAGGCCTCTCTTAAGAGGCCTAGGGCCCGGAAACAGTGGGACTGTCAGAAATCAAAACAGCAGGGGCTTGATGTGATCTGGATGCGTGGGTCTGGGGGATGCAAAAATCTTGTGATTGGGAGTGGGAGTATCCTTGAGAGAAACTGAGTTTTGTTTAATCACAGCACTGACAAGGAGCTTAAACTTCATGAAATACTACATGTTTAGTTTTGTCAGAATTGGGTTTCTACCTGCCGGTGCTGTTTTGTTGCAGTATCACACCCTCATAGAAGCAGTGCTATTTTGGTCCCAGAGAATGGGTTCTTATCCCCAAATAAATCAGCTCTTCTGCTGAGTTAAGTGTTAATCCTTGAAGCACCACCCACAAACAATTTAACTCAGGCCTTCATAGGTTCCTGCTTGTACATTCTTAACTGTGATGTAACTTGCAAGGCGCTATATCCATAGCACTGCAGGCTGTCCTTCCAAGCTCTTCGTAGTGTGGCCTTTTCTGCTACACTGTACAACTGGGAGGACAATCCATAGGGAGGTGGCAGAATTTACTGCTGATCCATGATAATGGTAATCCAGGAGAGGATGCCAGCTTGCCACAGTGCATTGTGACACCTGTCCTGTCCTTTGCACTCCAACTACATACAGCAGTTTGAAACTTGACAGCAGAAGGGAGGCAAGCACCCATGTGAATGTGTCTTCTGGTAAATTTTGTGTGGTTTTAAGTTAACAGGTATACTGTCTGGATGCTGACAGTGATGTTAGCTGTAAATAAGTTACCTGTAAATAAGATGGGTCACTTGGAAGCCACAAACTGCCTCTGCATAATGTTTGCTGTGCAACGGACTCAATGTTCAGGTGCCACTATGAATCCTACGATAAACAGAAGCAGCAGTCAGCAAGGGAGGCCAAGTGCCAGGTTTTATTAGAGTGGATTAAATCCAGAAAAAACAATGACAGCCACTTTAATAGTGGGATGTATCCTCACCATGATTTTGGTTGGTTAATTCAGAGTAACGGGAAAGCTCTTGAAAATAGTTAGTACCTTCATAACCTTTAATGAGCCTTTTTAGATGGAAAGGAAGAGAAGTATGTCGAAGGGAAGAATACTTCAAAGGAAATGTGGTAAGTGAGGGGTCAGCTGCAAGCTAATAATGCTTTCTTGAGTGGAGAGAAAAAGGGACACTCAGCAGTGTTGGATCACCAAGAGGGAATGGTTTAAAATGCTTTCTTTTTTGACCTGGTAGTTAAGCATTTTCCTTCAGGACGTAACTAAGACCAATAGAACACCAAAAGAAGTGGATGTTTAAGGAATGAATGACAAGTAAAGGTTAAGGTCTCTTAATTCTCAGCAAGACAAGAATATTCTCTATGAGTATTTAGATCTACTACTGTGTTTGTTAGGAGGCAACTCTTGTGTATTTGATGATGACTTCTCAAGATGTACGCAGTAGCAGATATGAGCCCTCCACCAGGGTTACCATTTCAAGCCTTCTGCTATGTCTCTCTCTGTGGTAGAATTCCTGCCCCTTACTATTTTTCCAGTTCAGCAGATGGTGCAAGAAATTGGAAAATAGCTGAACTGTTGTCCCACTCCCTCCATGCTTGTTATATGAGGAATCACTTCAGTACAAAGCTTACAAAGCTTAACTTCCTTGCTAACAAACAAGAGAGTATCATGGCCCTGTGACATGGAGGACTACAGCAATCCAGTTTTATGCTGTAAGAAACCAGAGGGTACAGTGAAAGATGAACTTTTGCACTTCCACTTCCTTCTTCCCTCATCCACCAGCTCTGGCTTCTGATCTGTCTGCCTTTAACCATAAGTTAAAAAAAAAGGCTGGCAATGAGTCTCTTTCACTTCTGCAATCTTTAGAGCTACAATGAAAATAAGGAACTAGATTGCAACTCATATTCAGTGCCTGCAGAACAAACAAGGTGAATCTTGAGGAGTCCTATTAGATGTTTAAGGTTAAATATTAATATGGTTCATGTAGCTCTGGAGTATAAAGTTCACTGTTCAGTAGGTCTCATCTGTTCTGCAGTACATGTCCTTCTGAACTCTGGAAGACAACTGCATGTGCTAGGAATGGACAGACACTGCCTGTGTTGTATGTGAAGTCTAGGTGGGCTTTGAAAGACTTGAACAACTGCTGATCTAATAGCAAACTATCCAAAATGTAATGCAAACCCTGAAAAAAAGAGTTCCTCTTTATACTTTTCTGGAGACAAGTCCCTTGATACCTGGCCAACTACATTTGTTTAATGAATGAGTGGATTAATGAGCAAAACTTTCTGCTACAGTGTCACTGATGCAAAGGTCATATGCTAAAGAGCAGGTTGGGTGTCCACCACCAGTCTTTTTAACTCTGATAAAAGCTAAAAGTGTCTTTAGGAACTTAAGGTATGCTAGCAACTGTTTTAGATGAGAGTGGAGTGGTTTTTTTTTTCAACTATCTTACCTGTGTGCCACTGTATGGGTCAGTACACAGTATGCTTTGATCTACCAGAATAAATTACTCCAGAAATGGGGTTGAAACATAGTTTACATTTATGCAGGAGTTTTGTTGCTGTTGTCAGATCTGCTTAATGTGATTGTGGGGTTTTTTAGCTATTACAAGTGAAAGCCTTAATCACATGCCAGCCCCTTAAGATAGGCTCACATGTGCTGTTATAGACTGAAACAAGACTGTCCTTAAAAGTGCATAGTTTAAGAAACCATAATGAAGAGAAGAATGCTCCTGTTGCCAAAGGGCAAGAGTCTGAATTGCATGGTCTTGACCATGCTCTAGTGGCTAATCACTTCATGTGGTTGCTTTGGCCTTTGCTTAGGAGCAAATGCTCCTTCTAAGTTAAATACTTCAAGTGGTTCCTATGATCAGGTACTATATGTAAGGAGGTGGTGCCCTGTGTCCCATGCAGTGTGTGTGTCAGTCTGGCTGAAATAACACCACATATTCCTGTGGTCTTGCACTGTTACGCTGCCAACATTAAAACCTGCATTATGGATTTTTAACTCAGCCTAAGAAAGCAAGTGCTACTCTGGTTTGGCCTTTACTCTGCCAGAGCAAGGTGAAGCTGGTCCAGCCAAGCTAAACTCTTTTAGAAAGTTAATATTTTTGTCTGTTTTCTGAGCAAGTGTTTATTTGTATCACACCAGTCTCCTTTAGTGGTGCCCTGGCCCTATCTGCTCATGAGCAACTGATTTTAGGGTCAGAATGCTACTGAGTCCCATGTCACCTCTGCAAAGCAGAGTTTCCTTTCAGGTCTGGGTTGAGATGGTGCTAGTGGGACCAGAGATCCCCTTCCATGCACATTAGTATTCTATTCTAGCATTGATAGGGTGCTCTAAAATCATTTACATCTTTATCAGTGGTACAGCTCAGAACTAGGGAGATGGAAGTTTCTCTCATTAAGAACAGTCTCATGTGTGTCTTTTTGTATTCAATCAGTGTGGTTCTGTGTTCTTATGTAGCCAACACAGAATTCATATTTAGATTTAGTTCTTACTGCACTTCCCTTTCCCTCATATTGATACTTCTTCCTGCTTTCTTTTTACACTTAAGACAATAAAATGCCCTCTGTACTGTTCTCAGCTTGTGCAGAGAAAACAAGATGTCTGTACTGTCTGTCCTTCCAATTTAAATTTCCCATTACTGATCAGCTGAGAAGTCAAAAGCACAGCCTTGTGTGATGCTATCAGACAGATTACATATAGATGCCCTGTACTAGCAACACTAAGCAGATGAAACAACTCTCATTCTCCTTCAGTCATCTAACAGGTGAGTATGTCTGTACACACAAGCTAAAACTCACCTTTTCTTCTTGGAAGCATCATCAATTGGGCTATGGGGAAAAAAAAAAAAAACAACCCTGTGGATACAGCAACAAATATTTCAGTCTTGAATATGTGAGGATTAACTCAAGTGTCTGCTCACACTGCTTAATTTCCTCAACAGATGATCCAATCTCCATTCCTGGACTGAAAAGCAATTCTGCTTAAGGTCTGTAGTCAGTGGCCTTCCAAACTGATGACCTCATCAGGACTTCTCGAGACAAATGCTGGGTTAATAAAGGACAGTCAGCTGCAAGATTCAGTGCATTTCCCCAGCAAGGGGGATCCAACAGTATTCAGGCTATCAACTTTCAGGCATAAGATACCACTTCTCTCTAGGGAAATGAGTAATAGCTTGAGATCAGGGCCAGGATGTAGGCAAGCCAACAGTGTGTAGAGGAGAGGAATAAACAGTCCCTAATCTGCAACTGCAAAGAGGACAACCCATGCAATAGCCCCTTTTAGCTAAGTTAATTACATGAAGAGCTTCTGCCCAGAGAGGAAGGAATTGCACAGCACCTAGCAGATGGTATGAAAACCTAAGAGGAAAGTAGCACTTGATAAGCCTGCATGGCTTGTGTTCAAAGTGTTCAAGCCCAGGAGATGAGAACAGACTTCAGCAGCAGTCTAAAGCTTCTTGCTCCCCTCACTAATACTTTATTACCAAAAAAAAAAACAAAAAACCAAAACACCCAAACCCACCAAAAAAACCCAAAAATGCTGTGACTTCTATAAACACTTACTTCAGATGCTTGCTTGAAAATATACATAATGATTGCCAGACAACAGAGTGAGAACAGCAAAACAGTGACTTGGCCACAGCTGAGATTAAAAACAAGATCAGGTTTTCCCTCTGCTATGGATAGTTCCTGCAGTTCTAGGTTTTTTACTCCATTAGAGATCAAGCTACTTCTACCTTCATGGAAAGGATGCACATCTCAGTGAAGCAGTAAGAAAACAAAAAACCCACAATGAGCTACTGCGCTGAAAAGACCAAGACTGCAAATCTTAAAGCTTTTACATGCCTAAAAGCATGATTTCTGCACCTTTACTCTGCTTTTGTCAGACCCCACCTGGAGTACTGTGTGCAGTTCTGGAGCCCTCAGCACAGGAAGGACATGGAACTGTTGGAGTGGGTCCAGAGGAGGCCACGAAGATGCTCAGAGGGCTGCAGCAGCTCTGCTATGAGGACAGACTGAGAGAGTTGGGGCTCTGCAGCCTGGAGAAGAGAAGGCTTCCAGGAGACTTGATAATAGCCTTCCAGTATCTGAAGGGGGCCTACAGGAAGGCTGGGGAGAGACTATTGACCAGGTCTTGCAATGTCAGGACAAGGGGCAATGGGTTTAAACTGGCAGAGGGAAGATTTAGACTGGATGTTAGGAGGAAGTTCTTTCCAGTGAGGGTGGTGAGGCACTGGAACAGGCTGCCCAGGGAGGTTGTGGCTGCTCCCTCCCTGGAGGTGTTCAAGGCCAGGTTGGAGAAGGCCTTGAGTGACCTGTGCTAGCGGGAGGTGTCCCTGCCTATGGGAGAGGGTTGGAACTAGATGATCTTTCAGGTCCCTTCCAAACTTACCATTCTATGATTCTATGGGAATTGGACTACATGACCTTTGGAGGTCTCTTGCAACCTAAACCATTCAATGATTCTATGAAAAATGCATTCATGAGCACCATTCAGGCAGGGACTGCAAGATTATGGAGCAAAGATGTGTGCCATGCTGTGGACAACAGACTGCAGTTAGCTGAGTTGGCTCTCCTGGAATGTATTTTTATTTTGGTACAGCAACTGCCATTATACCTCCAACTTTACTATGGAGGACAAAAGGAGAGGAATAGCTTTAGAATAATTACTGCATTCATCTACACTCAGTTCAGTAGTGGCTCCTGTAAGTGGCCAAAACTGAATAAACATAAGACTGCTGTAGGTAGCTTCCAACCCAGAAAGAAATGGCTAAAAAGCTGAAGAACTTTTAAGGCTTTAAGTAGATTCTTTTTTGTGTGTATGAAAGGGAAAAATGGATCAAACAAATGCATCTTTTGTTGTAGTACATGCCAGTATCTAGTTTAGTCCTCCACCCATTTGCCACCTCAGCACCTTGAAAACTGCTTTTTGTCTAATCGAAGCAAGGAAAAAATGTCCACCTCTACAATGCAGCATTCCTGTTCCTTTAGAGCACAAGAATATGGACTCTAGATCTGAAATAAAATAAATAAATGGAAAGAGCTTCAAGACTAGAATGACATTTTCAGTGGAAGCTGCTGGATAACTTGTCTGGACAGAAGAAGTCAAATTTGTACAGCTGACAAAAGCCAGTAACCTTAGGCATGCTAGCTGTTACATCAGCCATCTTAACATTACAGCAGGTGAGTTCTCTACACAAAGTCAGTATCACCCTTTGAAACACGATACAGTGCTTACAGTGGCAGTGAAGGCACAGATTGCACATTTCAGCATGAGACTGCTAGGGAAAGCACTTCAGGCCAGGCAGCTACAGTAAGGGAAGGCGTGAGCCATAGCCAGCAATTCAATTAACTTGCACAGCTGGAAGCCTCCTGAAAGGAGACGATCTTAAGGCTTGTGTGCTTCTTTATATGACCCACAAAAGGCTTCATCTAGATTTGGATGAACCATGGATATATCTGCAAATTCCTAACAGTACACCAAATAAATGTTCACTGCATGGGTGGTGGCACTGGGAGTAGAATTTGCTCTGTAGCAACATCCTGCTTTGCAGACTGCCACCACCAGTCTCAAATATCATTACAAGCAGTTAAAAAGATTCTCTGAGATGGTGAACTGTTACTAGAGCCTCTAAGAGACTCCTCAGAGAAAAGGAACTAAGGTCAAGTACATTACAGAGTTCTGTGCTTCACAAACCAGGTGGCAGGGCAGGGGGGCAGCAATGATAAAACTTGAGCCTTTTTTTAATCCCCCGTTGTATATAACAAGAATTATTCTCATCTAAATGTTGGTTTCAGAGCTCTCACCCTTCCCACTTAACTCTTCAGGGCTGAGGGAACCCATTATAGCTTGACTTCTGGGCTGCATCAAGAGAAGCAGGGCCAGCAGGGAAGGGAGGGAATTCTGCCCCTTTACTCTGCTCTTGTCAGACCCCACCTCCAGTACTGTGTGCAGTTCTGGAGCCCTCAGCACAGGAAGGACATGGAAGTGTTGGAGCAGGTCCAGAGAAGGCCACGAAGATGCTCAGAGAGCTGGAACAGCTCTGCTGTAAGGGCAGGCTGAGAGAGTTGGGGCTCTACAGCCTGGAGAAGAGAAGGCTTCCAGGAGACCTTAGAGTAGCCTTCCAGTATCTGAAGGGGGCCTCCAGGAAGGCTGGGGAGGGACTATTGACAAAGTCTTGTAATGACAGGACAAGGGGCAATGGGTTTCAACTGACAGAGGGAAGATTTAGACTGGATGTTAGGAGGAAGTTCTTCACAGTGAGGGTGGTGAGGCACTGGAACAGGTTGCCCAGGGAGGTTGTGGCTGCTCCCTCCCTGGAGCTGTTCAAGGTCAGGTTGGACAAGGCCTTGAGTGAGCTGTACTAGTGGGAGGTGTCCCTGCCTATGGCAGGGGGTTGGAACTAGATGATCCTTGAGGTCCCTTCCAAACTTACCATTCTATGATTCTATGACACTATTTAAACATTGAGTTTATATTAAGATTTAGCCCTGAAGAATTCCACCTACAGCTTTTAACTGAAGAAATACAGCTCCATATAACCCCCAGACATCAGTAACTCTGAAATTTAAATGGATCTGGTAGTTGTGGGAAAACAGCTGCTGGAGAGTTATCTCATAAGGAAAAAGCATGGAGGAAGAAGACCTCAAGGAGCAGCCAAGTTTCATTTATAAGAAAGAAATTAAGAGAAATTCCATTGTTTACTACTCATCCCATCCCACGTAATGGGGAACACTGATTATAAAGGGCATCCTCCTGAAGCAATGAATTTAAACCCTTGAGAAAGTGAAGGAAATCCAACTCTAAACAGTGTAACACAGCTTAGCAGCTGTGGTGCAATCCGAGCTGCTGTCAAATATGTGTTTGCCTCTATAGCTGCATGCTCCTGGAGCTTAGGAGACTGGTAACAGGGTACGTACATATACTGCAAGTGGTCTCTGGCATCCTCTCCCTGAAGTACCAGTCTCCCTGAGCTCTGCATCACTACTAACATCATGTAGATGATCATACCACTATGGTATCTTCCTTTTCTGAGCACAGTAGATATTCCTATTGTTTCCCTTTTATAACCAGCTTGGCTGATACAGCTGAAGGCTGTGCGGCCATCCAACGAGACTTGGACAGACTGGAGAGCTGCGCACAGATGAACCAAATGATGTTTAACAAGGACAAGTGCAGTGTCCTGCACCTGGCAGAAATAATAAACTACACCAGTACAGGCTGGGAGGTGATCTGCTGGAGTGCAGCCCTGTGGAGAGGGACCTGGAAGTCCTGGTGGATAACAAGTTATCCATGGGACAGCAATGTGCCTGTGTGGCCAAGAGGGCCAATGGGATCCTGGGGTGTACTAAGAAGAGTGCATCCAGCAGATCAAAGGAGGTTCTCCTCCTCCTCTACTCTGCCCTGGTGAGACCTCATTTTGAGTACTGCATTCAGTTTTGGGCTCCCCAAATTAAGAGAGACAGTGATCTGCTTAAGAAGGTCCAGTGGATGGCTACAAGGATGATTAGGGGAATGGAGCACTGCCTTATGAGGAAAGGCTGAGTGATGTGGGGGTTTTTAGTCTGGAAAAGAGAAGACTGAGAGGGGATTTAATAAACATTTATAAATATCTGAGGACTGGGTATCAGGAGGGGGGGACAACAGGCTCTGCTCACTTGCTCCCCATGACAGGACAAGAAGCAATGGATGTAACTTGCAGCGCAAGAGGTTCCACCTCAACACAAAGGGGAATTTCTTTACTGTAATGGTCACAGAGCTCTGAACAGGCTCCCTAGAGAGGCTGTGGAGTCTCCTTTGGAGATTTTCAAGGCCTGTCTGGATGCATTCCTTTGTGATCTGAGCTAGGTGTATGGTCCTGCTCCAGCAGGGGGGTTGGACTCGATGATCTCTTTGGGTCCCTTCCAACCCCTGACATCCTGTGATCCTATGATCTATTTAAAGACCTGTCTGTAAATCATCAGCAAGCTATGCTAATGACAACTAGTCGTACATTTAGACCAGGAAAATGTTAAGAGATACATCTGAAATGTATCTGGAATGTGCCCCACCACAATTTGTACAAATCATTACCACAGCCTCTTACTGTATCACTGTGTGCTACTGAAGCACCGCAGAGTAAGTTACTTTCTCCCTACAACTCTGGGAGACTCTTTCTACCCACCTCACCTCCAAACTTCCCCTATTGACCCACACAACTGGAGGCATTCACAGGTCTCCAGACCCATCTGATGTTAAGTCCATCTAAAACACAGGTTTTTTTCAATTTCCTGCAACAGGCCAGCTCCTTAGGGCTCCACATCAGAGCTACAGGGTCAGTGGTCAAAACAACCATAGCAATCAACTCTTCAGCTCTGCCTTCGTGTGTCTGAAGCTGTATGCAGTCACTAGCAATAGTCCTATATTTCTGCAATAGCTTCACCTATTAATGTCCAAGAAATAATGTGTGAGCCAGGGCTTCAAGAGCTGCAGGTCCCTCCAGGAGCCTTCTATTCTTCAGAAAGAAAACTCAGACTTGCAGGCAGTCTGAGTGTCCAGTGTTCAATCACAAAACCATTCTAAATTCATACCATGCTATTTCATGCATCAAGAAAGAAAGTACTAGCTTGACCTGTGGAACATTATAGATACAGCTGGAACCTTAAAACCTCCATGAGATGCCCACATGCAAGCTACCCAAAAGAAATAGTGAATATTTGGTTTAACGTGGAAGAAGCACTTGTGACATTGAAGCACAGATCCTACACCTCAGTTACAGCACAGAACTGGCAGGGTGCTTCAGCCTGTGCAGGGGCAACTGGTTCATCTGATAGTGCACTATGCACACCTCATGAGTCTCAACAAGTAGGGCAGGAGAGCTGCTTTCACACAAGTGCCACTCCCCCACTCCTCAACTGACCCTCAGATGTAGCTAGCAATTACAACTGAAGCAGACCGCCAGAGCTCTAAATGCCAACACTATGTGTCAGAGTGTTTCGTTTTAGTGGGGTTTTTTTTTGCTTTTGATTGGTTGTTTTCCAACCTTTTGCATCTCCCAAGTTTCTTATTACAATGTTACCAGCTGGTAGGAGTTACCTGCAACCAGGCAGCTTTCTGCCAACCTCTATTCAAGCCTGGAAGAAAATAAAGCTCTCAGTTAACCAGTTTCCCTTTCCTCCTCTCCCTGTACTAATACAACCAATTACAGAATGAGAACAAAAGTTTTTGCAGGAATTAGTGCAACTGCCAGATAAACAGAGGCATAGAAACGTGCAGCTCTGCTTCCCTCCCTGTGTACAGCCAGTACCACACCAGAACTGTGAATTTAAGGGCAAATAAAGCTGCAAACTTACACCCCCCCTGAATGTTGTTGCCTTATGCAGACTCCCACATCCCAACTGGGGTAGCAAAAGCTACCCCACATATCACAGCATCTGGCAGAGGCAACAAGGGAGGAATATGCAGTCCTTACACAATCATGTGGGCACAGAACACAGTCCTCACATGGACACCTTGCTTCTGTGCTGTTTACAGAAGGCAGCTGTGAAAAATCAGCAGTACTTGCTTTCTCTGGGAGGAGGTGGAGGGTTCCTGAATGCAAACCATTTTGTAAGACAAGGCCAATGCCAACTAAACCACCTCTGGGATTTAAGGATGTGCTGAGAGACAGCAGCTAAGCCCACTTCTTTCCTCCCTCTCTTATGCAGCTAATTTGTCATCTCTTTCATGTCCCAGTGAGCAAAGCCTTGTTAAGCAAGTCCTCAGATGGTTCAGTTGCCACTAGCACAAGGTGCTGCCTTGACTTTGTGGGATTTTTCTCAGATTAGAAAAACCTTTATTTTTCAATTTAAGAAAGCAACAGTTAAAATATGAAAGTCCCCCAATACAACTCAGGAAGAGAGGACAGTTTTTCAAGTCTCCTTGTGCCTTCCCACAAAGAAAACAGAGATGAGACTGGATTTCTCTGCCCCATTTGTGAACAGAAGATTGACAATGTTTCTGTCTACACTGCTTTCATCTCTCAAGGGAAAACCAAGCACCAAATGTCAGCTTGACCTGGGGAACATGCTCTAGAAACACGTATAGTTCCATTGGTTTTGTACTGGCCAAGCCAATACTGACAAAAGTACACAGGTGAGACACCACAGATACACTGAGATCCAAGCACTTGACAATCTGCCTCAAAGCTACACAGCCTTTCTCCTCCCTGTCAGGGGCAGGAGTCAGTCCTACAGGTTCTACCTACCTAAACATGGCTGGCTCCAGAAGGCTGCAGTATGAACTTCAGTCTGGTACAGGAGGATGCTACAGGTTGGCTATCTGACCCCTGGAAGGCTGAACAGAATAGGAAGGGCACTGAGAAAGAGTAGGGCAAGCGGCAAGTAGCAGCCTTTCCATCTGATGTGATGGCCCTGTTGCCTTTCACATGCATTCTATTTTCATGTTTCTTTTGGGACCTCCCTCAGCTATAGCCTCCTAGGGTTGTAATGGCTTATAGGATGCTGTTTTCCATCTGATATTCACAGGGAGGATAGTAAGTATTTTTTCTGACAAGTGCTGAACTAGGTACTGTCCTCAGACTGGTAGAAAGGAAGGGAGCCTTCTCCAAGGCCTCTAGGCTTTTGCTGCAGGTCTATAGCTCCTGTGGGTGGATTTGTAGAACCTATGGCTCCATTCCTGGCAATCCCATTCCCTGGTACATTAGTCAAGCAGGCAGCTTCTTGTAGAAACTGTTCAACTACACAAACCCTTCTGGCAGCAAGACAGCCCTTACACATTATCAAGTAAAAGGCATTCCTAAGCAGTTAGCAGAGCCAATATTTTCAAAGATAACACAACAACTGGTCCTGGAAGATATAAACTATCACTGAGAGATTAAAAGAACCATTGTTCTGGTGTGAGCGAATGTTGGTGTATACATACCCCACCCCTTGACAGCAGTCAACCTACCTGAAGTAGGCAACATTGCCCCTCTCTTTCCTATCTCCTTGAAGATCTCACACAAAAGACAAATGAACAAAGGATTTCTGTTGGTTCCAGCAGCACTAAAACATCTGCTAGGCAAAGCAGTGGAACAAAAATCCCTTCAAGAGATGTAATGTCCAACTACAACTGGAAGCTCACTGGAACACTGCTGGGGTTTGCAGAGATGCACAAAATACCAATGCAAAAAGTGCTTCAAGTCTCCCACCCTTGCTTGTGGTGAGGGTGTCAGGACAGCAAGTGACTAAAAGGGCATGAGGAAGAAGAGTTTTCTTACAAATTGACTGTACAGTCCAAAGCCTCACCTGCTGTATTCAGAACAACTTTTCTTTAGGGAGAGGATACCAACACTAAGCCTCTCTGATGCTGGAGATCTCCAAGCCAAAGCTAGCCAGCAGGCAGAGATGATCAGATGAACAAAAAGGATTTGGTAAGCCATTTGCCAACAACAGAACATCTTCAGAGAGAAGGGAAAGGCGGCCAAGCAGTTTCAGGGCTCCATCTTTGTACAGCCTACGACCTGACAAAGAAAATCAAAAAAACATCAACCAGGGATTGGTGCTGCAGATAATTTTACACACTCAGAGGGATGCCTGTAAATGCTTTCCCATTTTTCTCCTGATGAACAAAGACAGCCTGAACAAACACTGCCTGCACCTTTGAGCCTAGATGTGAAAGCAATGAATATCCTGTAATACTGCTGTTCAGTGGTTTCATAAACTTGCAGGCACAGAAATCAAGTATATGCTAATTTCACCAGGCAGTCGCTTATATGGGAAGTTTTTTTCCTGGTAGCTAATAGCTTCGGATTCTTCCCTGAAGAGAAATTCATCAATTCATTCCAAACCTCCTACCAAAGTTTATTCTGATATGATCCAAAACAGCTCAAAGACAGTTCCTGGGTGTATTTACATGCATTTCATCAACAGAACTCCTGTTTCAGGTAGTAGAAAGGTGGTGCCATTGTAAGGTAACCAAATTGACCACCTTGTGAGGCCAGTGTGTGGTCTCAGTTAGGCCAGAAGTCCAAGCCTTGAACTTAAGACCCAGCACTGTCTGTTATCAGGAGCACAAGTAAGATATCCACACAAAAGAACAGAATCCATTCTGTTGTAGCTTCCTCAAGTCTTCATACACCTAAGACAAGCAGGAACTGTTTTTCCACAGTGCTTTACACATTTTCTTCTCATGACACCTGAGCAAATGCTGCTTCTATTTTGCCCATTATTTCAAAGTCACACCCTCTAGATCCACTCTAGCTTAACAAAATGCAGTGCCCAACACAGCCTGCATTCCGGCATGCCTCACAGGCCTCTCCCAATGTTACAGGGATAAGCCCCACACTGCCACACTCACCCCCTCTGTTCCCATTCTCCACAGGCTCTGCTGAGTAGAAGATATAATCAACGGTGGCTCCAAGCCCCATGGGCATCGTTGTGACCTCTGGGCGTCCCCTCTGCGGCAGAAAGTGGCTGTAGACAGATGTCAAGTTGAGGCCATGCCGCATAACGCCTGAAGACCTGCACATGAACAGCCACTGTTTACCAAGGAAGGAAAGAGAACAATGCAGTGTTCAGTACTGCAGTCACAGCTGAAGTTGCATGTTCCCTTGCTGTTGTAACTGTCCAAATTGTTTATACTTTGTGAACACATAAAACACAGTCTTTCAGAATTATAGACCTCACTTAAACCACAGGCTGAGGACTTCCTTTGTTTCCAATACCCATGCCCTTTGTTTTTGACCTCGCCAACATAATGCTGACAAAACAGTGCCCAGCTGCTGGGACAATCCTGGGTGAATCTGGCTCCCACAGACAGCCCTCCTTAATCTCTTCCACCCTCACATTTATTTCACTCTTCACTTCAGACAGATTTTCAGTGCTCAGGAAAACAAAACTGGGCTTGAAAACTGGAACCACTGAAGGAGCACCAAATTACCTTGGGACAACTGGCTGGGGATCTGGGTCTTTCACCGTGGCAGCAGGCTTGGGCCACTGTGCAGGGCATTCTGCAAAGAAGCAAAGAGATTCCAGACAGACATACACAGATCCTGGAACAGGCTGCTCATCCTAAGTCTGAAAAGTTTATATTGAAACCAAACAAATCTTTTTGTCCATGAAGAGCAGACAGCTTCCAGTCACACATACCTTAAAGAAAAATATTCAAAGGAAACCCCAGCTAACTAACTAATCCCAGCTAACACGAACATCCTGAGAGTAGATCAGTGTAAACAACTGAGAAGCCATGTTCTGCCCTGCTAAGAACATGTCCTTAAAACATATAATATTAATGCTCAGGCTACTTCAACCTTTGCTTTCAAAGGAAAGTTTATTTGCCTTACTCTTCAGCTTACTCAAAGGATGTCTAGAAAGGTTGAATAGAAACTGAAAGAGCAGAACCAGCCATACCACAAGGCCCAGAGGTCAGACAGTATCTACTGCGTACCAGCATCCAGAGACATCTATGTTGTGACTATTGCAATATTAGTCTTCCAGTTTATTCTCCTTCACCAAAAAAAAGGGAAAAAAATTATCTATGTATATATCTCAGTTTAAAATAAGCAGTCTCCAAATGAATCTGAATCTCAGTGAACCTTAAGGAACACAGTCAGTGTGCATAAGCATGCTGAGATTGTACTCCTCTGAGCTTTCATGGAATCTGCCAGTAATGACACAGCCACAGAAGGCACACTTCTGCCTTCAACTTTCCTCACCAAGCATTACTTCCACCATACATTTTTATCAAAACTGAACTAGGAGAGTTCCAAGATGGAAAATCTCCCATGGATACCTGGTTTAGCATCTGTCACACCCTCCAGGAGAATCAGCTGTGGTGGTCGTTCACAGGCGACACTGCAGAAACGAAACTGGAGCAGGAAGTCCCGGCTGTACTTTCGTCTGCCTGCAGAAAAAACATACAAGTTCAAAGAAGAAAATAACTACAGCAAAGTCCCATCTACAGGGAACATCTACATGCTCCTTAGACCTTTAAACCTCCCTAGTTTGAGAGAGGGTTCTGTGCCTGACTATTCTGATACCATAAGAATGGTAATCAGTTAATAACCTCAATGTAGAACAGATGTGCAAAATGCAGAACAGAGCACAGCAATTGCTGTCCCTTTAGTTAATGCAACAGTCACGATCAGCACCTTGATGGAAAAAATTAAGAATGCCCTCCAAGTTCAAGGGACTTTTAAGTAGATCAGTTAGTGTGTAACTCAAGAAAATGTCTGCTGAAGAAGAACAAAAACAGCTCTAGAGATTAAGCTGAATGCAAGTTTTACATTCAAGAAACTATTTACTGTGGGCTCCTCCTTTTTTCTAATCCTCTCCAAGGACAACAGAGACAGTCATGACTGTAGCTGGGCCCTTAGGAATGATTGCCTAATAGTGGTGTGCAAATACTGCCCCAAATTGTCCCCACAAGCATCTGCAGCTGAAAGCTGGGGCTGCAAAACATGGCTTAAAACTGCACAAAACCTTAAGTGTGGGAATGCCCAGGGAGGTCGCCCAGGGAGGTCACCCAGGGAGGTTGTGGCTGTTCCCTCCCTGGAGGTGTTCAAGGCCAGATTGGAGGAGACCTTGAGTGACCTGTACTTGTGGGAGGTGTCCCTGCCTATGGTAGAGGGTTGGAACCAGATGATCTTTGAGGTCCCTTCCAACCCTACCATTCTATGATTCTATGAATATAGAAGCAGAGATTGAAAGAATGGTTTTGGTTGGAAGGGACCTTTGAAGGTCATCTAGAGAAAAAAGGGTATAAATTTGACTACAGTAATAGACTTAGAAGAATTAATTAATACATCAAAGAAATGGATAGAAGATGAGAATCCTTGCTGCCTCATGCAACAGATGCCCAAGCTAAGCAGAGACAGCAAATCCCACAAACTGTCCATCCTCAGCAAATTCAGATTCTTCAATGCACTCTGGAGCTCACCTGGTTTCTTTGGCTGGCACGGGGTGACATACTGGCAGTTGTCCGTTATACCTAGTGAACTTGGCCACAGCGGGGCCAGCAGTTTCCGTGAATACAACTGATGGGAAAAATCTTCCTGACCAGACACCTGCAAGGAGGTCAGAAACAGGAAAAGAAACATCAGCAACATAGAGAAGAACTTTTGCAAGCTACAGACAATGTAGGTACATACTCTTGCCAAGAGAAGAAAGGAGAACACCCTCATAGAATGACATGAGCTAAGTTAGAGCTAGGCTACTCAGAATGTGCTGTAATTACAAACCTTCAGCAGTGGGCAACTGTCTTCTGGCAAGATACTTTACAGGCACCTGTTATTGAACTTATGACTGGTGGTCCTCAAGGGTCACTACTAGGTCCATTCTTGTTCAACATATTTATCAATGATCGGGATGAAGGAACAGAGCATAGTCTCAGCAAGTCTGCTGATGATACAAAACTGGGAGGAGTGGCTGACACACCAGAAGGCTGTGCTGCCATTCAGTGAGACTTGGACAGGCTGGAGGGTTGGGCAGAAGAGAATCTCACAAACTTCAATAAGGGCAAGCGGAGACTCCTGCACCTGGGGAGGAACACCACCATGCAGGCTAGGGGCTGACCCACTGGAAAGCAGCTGCACAAGTTCACCTTGAGCCAGCAATGTGCCCTCATTGCCAAGAAGGCCAGCAGCAATATGGGGTACATTAAGAACGTGGCCAGCATATCAAGGGAGGTCCCCTCCCCCTCTACTCTGCCCTAGTGAGGCCACTTGTAGAATACTGTATCCAGTTCTGGGCTCACAAATTCAAGAAGGACAGGTGACTACTGAAAAGCCCAAGAGAGGGTCACAAAGATTATTAAGAGACTTAAGCATCTCTCTTATGAGGAGAAACTGAAAGACTTCAGGCTCTTTAGCCTGGAGAAGATTAAGACTGAGAGGGGATCTTGTCAATGCATGTAACTATCTAAAGGATGGGAGTCATGAGGATGGGTCCAGACTCTTCAGTAGTACCCAGAAACAGGAAAAAGGGCAACAGGCACCATCTAGGACACAGGAGGTTTCACATGAATTTAAGGAGAAACTATTTTGAGAGTGATGAAGCACTGGAAAAGGCTGCCCTGAGTGGTTTCAGAGTCTCATTCACTGGAGGCTTTTAAAACCACACTGGATGCAATCCTGTTTAACTTGATCTAGGTGTACCTGTGATAGCAGGGAAGTCAGACTAGATGATCTCCAGATATCACTTCTAACCCCTAACCATCTGTGATTCAGCTTGAAAGATACAGCAACAGGTAACCACAAAAGACTCTAGCATAGGTTCCCATTTCAAACTGTTTTCAGATCAAACACCCACATATAATTTCTGTAAGTCTTGCGAAATTGTACTCCCTACCCTTCCAGTCACTCAGGAAAAAAAAAAAACCAAAACCAAAACAAAAACATAGGAAGGAAGGACCAAGACCTTAAATTAAGTGGCCTGTTAACCCTGGTCTGCATGAAGGGAAACCAAAAATGCAGCGGTGGAAATCACACACACATTTTCCCACTTCCTACCCCAGCAGCACTGCAGGCATTAAGAGAATACTGCTTGAATAACCAAATTCAGTATTTCCATGGAGGTGTTTAAGAGGAGGCGGCTGGATGAGGCACTTAGTGTCATGGGTGAGTTTATTAGAAGGGGTTAGGTGATAGGTTGGACACGATGATCTCAAAGGTGTTCTCCAACCTGCTTAATTCTGTGATTCTGATTTGCACTCCTTCCTCATGAGAGAAACAATACAGCCATGCACTTTCCTAGCAGCATAAAATAAAGAGCCAACCAATCCCACCTCTGGCTGACACCTACCTTCCAGGCTGGCATCCCTTGGTAGGAAAGTTCACCATTTCGGATGAATTTGTAGAGTGGAGAATCAGGTACAGAGTTCAGGTCTCCACACAAGATGACAGGATAGTGGTTGCCTTCAGCAGTTTTTGCAACCTTGTCAATCTCTGCTAGCAGCAAGGCCATCTGGGCCAGTTTGATATCTCCCCGCCGAGGATTGAACAACACATGAGTGTTTGCCACGCAAAGAGGACTGACTGCCTTCAGATGCAGGCTGTCTGGGAGCAGAGGCTGTAGCAGCAGCACCAAACCCACGTTATCCCGGTTGAGGACATCCAGGCCAGGACGGAAGTATTCTATGGGGCTAAGGCTGATCATCTGGAACCTGCTGTGCTTATAGCACACTGCACAGCCATCTGTCTTCGTCCCGGTTCTTCGTTTATAGACACACGCAAAGCCTGAAAAGAAAACCTCGCCTATTATTAAACAGTTCAGCCAGTCACTACCTCGGGCTCCCTCCATCAGCTGGGGAATTTGGCAAGTCTGTGCCACTAAGAATTTAGGTACAGCATTATACCCAATTCTGTTACAGTAATCACAGTTTATCATCAAGGGTATTTTTCTCTCTCCTTGTCTTTCTAGGACCCTTTCCGTTTTGTTACAGTGATCTGTCAAATCTAAGACATCATTTATAAAAGAAAGGGTAAGTGTCTATGTAGACAGTTCATAAGTAGGGTCAGTAGCCACTTCACAAACAGGAAAAGCTCTCTCAAGAGCCAGTGCTTTGAAGACACTAAGCAGGAAGCATGAGCTGGATGTACAGACCAGTCCCATGTGCAGGAGGTACAGACAGACAAAAGCAGAACATACCCATTGCCTTGAAAGTTGGTTCCAGCTGCTCCCAGTAATGGTTTTCTTGCACCTCCTGGAGACACAGAACCTGGAAGGAAGGCAGAGACCTCACTTGCTCCACCAGTTATTTGCTAGTTACCTTCCTTAGAAAGCGGATAAATACCAACCCTGCAACCAGAAAGGTCATCACTGCAACTCTGTCCTGTACTTTCCAGATAAGCAGTAACGTTCTTGGTCACATTAGTTTATCATTCAGTTTTCCAGTGAGGAGGCAGAAGTTCCTTCATCACACAAAGGAGATTCAAGGAACAGAAAAAGTCATGAAGTCCTCTTCTATGCAGGCTTCCCCTTAAGTCCTGCCTTACAAACCTGGTCCTTTCCTCCCCAAACACAATTATCTCTTCTTCCTCCGTTTCTGCTGTTTAAAGAATTTAAGGCCTACTATCAAAGTATAACCCCCCAAAAATGCATGCACAAGGCCTCAAACACTTTCAAAGGAATCAGTGTTCAGTTATCAAGCAGACAGGATCTTCCTAGGAAGTCCTCCCTCATGTTTTTGCTTGTTGCTTTTTGAACATGTTAGATCAGACGAGAAATTAAAATTTTGGATACTGATGTGGGAAAGGTTCAGTCATACTCACATCAGGATCCCAGTGCTGGATCTCCTGCAAAAGGTTTGGAAGGCGGTAGTTCCAGTTCAGGATGTCTTGATGACAGTGTAGATAGAGATCAAGGCCCTGTTCCACCAGGTCCTGAGCAAGGATGTTGTAAGACATGACTCGAAACTCAAAAAGATGAGTGTTCTTTGTGACCTGCTCCAGCGCACAGGGCTGGACAGAAAGATCTTCCCAATCTCTCCACAGAATCTCTGTATGTAAGAAACAAACAACCAAGTTACAGCCATGCTGGGTACCCTGCTGATACTTTTGTTGTCCAGGACCCAGAAAACAGCCATTCTTGGTCTCTAAGCTAGGATATTTTAGCCTCTGAGCAAACCCTCACCCATTCTGTTTATTTTAGGTGCTCTTTCTGGATGTCTCTGTATAGTTGACAGCGGGAATGGCATAACAGAAGATCAGAGTCAAGCATACTGAAGCCAACCAGCTTTTGGGTGTTTATTGTAAAGCCAGAACTTGGGAATGGTTTCTGGGAAACAAACACATACTGATGTTCAGATCAAAGGGTCTAACAGCACAGAGAGTACTAGCTGTGACCCAGCATCCCCTCAGCAAAAACTCACTTCACAGTTTTCACAAGCAATCCTGTCAATTTAGTGTGGACAGGTACAACTAATGTCTCTATGACAGCAAGCCCAGACACAGTAACCTGATCACACTCACTGCAAGTTTCAAAATCAAACATTAGATTCAAAGCAGTTACTACTGACCATGGTAGGGTACCTCTGTTGGGAGAGGACAAAGCTGTACTGTATCCTGAACGGGCCAGGTCAGGGGTTCTGCTGGCACAGTCTCTGTATGGTGTGCTAAACTCCAGGCCAGCACAGCTGGGTCTTCATTCTGCACATCTACGTTGACAGTGGCACAGCCAGCTATCTGGTGATCTGTCTGTGGTACCACAGCTGCCCAAGGGGCACTGCCTGCTACAGCCACTGCTTCCTCGGCTGAGTCGGTCACTGCACGCTCTTGTGGTTCTGAAGAAGCCAAGGTGTGTAGCTCTGTGAGCTGCTGACCAGCACACTGGGTGATTTCTGGAGCTGAATTCAGGTCACTGAGGCTAGTCATCAATAACTCTGAACCTTCTAACCAGTCTCTAGTAAGCTTAATTGACACTTCTCCCACTGCTGGAGCACTCTCACTGGCTGGCAAATTCTCTGGTCCTTCCTTCAGCCACTGCTGGAGAAGGGCTTCTTGCTCTTCAGGGATCGACTTTCCTCTGGTCGCAGTGAAGTCACCTTCTATCTGGGTGGACGTGCTCTTCGCCAGAAGCACATTCTTTCGACAGGTAAAGAAAGCATCTGCCATTTAAAAACAAAGAAAACTCAACATAAGACAGTGAGAAGTCCTTTCTTGCTCATTCTTTTATTTTTCTTATGCATTTGCAGTAACTGTGCAATGCAACCCCTCGGGATACCAACTCCAAGAAAATGATAGCCTGAATAACTTTAGCTGACTCCCCCTGAATGCCAGGCCACAGTCCAGTTCTAGTTACTAGCCACTGAAACTGTACAGGATGGTAATGGCTTTACCAACTCTAGGGATTGCAGTGCCACAAGCTGTCAGCCAAGCTGAAATGCCTGTGGAAACAATCAGTTCTCAGAAACAATGCAAAGGCACAAAAGCCAAGCTCTTGTAGATCACCACTTGGAGCAAGTTCCTTTTCAGGGGTTGTGTGCTGGTTTGAGGCTAATTGGAATATTTTAATGGAGAAAATTATATTATAGGCTGAGAAAAGAAAACAGTGGTGATGTCTGCTTCACTCATAGGCTTGCTGAGATGTTTAAGAATTAGGTGTTTTAAGAACATAAACATAGATAAGAGTCTCAGGCTTGCAGACACTCTTGGGCTGTCAAGCTCCTGGCCTTCTCCTCTCTGCCATGTAACTTAACTAACCACTTTCCTTTTAACTCCCCTGGCCAATCCTCTAAACTCACCCTGCACATAAGGCAAATCCTGGGGTAAGGTAGAGGGGTGGGAGAAGGTGGAAGGGTGGTTAGGAGCCCTTCCTGGGGTCTCTGATTTCTGGGAGGGGGACTGTGTTTCTGTATTACCTTTAATTTGTATATTTCTGTAACTATTCCTGTCTATTGTGTATATCTCTGCTTGTATATTGTGCTGAGCTGTAAATAGAGCTTCAGTCCTTAACTTCCAGCCGACTGTGTCTAGTCTGGGTGATTTTACAAAGTGTGGGGGCAGGGGGAACTCTCAAACCATCACAGGTTGAGTAAGAAAGTAATGGCTAACTAAGATGCTCAAACATACCACAAGAACGTGCTGTAGAAGAAAAAATGTTCTGCTACTAAGAGATGAGAAATAAAGACACAGAGGGACCAACACATGCAGTTAAAAGCCTCATTAAAGAGAGTATATGTGCTGAAGTAGTATTGGTAAGAATTACAGATCACTTGATGACTGACATCTGTGGTAGAAAGTTAAAAAACCTTGCTGTTAATGTCACACTTGAATATACAAATATTGGCAAAAGCAGAAAAAGACAGGGACCCTTTTCATTTGTATTTACATAAGAGAATAAGTTCATTTTGCTATGAACTCTGCACAGGCATTAGTCCCTACACTAGCAATTTTTGTCGTCCATGAACCACTTTTTCTCTATCCCTCTGACAGGCAGTCTGAGCAGGAACATACAGGAGTTAGCAACATTCATGTGTACTTTTACTCTATCTTTTATGTCAAGGCTTTCTGCATGTGCCAGACATGAAGCTTCAAGAACCATACTCTGTAGTATTTAAATTAAGTTCGTGAACGTCAGAAACACCTCTGCACTAAGGTACTACTTTTGTACACCACTAGCCAAGCACAGCTATTACAAGAGCCTGTTGTTACAGGATGCAAGTTGAATTTGACAAGAGTCAGCTAGTTGGTCGCTACAAACACAGGCCTGGGGAGCGGGTCAAGCACGAGGTTAGCTTTACACCAGCAGTCACCAGGGACAGTGGAGTAGCAGCAGAATCTAATAAACTAAGTGAAATACTGATACATGCAAAGCCAGAGTCCACCCCTAAGTCACCCGCAGGTCCTTGGGAAGTCACAGACCTCAGAGCCCATCTCCAAAGGCCTCCTCAAAGCTGCAGCACAGGCCTGGGACAGGCAGCTCGGACCTCCACACCGACTGCACCCCGCCACTGCTACACAGCAGCTAACAGCCGGTCTCCCAAAACCTGGGCCCGGCGGTGCGCGGCCTCGGCCCGGCACACGCCTGCCCACGCCGGCTCGCAGGGCAGGTCAGGGCCTCATCTGCCCGCTCCGGCGAAGGGAGCCACAGAGCAGCC
>VWZE01021859.1:74283-86578 GCA_013396675.1 Eubucco bourcierii
GGCCCTCCCGCCGCAGCCCCTCAGGCCGCGCGGGAGGAGACGAGGAGCAGCCGCGCCCCGCCCATCATAACCCTGCCGCCTGCTCCCCCTGGCCCCCGCCGCCGCCCGCCCGGGGCCGGGTTACCTAGGAGGGCCCGGAGAAGCCGTGCCGCCGGCAGCAGCACGTAGCAAAGCACTGTAGCAATCATACCGCCCGGCGAAGCCCGGCCTCCAGCGCCCTCAGCCCGGCCCCAGCGAGCCGACGTTCGCGACGCACCAGCCTCGCCCTCAGCAGCGACCTCGCGGCGCGGCTTCGGCCTGAACCGCAGTGCCGCGCAGGCACTTACCGCGCCGTGCGGCCGCCGCACCGCAGGGCCTAGACGCCGGCTCGGACTGGCCCTCCCAGCACGCTGCTCCGGGGCCACCCGCCCCCAGGCGACTGCTGAAGGCGGGTGGGGCAGCCGCCGCTGAGTGGCCCAGGTGGGGCCGTGTCACCCCTGCTGCGGGGGGGCAGGAACGCAGCCGAGGCCTCGCCCCGCCAAGGCTCCTCAGCCTTCGGGTGTCTGGCAGTACTGCTCTGCCCTGAGGGTGGCGAGTTGTGACCCTAAGCAGGGTCATAGAGGAGGGCCACGAAGATTATCAGAGGGCTGCAACAGCTCTGCTATGAGGACCGGCTGAGAGATTTGGGGCTCTGCAGCCTGGAGAAGAGACGGTTTCCAGAAGATCTTAGAGCAGCCTTCCAGTATTTGAAGGGGGCCTACAGGAGGGCTGGGGAGGGACTATTGACAAGGTCTTGCAATGACAGGACGAGGGGCAATGGGTTTAAACTGGCAGAGGGGAGATTTAAACTGGATATTAGGAGGAAGTTCTTCCCAGTGAGAGTGGTGAGACACTAGCACAGGTTGGCCAGGGAGGTTGTGGCTGCTCCCTCCCTGGAGGTGTTCAAGGCCAGACTGGAGGAGGCCTTGAGTGAGCTGTACTAGTGGGAGGTGTCCCTGCCTATGGCAGGGGGTTGGAACTAGAGGATCCTTGAGGTCCTTTCCAGCCTTGCCATTCTGTGATTCTATGATGGCAGGCTTACTGTCCACCACCCTGAAATTTGTGCTTTCAAACAACAGTTTTCGTGCCCTGTTCTCCAACAGATCTATACACAAATTAAAATTTCCAGGTTATTTTTTTCCCCTGGAAGGCCACCGAACAAATAAAGCCCTATTTACTTCTGGTAAGTTAATTCCACAAGCTTTTCAAACACAGTTGATGATAGCCAAGGTTTTGCAAAGTGAAGCCTCTGTGTGGACAAAAAAACACTGGGCATGGGTGAAATACCTGTCCAGGAGTGTGTGCTGTGCACAGGTCATCACAGCTCTGCAAAACGCTTCTTTCTCACCTAGGCACGAGCATGGTGTGGCCTCTGCAGCTTAAGACCTGCTCCAAGTTGAAACCAGACAGTTCCATATGAAAAGAGAAGTCCTCACTGAAGTCCGCTTTTTCACTTCATTCCACATTCAAACATGAACAGCATCTAAAGGCAAATAGAGCAACGTGAGCACTGCTACAACTTTTTACACAAAATACACACTTCTAATGTGTGATCTTAGTAGCATTTTTCCAAACTCAAATCTTTTAAGATGAGCTCTTACAATGAAGTCAAGACTCATGTCATCCCTGCCTTTTGTGCTGACAAATGCTGCCGTGATGATGACCAACTGCTGTCTCCTGAGTTATACTTACACAAAGCACTTTTTGAGGGACAGCCTGCTTCTTACCCATTTGTTTATGGTGATTAGCACAGTGGATGTCCATGGCTGGGATCTGAGCTAGTGTTGTAATGTGTGTAGATAATAATCCCGCCAGTCCCATTTTCAGATCCTCAGTTATGGAACGCCACAGACTACAAATGTGGTGACTTGTCTCAGATATCACAGATCTCCCTGGTAAAGCACAGAACTGGACTGTGGCCTCACATCTCCTGGTGCAGTAAGCAAACCTCTGGAAACCATCATTGGTTTCTAGTCAGAAAATGAAGAACTTTGTCTAGAGGAGGGATCTGCAACATTAAGGGCTGGGCCATTTAAAACAAGGCTGATCTTTAAAAGAAAAAGATCTAAGAGAGTATCTTTAAAACAAACCCACATCAGGATAATTAGACAGAAAACTGAGAGGAATGTTAGCTGATACCACAAACAAGTACAAGTATCTGGACAGGCAGAGTTGTTTGGCCTTGGAAAAAATATTTACAAACTTTGGCAATAAAATCAAAGCTGACAATGGTCATCTGTTTCAGGGTCAGTCTTTCCACTGGCTTTTGTAGCATTTTGTTCTGTATCCAAATGTAACCCTACCATGGTGCCTAATGGCCAGAGTACTTGAGAGGTTTATCTGACAGAACTAGAGGAATGAAACTGCAAAAAATATTCTGTCTTTGGGAAAATGAACTTTTTCATCCTCTCTGTATAGCCCATGTTATACAGTGTGAGGGCTTCAAACTCTGCACAAAAGCTTATGTTCACTGAGCATCATCCCTCTTCCATTACAATTTTGGTTTTAGCCCCTTATAAGGGTCACAAAGCCCTTTTACATAAATGATGTAAAATTACAAGCACCGAACCAATTTTAGCACCAGTGGTGGGATAAGTGGGTATTTGATTTGAGGCCCCATTAAGTGTTGACAGGTTTACAAGCCACACTTTACTATGGACTGTACTGGAAATTTGTCAGTAGGAATGACTAAATCTGTTCAAGACTGAAGTGGAGCATACAGTCCTTCTACCCTCATCTCCTTTCAGACTGCAGCTGCTGCAGTCTACCTTTCTTATGAAGTTGTATAAACTGGAATATGAACTCAAAAAGCATAATTTTTATCAGTAGCCTAGCCTGAATGTCTGATTCACTGAGGAGAGTTCACAGCCCAAACCACAGCTGTTTTATTCTCAGTTATCAGAAGCCAATGGGATCCCAGAGCCATGGGGTTTCCAGCACTGTATGTTACAACTTTGGAGTCAGAAGGTGCAGTCAGAAGTGCAGGGCGATGGGGACAGGGCAGCTGCAGCCTCCACAGGGCTTTCTCATGACACCTGTCAGTCCCTGCAAGCAGGAAATAAGATTCTGCTGTTCACAAGCAGTATAAATCAAGAGCACAGATCTTAAAAGTGAGACCATTCCTCCTGGAGATGTTTCAATTGTAGCTAAGTGGCTGTGCTTTCTGTATTTAGGTGTGAGGAACTTATGGCATCTAGGAGGTGGCTGTGAACTCCTTGTTCACAGAAGAGAGAAAGCAAAGGAACCTGCTTCTTGCTGGTGGTGACATGGAGAAAGAGTCTGAGAAGGACGCAGGTGCAGTGTTTAGTTACTAGCAAATTTACTTCAGAAGTAGTAAAAAATGGCCAAAGGAAAATTGCCAGCAGCCAGGAGGGACTGCTGTTACAGCAGGCTGATTACGAGGTGGGAAGGCTGCCATTCCTGAAGCCAGGCATCAATGAGGACAAAGGTGGTGAACAAGGATCCAGGGGGCCAGTGCCCAGAGACACCAGGTGCTGGCAGGCAGAAGCTTGGAAGACAAAATGTATCAGAACTGGGCTTGCCAGTACCAGCTTCCAGGCAACTGCACCCAGCTGCCCCTAATGCCCACAGGAGATGTCAGAGCTCAGTACCTTGTGAGACCATGTTTCTTCCATCACTTGGGAGGACAGGCAGGGTGTGAGGAGAACAAAAGTTTTCCTGAACTGGCTGCTCAGGCAGTGCTTGTACACAGCAGAGTCATGGTCCAGGTCTGCTCACAGGACTTTGGCCTGACTTCTTAGCTTAGCATAATGGTTCCTCCTTCCAAAATTCAAAGCCTCCTTTGGTCTGCCAATCATTACAAATCAATTTCTTATTTTCCTTCATAATGTAGTTGCTTAAAGGCAGTCAAATATGTAGGACAACTTCTCTCTTTGGTTCTTGTTTTTCTGTATTTAAACAGAATACAAATGCAATTTATGAAGTGTTACATAAGAATTTTCCATAATGGTTGCTCTGACAGGTGCCTTTTATCAGATATTTTCTGTTGTTTCAAAATGACATTTGGCTAAATATCCTTTCTCATCTTTTTCTAAAGGTAGTTTTTTTTTGGTTTTTTTTTTTGGTTCTGCAACAGTAATTTATTGCCTGTTTGGAATTAGTCCCCTTTAGATAGCTTTTCTGCTAATAAGCTTTCTGTTCTTGGCTATGAACTCTTGGAACTTTTCACTCCTTAAGCAGGATTAGACAAATATTAATTATCTGCTGTCAAGCCCAAACAATTATATTAAAATTAGTAATCCTTATGGGCTTTTAACAGCACTAACTTTAAAAATATTATCACTAGGAAATACCTCAGCAGTTGATAGTTCGTTGCCACTTTCCCTTGAATTAAATAGTTGTAGGTAAAATGCTGGCTCAATCTGACTGACAATAGTAGGAGAATGGTGTAATTGTTCATCCTTCTTTATTCCAGAGGGAAGAAATTGTCAAAATGTCAGGTTGTTTTGCCTTTTTCTTTGAATTATTTCTTCTGGGATGGAGAAAGGAAAAAAAAAAAACCACAATACTTAACCTATTTTGCTTATAATTTCTCTAGAAGTCTTTTGATATCCTCAGTGGTATGATGTAGGAGACAATGGTTTGATACTTTTGATTACATGACCAAGCCAAGGCACACAGAAGGTTTTTTTCAAATCACAATAAACTTGCTTTCTTCATTTTCCAATAAATCACACACAGTATCACACTATCACCAAGGTTGGAAGAGACCTCAAAGATCATCAGGTCCAACCCATTACCACAGACCTCAAGACCAGAACATGGCACCAAGTGCCACGTCCAAACCTGCCTTGAACACCTCCAGGGACGGTGACTCCACCACCTCCCTGGGCAGCCCATTCCAGCAGTCAATGACTCTCTCAGTGAAGAACTTTCTCCTCACCTCCAGCCATAACTTCCCCTGGCACAGCTTGAGACTGTGTCCTCTTGTTCTGGTGCTGGTTGCCTGAGAGAAGAAAGCAACCTCCTTCTGGCTACGACCACCCTTCAGGTAGTTGTAGACAGCAAGAAGGTCTCCCCTGAGCCTCCTCTTCTCCAGGCTAAACAATCCCAGCTCCCTCAGCATCTCTTCATAGGGCTGTGCTCGAGGCCTCTCACATAAATAATGTGAGATATATAAATGACAGCATTTAGGATATTATATCAATTGCTAAATACTTTGCTTGGATACAAAAATCACATCTCATAGCTCTTCCCTCATAGACTACTTCAATGCTTAATATTGTCAAATTAGTGTAATGTTTGACACATCACTGAACCTAACTGATTCCTTAGAGGATGTTAAAAAAAAGCTTATATCTGAGCATTTAGATTAATATAACTTTGTCTGCATATTGCAAAATGCTGGGTTTCATTTTATGAGTTGCCTCAACTGAGCTGCTATTCTTGTACTTTTTAGGCCAGACATTCAGAATGAAAGAAGTGAAAGACAACCTTCCTTTCACAGATTAAATTCCTTAGTACATATCAATTAGATTTTATCCTGGCAGAAAGGGAGTACAATCTATTAAAATCTTCATCTGGCCTTTACATCCATCAATTCTAAGAGACAGCAATTCATTAGTTCAGCAGCACAAACTAGGACCTCGTTGTTGGGGGAAAGATAAGAAACATTTTCTGAACTCCACAGAGCTACAGAAGTGTAAATTGCTGGTGTGATTTATTGCATATTTGTACAAAACAACCAAGGAGACATAAAGCAACATCCCAGAGATCAGGTGTTGTTAACCTAGCACAAGAGAAGGGATTCAGGCTGTTCTGGATATATACAAGCCATGCTTCGAACCACAGAGTGAACTCTCCTCTTAGCACATGGGTCATGACTGGTGCAAGCCACACATGAGGCAGGATGACCACAAAGCTGTATCTACAGCCCTAGCATCTGGAGAAGGGAAAGGTGATAAAGGAGTCTCACAGAATCACAGAATACAGGTGGTTGCAATAGACTTCAAAGATCATCCAGTCCAACCCTTGACCCAGCACTGAACCATGTCCCTAAGCTCCAGATGGGACTTGAACACCCCCCAGTGATGATAACTCCAACACTGCTCTGGGTGGACCATTCCAATGTTTGATAACCCTTTCATTGAAGAAACATTTCCTAATATTCAGCCTGAACTTCCCCTGGCTCAGCCTGAAACCATTTCCTCTAGTCCTGTCGCTTCTCATAAAGAAGCCTTTGGGTACAACCTCCCTTCAGTTAGCTGAAGCGAGCAATGAGGTCTCCCCTCACCCCCCTCTTCTCCAGAATGAACAACTCCAGCTCCCTCAGAAGCTCTTTGTAGGCCATTTGCTCCAGCCCCTTTATGAGCCTTGTTGGGGCCTGGATGATTTTAGAAGAAAACTGAACAGTATGTGTGATGGGAAAGTTGGCTGTTTTGATACAGACTACTGTTAGTTCTTTGTTCTAAATCTATTCTTGCTTCTGTGCAGATGTAACACAAGGCCAGCATATCAGACTACTATGTTTGATCTCACTGTTCCAAGGTTATATGCAGGGATGTACCCAGCTTAATTGGCTTTCTCCTTGGTTACCACTAGCTCCCCTCTTAGGTTCCCACGAAGAAGGATACGTCTTTGAGAGGGTCTTGCTTGGATAGCAGAGTGCTTACGGAGATAATATGAGCACTAAATCAGCCAATCAGCATAACTAACCATACGTAATAGTGGCATATACTTGAGAGCTGTAACCCTATAAAAGAGTTGTAACTTCACAATAAATCGAATTGTATCTGCATCATATTGATGTGTCGTGTACTTTTCCGTCTCACCAAGGGTGGACTGCAGCAGAGCCTCATTGTCCTTTTCTGGACACATTCCAGCACCTCAATGTCCTTCCTGTAGTGAGCGGCCCAGAACTGAACACAGTACTCTAGGTGTGGCCTCACAAGTGCTGAGTACAGGGGGATGATCACCTCCCTGTTCCTTCTGGCCACTGTGTTTCTAATACAAACCATCTCCATACCCACAACTTTCCACTATGCTGATTGTAACCAGCATAGCATAGCATATGCTATAGCATAGCTATGTAGCACAGAATGTCTGTTCCCCTGAATAGGAAGTTTATTTTTATCAGGATGTCCAGCACTGTAGAGCTATTAAACAAAGATCAGTGAATATTGTCATAATGTCCCAAATCTGTGGTTCCACTTGTCTTGTGGGTTCTTTACATGAGATTTAGACCTATTTTTACTCTTTGTCTTTCTCACACTAAACTAATGCAAGTAAACCCATCATTTGTACAAATGAAGTCTGGCAGAAGGGAAAGGTCTTAAGGAAGGAGCTGCAGCTGTAGCTGTAGGACTGGCTGAAATGCAGTGATGTGTGTGCCAGCTGGCCAGTCTTTCCCTCACATAGGTTGAATGAACAGCCAAACTGCAAGCTCCATGTCACACATCAATGATGTGACATCCAAGAAGTGTACAAATTTACAAGGTCAGTAGCCTGCAGCTCTACAAGGAAATAATGAGTATGGGAAGAAGGTGATAAAAGCAATGACAGGGAATGAAAAGAAAGATTCAGAGGTGTGTGGGGGGAAGTGTTATGCTATTAACCAGAAATAATTTTGTCAAAATTACTCTTAATAATTTTTTTATGCATTTATTTTTTTAATGTTCCAAATTCTTCTAACTATAAAACAAATTATGAATTGTAGGCAAGAGAAGCTGTATCACCTATTACACTCAGTTCCAATATACTATAGTGTTCGAATACTTTCTCTTCTGCCATGCTTGAGGAGTACTACAAAGCATTCCCAGCCTGATTGCAGTGTCAGCCACTAGTATCCTGCCCATGCCTTAAGCAAGTGTGAGTCAGTTCAGCAGAGCTAGGAGGGTTTGTAAGGAAATAGGATGAAGAAGGAAAATTTGCTTTGCCTGGTAGGCTCAGAAATTGAAAATGTAAGGAATGAAGACCTAATGTAGGACAACTGTGAGTCCCCTACATATGGGCTACAGACTCTGTGCATGGCTCTTTCCAAAAGCTGCCAGGTCGTGACCAGTCTGCAGATCTGCAGCCCCAGAGTGAGCCCATGTCCACACTAGGGTCAGCACCACTTGCATGCAATCCACAGGAAGCAGTGGGCATGAAGGAACACATCCACAGCATGTTGAAGAGGGACACAGTTTTCAGTGAGAGCAGTGGGAGGTCTATCACTTCCAGAGAATCACATCTCTGCTGGCCTTACATTGACAAAATGAATCTTGTTTGGTTTCATGACAGATCAGAATGAAGAGGTACCTAAAATCAATGAGTCTTTGGAGTCTGTGTCGCTGACTGATACCTCAGCAAAGAAGGCCACAGAAGGATCTGCCACTGACCTAGAAGTTGAAGGTGAATGTTTTCTGACCATCTGCCCTCACTAGCCTTTCTCTTACAGTCAGAACTGTACCTACCAATTGGTACATATTCAAAATAGAGACAGTGGACACAACCCTGACAGAGTCCTGACAACCACATGTTATCTGTCAGTTGGTAAAGGTGAAGGCAGATGAATTTCCCTCTAAGAGCTCTCCCTTTGAGATCAAGCATTTTACCTTCACTGTTTTCTATACACCATGACTATTCCATTGTTCCTTTTTCTTTCTTGTAGTCTTTAATAACTAACACAACCAGCACAGCCCAATGCCTGGGCAGCAGAAGCTTCTCCCTTTCAGCTGAAACCAAGGGTAGGACTGAGGCCCTCTTTTCTGGACTGCTGATGGAACACTGCATAGCAACTGCAGCCTGTCTACTATACCTTTGCCACAACTGTCCTGGGTTTCTTTGGTGGCTTTCCTCTTATCTTCTGCCTAGGGAAGTCAGTCCACTGGCTAAACAAGTCTTGCACTCATTTTTTTTTTAACAGTAGAATTTGCCCATAATTCAGGATGAGAATTTTTTAACTTGTTCTAAATGGAAGGAAAATCAAAACCCGTAAGAATGCAAGAACAAAAGACTGTTTTGTTAGAGGCCTCAGACTGAACTGGAAAATGGCTTTGATGAGGGGGACATTTGTCTTGAGGTCAGATCATTGAATGCATATAACAACATGGAGAAATATGAGCTCTAAGTACAGGATTTGATGAAGGAATTCCAAATGACAGGTTTTTGTGGAAATACAGCCACCAGCTGCACTGATACATCTCACTGCAGCTGTGTCAACAACACCCAGTGGCCAAGATGAGAATGCTAGGATTCTTTCTGCTGGTTATAAGCCAAAGTGTTCTGAGCTGCCCTAGCTCTACTGGCAATATCAGCTGTGTGCTTCAATTAAAATAAATTTTTTTTTAAAAAAAATGGTTTTGCCTGATGTCAAGAATTCTCAATTACACCAAGAAGGGTTTTTAGTCACATTGCAGACTGGTGAGAAGATGCAGCAAGCCCCTGGATGCCAAATGCAGAAGCAAGGAGGATTTATTAACTCTTGGAGGTTTGGAATAAAGGGATGGGGAGAGGCATTAAGAGTAAACCCCTACTATTGTTGCATAGTATTATGTAATTTTATTATTTAGTTTATTTAAAAGAGGAAGAAGGACCTGAAAGCACCACTCACCAATATACCTTTTCTCCACAGACTCTGAGATGGCCTTTGCAAACATCACAGATGCAGAGCTGTACTTGGAAGCATGCAGGTTGATGGAGGTTGTGCCTGTTTCACACTTTCTTGGGAACATGACCAAACCTTATATAAACCACGGTCTAGGACCCAAAGGTGTCAAAGCCATTGCTATTGCTCTGGTGGTGAGTAGCCAGTAAGGGTGGTGTCACAATAGGGATTTTAGCCCTCTCAGTCCTGGGAGTCATCACTGAATATACAGTGTGGGAGAAAAAGTCTACGTACAGGAGCTTCTAAGTCCCTGCACAGGAAAATCTTGTGTGGGAGCCGCTGGCCTTTGCTGGAGTTACGTCCAAGAGCAAACTGATGGGTCACAAGTCCTTAGTATTCCTAACTCATGCAGGGCCAGAGGTAGGGCTGGAGGGATTAGTATCATGCACTCTGGGTTCTGCATACAGATGTTCTGCAGTCACCAACGGACAGGCTGACAATGCCTGAGTTGGAGCTTGAATCTGAGCCTGAGTCTCTCGGCTGGCAGAAAGTCCTACCCACTCAAAACCTCTCCAAAAAAAGAACATATCTTTTGTATGCCAATTCCTGCCATCATAGCTATGTACATCCCCTGATCACCATCCTGTTCTGCACTTGTAATGCTTTCTGAGGTTTGGAGGAAATACCAGTGCCTGTTGAACTGAACAAACCATCCCCTTCATTAACTTAGCAGCAGGTTTTTCTGTGTTTTGTTGCCTTTGTCTCTCCCCAGTCCAACACAACTGTCACCCATCTAGAGTTGGAAGACAATTGCATTCAGGCAGAAGGAACCATATGCATAGCTGAGATGCTACAAGAGAATTCCTCCCTTCAAGAACTGGTATCCAAACTGACATAATTTGTAATGAAAATGATTGCTCACCAGGCTGAGCCATCTAAAAGAAAACCAATTAATTGCCTTATGATTTTTACCAAATAGCTTTTGTTCTCATGCAAAAACATTCACACTCTAAAAGTCATGATGTTTTATGCTGCTCTTTTAAAAAATACAAGCTTCTGAAGAGCAGGTGTGCATGTCTGGTGAGTCTGAAACCCTTCTCTTCATTAGCAGGTGTGAAAATGATTACCCTAACTAAGTCTTTCTGGTTCCTTCTTAGCTAACAGAAAGAAAACATGTTTTGGTCAGAAATTTTCCTTCTCCAATATGATCTGGGGAAACTTTTCTAAATAGATTAAGAGAAGGTTTCGAGGAGACCTGGGCTGGTTTGAGGCTAATTGGAATATATTAATAGAGAAAATTACACCATAGGCTGTGAAAAGAAAACATGGTGATGCCTACTTGACTCATAGGCTTGCTGAAAATTGTTTTGGGAAAAATAACTGAAATATAGATAAGTCAGTCTCTGTCTGGCTCTTGCTTGGAGAGCAGCGTTTGGGGCGGTCTAGCAGCTTCTGGCTCTGGCTCCTCTGCCGATTAATTTTCACTAACCACTTTTCTTCTAACCTCCCCTGGCCTATCCTCCTAATTTACCTTGCACGTAAGGCAAACCCTGGGGTAAGGTAGAGGGGTGGGAAGAAGGTGGAAGGGTGGTTGGGAGCCCCTCCTGAGGTCTCTGATTTCTGGGAGGGGGATTGTGTTTCTGTATTACCTTTAACTTTTGTATTTCTGTAACTATTCCTGTCTATTGTGTATATCTCTGCTTGTACAGAGATATACCTCCAAGATCATCTAGTTCCAACGCCCTGCCATAGGCAGGGACACCTCCCACTAGTACAGCTCACTCAAGGCCTCCTCCAGTCTGGCCTTGAACACCTCCAGGGAGGGAGCAGCCACAACCTCCCTGGCCAACCTGTGCCAGTGTCTCACCACCCTCACTGTAAACAACTTCCTCCTAACATCCAGTTTCAATCTCCCCTCTGTCAGTTCAAACCCATTGCCCCTTGCCCTGTCATTACAAGGCCTTGTCAGTAGTCCCTCCCCAGCCTTCCTGTAGGCCCCCTTCAGATACTGGAAGGCTACTCTAAGGTCTTCTCCAAGCTGAAGAGCCCCAACTCTTTCAGCCTGTCCTCATAGGAGAGCTGCTCCAGCCCTCTGATCATCTTCTTGAGCATTAAGAAGACAATAAAGGTGACTCATTCTCTGGACTCATCCTTCTCATCCTCCCTTCTTTCCTTCTTTTCTTCCAGAACATCTCCAATAACCATCTAGACACAGCAGGAGCTGAAGCCATTGCAAGTTTGCTTTCGGAAAACCTGTCCTACCTCCATGCTCTTCGCCTCTCAGGTGAGCTGTATGCACAAAACAGTGATGGCAGTGGAAGTGAAACAATGTTTTTCCTTCCACTCTCTCATGCTGACAATACTAGTCCATGCTGAGAATATTAGTCAGACTGTGGGCAAAATTAGTCTCTCAGCTGTGTCTCTGATGGGAACTCAGCATAACAGTGGAAATCTGGATTTATAGTGATGTGATTGCACCCTCAGCAAGTTTGCAGATGACACCAAGCTGTGTGGCACAGTCGACTTGCTAGAGGACAGGGATCCATCCAGAGGGACCTGGACAGGCTGCAGAGGTGGGCCCAGGCCAACCTCATGAAATTCAATGAGGCCAAGTGTAAGGTCCTGCACCTGGGTAGGCACAATCCCAAGCACAAATACAGGCTGGGTGGTGAATGGCTGGAGAGCAGCCCTGAGGAAAGGGACCTTGGAGTCTGGGTTGATGAAAAGCTC